>JAHWFO010094185.1:1684920-1718637 GCA_023313115.1 Rhysida immarginata
TGTTCATATCTCAGTTATCGTTCATATTTGAACCCATGTTCATAGGAAGTTTTGTGTTTATCTTAACCTCTATAATACCCCCTTTAAGTATTTTACATTCGATGTAAATCACCCTGTATATCAAACGACTTGGAATGATGTGTCAAGAATGAATATAACGTAAAATTAATGATAGTCCGTATTGGTTTCAAGGAACCTGGTATGGTGTAACCATTATGGTTCATTGGATCTTTCAATGCTAAAATATTGTATGAAATATATCAAACGACTTGGAATGATGTGTCAAGAATGAATATAACGTAAAATTAATGATATTCGAAATTGGTTTCAATGAACCCGGTTTTAGTTGAACCATTATGGTTCATTGGAACTTTCAATGCAAAAATATAGCATGTAATATATCAAATGACTTGGAACGAGGGGTCATGAATGAATATAACGTAAAATTAATGATAGTCCGTATTGGTTTCAAGGAACCTAGTTTAGTGGAACCTTTATGGTTCATTGGAACATTCAATGCAAAAATATAGCATATAATATATCAATCGACTTGGAACGAGGTGTCATGAATGAATATAGCTTAAAATTAATGATAGTCGAAATTGGTTCGAAGGAACCTGGTTTGGTGTAACCATTATGGTTCATTGGATCTTTCAATGCTAAAATATTGCATGTAATATATCAAATGACTTGGATCGATGTGTCAAGAATGAATATAACGTAAAATTAATGATAGTCGAAATTGGTTTCCAGGAACCTGGTTTAGTGGAACTATTATCGTTCATTGGAACATTCAATGCTAAAATATGGCATGTAATATATCAAACAACTTGGAAAGATGTGTCATGAATGAATATAACGTAAAATTAATGATAGTTGAAATTATTCAAAGATACGTGGTTTAATGGTATCATAATAGTCCATTAGAAACTTCCAATGTTAACAGAGTGCGGTTTAAAATATAGTTCCGCGAATGGTTTAGTTTAACCTTTCGGTACTTGGTTATGTCATTCCTTAATAGTTTATTATTGGTAGAAATACGATAACAATAGCCGCTTGATGATGACGTAACAATGTATGACGTTTTAGTGCACAGGCCTTCGTTCTAGCAGGCGTTGGCTATTCACAACATTCCAACATAACTGGGTAGAACTGTTACAGGGCCATCCATTAGAAGCATTTTAAAAAATATTTTCGTTTTTTTCTATAAGAATTTTTACTGCTTTAATTCTAAGCTTTTTAATGTGTTAATTTTGCATTCATATATTGCAAACTTTCATCAAAAAAGAGCCCGAGCTATGCCAGGTATATCACCTAGTTTGTTAATATTGTATAGCGATGTGCTTTGCAAACTTTTTGGTCATTTATCAGTAACTTTGTGTTATTCTTTTGTGTGCCCCCCCCCCCCCGAACGTGGTAAGACTTTTTTTTTAATTTCATGACCTTGGAGTGCATGGTCATGGTTTTGCAGATGAGGCATATCCCGTTTGCGAAATCCATGAAGGAGCTCTATGCCAAAACTGGCATACCCCTGTTTTGGCTTCTCGCAACTCCTCTGTGATGGTTTTACAGAGACTTTCTTCGACCAAGTCAAGAATATCTGTAGACAGCTTAACATCACTGTTCGCATCATAGAAGCAGTATTTGTAAAGGTGGATAATACCACCATCCACCTGCACAATGCAGAAGCTGGCCATCTGACGGTCCAAGTCAGGGGCATTTATTTCTCCACTTCTCTCTACGGGTTATATTCGGAATTTTATGCTAGAGTTTGAGAAAGTGTTTGGAGTGTTCCATCCTGAGCATGCTAACATCCCTCAGCTCCAAAAAAGCGACATATATTTCGATATGCGCCTGGAGAGAGATATTCCTGACTCCCTTATAATGCTCGGGGAACATGTCTTTTGTGTCTTATAAGGGGATGAGGCAATGCTGGTGGTATTGCAAGAAATCTTCTCATATCAAGAGAGATTGTCCTCTCTTGAAGAAATGCAAGACTTGTTTTTGCCTTGTGGGCAGATATCGTTGCTGTGCAGAGAGGGTTTTAGAGCCACCAGCAGCTGTCCCATCATTGATTCAGCATTTGCCATTTGGACCTCACCAATGAAGACACTGACAAAGCCGCATGAAGACATCCGTCCTCCACAGCCATTAAGTGACATCGTGATGGGTGAGGATGCAAGCTCCACGGAGGATAACGTGGATGCTTCTTTTTCTCCGACATGGCGTTTACCACAGAGGAGTTTTCCTCTTTTTCCGCCATCACATTCTTCGCAGCCAATGAGTCGTTCGTGCTCTTCTGAGTGCTCTGGTGTCTTTATCAGTTCCAGGAGCTGGCTAGGTCAAATATCCTTTAGCTTCCAATGAGCGAGAGAGAGGTACGAAGGTGGGAGAAGTCCCAGTGCCATTTAGGTACAAGGATGGGAAAGCATCATGGTCAGAACGTGGGAGCAGCTAAATGAATCATCGCAGTAGCTCTTCTCACACTATCAGATCACTAATACACGGAACTGCTGGGCCTCTTCTATCAGCCCCGAGTCATCATCTACCAGTGGATTCAGCCCAGCCTCGGACATCTTTAAATCCGTAAAATTGCGGTAATATCATTGAGCGTTCGATCCCTTGGTTCCAATTTTTAGCAGCTAGCGTTGTCCGCATTCATCGTTTTGCATGTGTCGGACATCCTCTTGCTCCAAGAGGTGAAATTAACGCCATCATAACAGTGCTACAACCATCCCAGCCTGCCCAGTCGCTACCCCAGTGGACAGTTTTAATAAACTCTTCTTCCCCATATGGCCAAGAGATAGCTACCATAGTTCTAAACCCGTCCATTCAGGCAACGAACTTTAAGGGTGACTGCGAACATAGAGTGATTTCGTCGAACATCTTATCATGAACATCTTATCATCAACTTCCGACTGCTTAATATGTATACTCCTTGTGATTCAGTAGAAAAACAGACATTTCTAGTAGCATTGACAGTTTTTTGTTATTATCTTTGCTTGTAGTGATCGCTGGTGACTTTAACTGCCTTCCAGATGAAACCATCTTTTTATCTGGACATGTGCATCTTTTGTGCCAGCTAACCGCTCTATTCGACTTATGAACACACGCTCCATGAAGTAACCATCTTGGGTCCACATACCATCAAGAACCCAATTGTCATTAAGACAAGACCTTTTTCTTGTTGATCATGCGTTTGCTGGCTCCGTTGATTCAATGGAGGTCATTCCAGAGACGCTCAATAAGGAGATCTGGTAATCTGCTTCAAAGCGGTAATACGCATCTTTTTCTGCGTATGTTGAGTTGTAATACTTTCGGTTAACGGGCGCTTCAGGAGTAAGCAGTTTCGGCTTTGCTCTGTAAGTTGTTGTTTCGATGAATTGTGAAAAGAGAAAACGGAGGCGAAATTTGACTTTCCTTCATGGAACGGGCTTCATACGTTCAGAGAATCAACGGTAGAAATTGACCAATAATTGTTCATATCATTCCAGAAAATTGCATTTGAATAGTACACTGAACGAGGCAAGAAGCCAGAAGAAACCTAGTTAAGTCATCCAGAGGATAAGATGGAGTCCTTTCCTATCAGGACGATAGAGTTGATTGTTGATTGACGAGGGACACGGAGGAGCAACGAGATCCAGTATTCGGGAAAGATGGCCTTTTGGATGTCCTCGAAATTGATATTCAAGATCTGACGAGACCTGCGATAACTGAGGAAACTTCTAAAGGTGAGTGGATGTTCCAGAATATCTGCAACTAGAGGATTGGGATGGTCGTTTATCTTCGGAAGCAATTTCTTCAGCGACTCCTGGACATAATTACCAATTGGAGGTACAGTGCTGGACAGAATTATAAACTCACATGAATTTTGAACCAAACTTTACTAAAAACAAAAAGTTCTACATCAGCTTTTTACATATCATTTTTCAAACATAAATTTACCACTTTGCTTATTGTCATTCGTATATTTTAAAAATTTTGTGAACAATGACAACAAACTCATAATTTCACTTGGACAAAATTATAAACTCACCCTTAGAAAACAGAAGTATGGCGATTATTTTTCAAACATTAGTACTTTATTGGTCCTCCATTGTTTCTTATGACTTCAAACATCCTGTTTGGCATCTAATCGACAAGTTTATGCAAGTACTCAGTGATGATAGATTCCCGTCCTTCCATGATGGCAGTGGTTAGCTCTTGAGTAGACTGGAATTGCCGATGATCTTTATAAAGAAGACGTGCTAGTTGTCCCCATACATTCTAAATTGGGCTGAGGGCTGGGGAAAATGACGGCCAACATAAAACATTTATCTGCTGCTCTTGAAACCATTTTTTCATAAGGTTGGAACGATGGCCTGGAGCATTACCTTGCTGGAAAGACCAGTTATCTCCACTAAGAATTTCACCATAGCTTGAAAATTGAGTTTCCAGCAGCATTTTGTATCTTGCAGAGTCCATGCATCCATTGATCACTGCCATATCACTTTTACTCTGAGCAGAAAACGTCCCCCAAACCATCACTGAGCCACTCCCTATTTGACGACTCAGTTTAAGCTATTCATCTTGTCTGATGTTATGCCATCTTGTCCATCGGGACCATCAAGGTTGAATTTCCTTTCATCAGAGAACACCACTGCATGCCATTTTTTTCTCTACAAAACTCCAATCTTGCATTTTTGTGAGCTTGGTTTAGAGGTGGTTTTCGTAGGAATTTTTTGTAGACATAGGAGTTGTTTGCAGAACCTGTGCAACAGTGCGCCGAGAGTAGTTAAGTGAAAGTACATCTACTATGTGTCCAGGAGAAAGATTGCTTCCAGTTGCCGGTCGTCGAATGAGATTCATCTCGAGAGCTTAAGATTTTTTTTCCTTCCTGTTCGTTTCTTCGCATTCCCATCAACTTCCCGTTGTAATACATTTCTGACAGCACACTGGGATCGGTTAAGATGAGCTGCAATTTTCTTTTGGGACATTCCACATCCATGCAACATCAATACTGTCCTAATGTCTGTCTCACTAAGCTCTGTTCATTGTGACATAAATCTGCAGCAGACACTTTCTTACAATAAGTGATTGCAAATATAACCATTTTTGCAATTTGCATATGATAAAAATAGACGGGCGAACACATTTTTAAGGGTGAGTTTATAATTTTGTCCAAGTGAAATTATGAGTTTATTGTCGTTGTTCACAAAATTTTTAAAATATACGAATGAAAATCAGCAAAGTGGTAAATTTATGTTTGATAAACGATATTTAAAAAGCTGATGTAGATCATTTTATTTTTAGTAAAGTTTGGTTCAAAATTCATGTGAGTTTATAATTCTGTCCAGCACTGTAAATCTTCAGCAATAAAAATATTTCTTGCGACTCTCCTGTTAAGTTGGGCAGTAGTCCTCAGGGTAACGTTTTGGAAGGTTTGGATGTCCTTCCATCTAGACTTGCATATTGTAGCCCAGGCAGGAATACCATAAAGAAGAAAAGTTCGGATGACCATCTTATAAAGCAAAAGTTTGCTATCCATTCCAAGTGCACTGTATTTCGCCCCAGAAGAGCTCTTGTAAGTTTTTACCTACTCGAGCACTTTACCAGAAAGGAAGAGAGGACTCAGGGATTTTCGAAGTTTCTTCGTAATGAACATCGCCTTGCATTTGTTAATGTTTAAATCGAGTCTCCACTAGCAAACCATCTCTCGCACTGATGTAAGGTATTTTGTAACCGAGATATGACCAGAGCGGGATTGCAGTCAGTAGCCATGATGGCCGCGTCATCAGCGAACAGGAATAGCTTGCACTTAGTAAAAGTTGGGAAGTCATGAATTATAAAAATTGAACAGTGCAGGACCCAGGACAGAGCCCTGGGGAACACCAGCATTCACGTCACAAGCATTAGACATGGAGCAGCCAATCTTGACACGAAATATCCTGTTTATCGAAAGGAACTAACCAAGATAATCAGTTCGTCCGGATAACCACAAGTAAACATCTTGTTTATCAGGCCGTTATGCCAAACCTGATCAAAATCTTTACGGACATCCTAGAAGACATGTCCACCTTATTTAGTTAATAGGAATGTTCATCTGCAACAAGCCTCCGGTTCTGAAGTTGGCAGGAGTTACCTGGGCGAAAGCCAAATTGCTCATCACGAACGAAATTGTTTGTTACACAGAATTCGTTAAACCTCTTCAGAATGATACGTTCAAAGACTTTTGGTAGCTTAGGTAGCAAGCTTATGGAGCCTGTAATTGACAACAAGGGCAGGGTTTAGACCAGGCTTTGGTATGGTAGCTATGACGGACTCTTTCCACTGGTCGGGGGAGTAACAAGTTTCCAGCAGCCATCTGAGGCATACATGGATAATCTGAGGCATACAATCGACAATCGATCAGTGTAGTGAAAAAAGTGGTACGAGTGATCCAGGAGCCTTAGCTCACTTTACACGCTCGCCCAAAAAGTAAACCAAATGAGGTACACTGAAGTGGGAAAGAAGCCTGATGAACCTCTTAAGTCATGCAGAGAAGAGTCCCTTCATGGTAGAGACGAGAATCGGATTGTGGATTGACGAATAGCGAATCCGAAAAAACTAGGATCTAGTAGATCCAGTAGTTGGGGAACTCGGCCTTGTTAATGTTCTCGAAATTGACATCCAGGATATGATGGGGTCTTCGAAACCTGAGGGAACCCCTGATAATGAGTGACTGATCTAGGATACCAGCAACAAGGGTATTTTCGTGATGTTCCATCTTGGGCAGCATGTTCGTGAGAAGTTTTTGAACATAGGAAACAAGGTGGGTCATCCCTAGATCTTCATAGATAGAGAGATTGTTGGCAACTCTTCTGTCAAGTAGAGCAATGGGCCGGAGGGTAACATTTTGGAAGGTCTGAAGATCTGTTCATCTCGATTTGCAAATGGAGGCCTAAGCAAGCATACCGTGAAGTAGAATGGCACGAATCACTACCTTCTATAACAAGAGTTTGCTGTCCACTCTGAGAGCGCTGTTTCGCCCCAGATGCGCGATGAGACTAAACTTCGCTTTCTTAGCCTTGTTAAGCGAATATTAGACATGGTCGTTCCATTTGAGCTTGAAATCAATCACATCTCCGAGGTACTTATAATTTTTAACCCACTCAAGCTTCCTACCATATAGTATGAGGGGCCTTGGAGGGTTTTTGCGTTTGCGTGTGATGAACATGGCTTTACACTTGTTAGCATTCAGCTATAAGCGCCACTTAGAGAACCAGCTCTCACACTGGTGTAAAGCTTTCTGCAGACGACTGATGACGTGGAATGGGTTACGTGCCCAAGTCATGAGGCATACATTGCTCCCAGGCTACTTATATACAGTGAACTACACGTTGAACTATCACTTTGAACTACACGTTGAACTACACGAATATAGTGACTTTTAAGGACCAATCACTTATGTTATTCATAATCAAGTGACTTGTACAGTTTGTTGTAATGTAAGGACCAATCCAGTAAATTATATATACAAAATCAGTGACATTATACATAATCATGATAACTATACAATTCTCAATCTAATATAGATTCACCATATCAAATTTCTTAATAAAGGTTTGACACATTATTAATATTCAAGAGTTGACAACGGGAATAACTATTATAGGTGGCTCAGTAGGCTTTTCCAGTTTGTGAGGTCCAAGGGACCTTTATTATTGTTCATGGTCCTACCTTCCTGCATTTTCCCAATCTCCAAGGACTCTAAGAAATTTTGCTTAGGCCAATCACTGGTCCGATGGAGGACCTCGTAGTTGTCAGGTTTTGCGTTATTCGCGGGGGTAATCATATGGTGTGCAAAGCTCGAGGCCTAGGGATTGTAGTTGCGGATATGTCTGAAGTATTCATCAGTTCTTGTGGTACCTTCCTTCTCAAGACTGCCCCACATAAACAGATTCACATACCCCGCATTTCAGTTTGTACACACCAGTACACTGGTCCACGGGTATTTTGTCCTTGACTGATCCTAGTAGTTTTTAAGTGTGTGTGAAATTTTGTAGAGCAGTGTTGTAACCGAACTTCTTGGCTATCTTGTCAAGTCCTTTTGTGACCTGTCTATTATAGGGGATGACCCAAACATTATGTGTGTCCCTTTCTGGGGTCAAGGATGTGGCCTGTAGAATTTCCTTCTTTCTGATGTGGCCTATAGATTTTCCTTCTTTCAGAAAGGGACAGCCCTAAATTTTGGGTCACACCCTATAATAGAGACTTCACAAAAGGACGTGAGAAGATAGCCAAGACGTTCGGATACAGCATTGCTCTACAAAAGTTCACACACACTTAAAAAAACTACTAGCATCTGTCAAGGACAAAATACCCTTGGACCAGTGTATTGATGTCTATAAACTGAATGCGGGGTATGCGAATCTGTTTATGTGGGAGAGTCGAGGAGGAAGATTACCACTAGAATTTATGAACACTTCAGACATATCCGCAACTACAATCCCGTTTTGCGTTATGCCCGGTGGTAATCATATGGTGTGCAAAGCTCGAGGCCTGAGAGCAATGTATGCCTCAGATGGCTGCTGAAAACTTGGTTAGTTCCCCGACCAGTTGAAAGAGTCCGTCATAGTTATCATACCAAAGCCTGGTCTAAACACTGTTGTCCTAAATATCCCCATGTCAAAACGCTCAAAAGCAACTAAGTACTAGAAGGGAAAACCTATGCTTCGGTCCCATCCAGGCTGATGACTCAAATATGGTTAATCCAAATCAGCTACCTAACGCAGTATTTATAGATACTTGGGGAATTTGTTAAACCTCAACAAGGAAAGTGATAAAGTAATGCCACAGATCACGTGTCAGGCATCTATCAAATGATCATGGATAGACACAGGACCATTAATCAAGGAAAACGTTTGCAATATGTGGAATGCAAGGGGGATTCCTCGCAAGCGCATCGAGTTTTACAATTCCTTGTAAACTGGAATTTAGACATCGCCTTCGTGTACGAGACACACCTGAAATCAAATCAAATGTTCAAATTGCCCTGCCATCATGTCTATCACAAGGACCGGACTCTGCGTAATAATGCTAGCCGCGTGTTTGGTGGAGCAGCGATTATTATTAAGAAGGAATCAGTTTCCGTGATAATTAATGATACTGACGCAGGCGAATTCAAGCTCACCTCATTATATAACTCGCCTAAACACAAGCTTGGTCCATGCGAGCCTGATGAGCTTTTTTCCGGGCCCATTCCAGTAATAATGGCGGAGGGTTTAAATGCCAAGCACCACGCATGGAACTCAAAATGCTCCAATCAAAATGGAAATATCTTATATGGATACACTCTAAACGAGATTGACACCTATGTTGCTGGCCCCCTTGATGACACGAACTACTGTGACCACTCTCCTGTTAGCGACGTGCTGGACATAGCAGTTCTTAAAGGTTTCTTCAAGTCCTATAATATATTTACAGTAGACGACTTAACCTCTGATCACCAACCAGTCATGCTTATCTTCGAGGGCTTAAACATTGACGCGAAGATAGGGCTTCGCACCAAACAGGGGCTGGAAGCTGTTTAAGGATATTCTTTGAAAAAATAGCATTCCATACAAGGAGGCTATCGACAACGAGGACATCAACACAAATATCCTCAACACTCGTGTTATCAAGGATGCTATCAATTCTAGTACCTCCACTGCTGTTTGAAAGAGTCCCAAACACTTCGACCTCCCTCCTTACATCAGGCGTCTCATTCTGGAAAGGAATTCTTATATGGCAATGCAAGCGACTACCCTTTTTCGAGAGTAAGTACAACAGGCTTTCTCGCAAGGTCCAGGAAGAGGTTAAAGCTCTACGAACATAAAGGTGGATCAAAAAACTAAAGTCCTTGTCTGCCCAGGACAACTCACTCTGTGAAGGTCTTAAAGGGTAACAGACCCATTCAATTGCTGCCACTGCTTGAAGGCAATGGCAGCGTTGTCACCAGTGACAGGAAAAAGGCTCAACTGATCGCCGATTGCCTGAAAAATCCATTTAACACGCCTAGTGAGACAAACTTGGACAGCCTCCAAAACACTAAGCTACTTAACGATGGGTGTATCGCTTACCAGTGCATTCATCGTATCCTACCCCTCAGGAATTCATTAGTGCCCAAGAAATCTCCGACGTCATCAAGCGACTTAAAACCAAGAAAACACTAGTACTGATTCCATCACTAACAGTGCTCTCAAGAACTTACCTTCTAATATTATCTTGATCATTACCAAAGCCATGAATGACCGCTGGAAATTTGGTTACTTCTCCAAGCAGTGGAAAGAATCCGTTATAGTTACCATACCAAAGCTGGTCTAAACCCTGCACTCGCTGTCAGCTACAGGCCCATAAGCTTACTACCTATGTTATCAAAAGTCTTTGAACGCATCATTCTAAAGAGGTTTAACGAATTCTGCGTAGCAAAAATCTCGTTCGTGATGATCAAATCGGCTTTCGCCCAGATCCCTCCTGCCAACTTCAGATCTGGAGGCTTGTTGCAGATCTAAACACTCCTCTTAACTGTGCTAAGTATGGTGGTCTTGTCTTCTTGGATGTTCGTAAAGCTTTTGATCAGTTTTGGTACAATGGTCTCATATACAAGATGATTACTTGTGGTTTTTTGGACAAACTGATAACCTTGATTAGTTCCTTTTTGTCAAACAGGATATTTCATGTCAAGGTTGGCTGCTCCATGTCTAACCTTTGTGACGTCAATTCTGGTGTTCCCCAGGGCTTTGTCCTGGGTCCTGCACCCTTCAATTTTTCATCCATGACTTCCCACTTTTAGTAAGTGCAAGCTACAGGGTCGGGACACATTAATATGACACCTGCTAGTATCCGGAATACCCACCTTTGGCGGCAAGCACAGCAGCTAGTTGACATGGCATAGAGACAATAAGTCCTCGGAAGGTGGTTGCAGGTATCTGGGACCATTCGGCGATCAGTACATCCCGTAATCCCATCACCGTGCATGGTTGAGGGTCCAGCTTGCGGACACGGCGATCGTGATGGTCCCACAAATGTTCAATGGGGTTGAGGTCCGGGGAGTTTGGTGGCCATGGGAGTAGCTTGGCCCAATAACCAATGATCATCCCCTTTTCGAGGTCTGACAGGTCACTTGCTCTGCCAATGATGGCGATAGTTGCTGTGTTAACAAATACTACTACACATCTGCTGTTGTCAGCTTTTAATGATATGCAATGATTTTTCATCTGCATACCACGGGACATTCCAACATCTTCGAGGAGAGGTGGTCATATTAATGTGTCCCGACCCTGTATATCTGTTCGCGGCCATCATGACTACCCCTCCGCGGGCACTTCCTTGTCGTGCCTCAGTGACACTAAGTGCTATGCTGGATTGGGTCACCCATGCCAGACAGGCCTTAGCAGAGAGGCCAGACTAAAAGTGTCTGGTCGATTGTGGACCCTCCCAAAGGGACCGGCGCTCGCAATGGAGGTATGTTTTTGATATGGCCTCCCTTACGACCAGTACGTCCACCTGCGTGTTTGCCGTTCACAGCAAACCTACTTCTGGGGAAAGGGGGATACTGGTGGTTGAGGCAAGGCTTTCCAGAACAACACACCACTTTGGCCCCTGCTTCTCGGAAGGATGGGTGGTCTGGATGAGCCTCTTTAGATCAATCGGCTGGTCATCACTCCTTGGAGCTTCAGCCATAGGGTTAGGCACTGCCTATATCCCCCTCGTATCCCTGGTGCCAATGTGCATCCCCTTGTTGGGCTAGGTGGTGAGTGTGGAGCGAGGGAGATGAAATTAAATTTCATTTAATATGACAAAAAATAACCGAAAGTAGATTAACCAAAAGAAAAATACTAACAGTCGTGAAGAGAGATCAAGTAGAAGACCGCCAAGGAATCCGAAGTATTTGGATATGAAATTAGCAAGTGGGGATTTGTTTAAGACCATCTCCCCCTTTTTAATTTCAAAAAACTCAAACGGCTTCTTGGGGATATTAAACATGTAAAGAGGCTTTTTAATGGCCATCTACTTATTGAAGTCGCTAAGGATAAGCAAGCCACCATCCTTTTATCCTTGAAAAGGTTTTCAGTGAAAGCCATTTCGGTTTCTCCCCATGCAACCTTGAATTACAAGAAAGGTGTTTTCATGTGCCAGGATCTGGAAGGAATAGAGGATGAAGAAATCATTGCCGAATTAGATGATCAATCTGTTGTTGACATTTGCTGGATCGCTCCAAGGAGGAATGGTGTTCCTCATCCTACAAATTCCTTCATTTTTACCTTTGAGGAAACAGTTTTGCCTGATACCATCTATATCGGCTATATCCAAAGTCACGTGGGACCCTTTATCCCCAACCCGTTGCGATGCTTCCAATGTCAGAAATATGGCCACACAAGAACAAACTGTCATTTTAATGCAGTCTGTTGCATGTGTGCCTTACCTGGACATGAGATGAAAGCTTATTCAAACGAGTTCTAGTGTTGTAATTGTAAGGGAGCCCATTCTGGCCCTTCAAGAGACTGTCTAATTTGGCGAAAGGAAAAGGAAATCCAAAGGGTTCGTGTCCTTGGGAGTTTGTCTTTTCCGGAAGCACGTAGGTAGGTAGAACAGAATGAAGTCCATAACTATGCGGCAGTGGTTAAGAGTTGTCCTTCTGTTAAGTCAGTTGGAACAATGAATGATTTGCGTATTGCAGACTTTTCCTGTGGAACTTCCACCTCCACAGAACCATCTGCTGGCAGTAGTCGGACTTCGAAATCGATTTCACCGTGAGGAACTCCTCCAAAAACTTCGGAAAGAGAAGATGGGAAGAAACGCTAATCAGAGGTGTCACCTTCCTCTGACCCCTCCAAAACACGTGTAGTAGAAACTACACTAAATTCTCCAGTTTTGGGGGGAAGGCCAGACTTTCCTTTAAATACTAAGGTATCTCCTATTGAGGAGATGGAGTTATCTCGGGAGTTTAAACCTACATCTTAAAACCTTCATCATGGCATTGTTACAATGGAACCTTAATGGATTCTTTTGTGCTTAGAAGACCTATAGCTGTTAGTCAATAAGTTCTCCTTCTCCTTATTGGCTTTGCAAGAAACGTTCCTCTTGCCATCCCAGTCTCCTACCCTAAAAGGGCTTAATTTTATTAGGAAGGATTATAAAATTATCGGGAAATAAAGCCTGTGGCGGTGTTGCCATCTTAGTTCAATGATCTCTGCCTTGTACTACCATTAATTTAACATATAAGCTTCAGGAGTAGCAGTTAGAGTCTTATTCAAAGATCTCTCACCTCTAACTGTATGTTCACTGTATCTACCTGCGGATCAATATACGGATGAAAAATCTTTGTCATCTCTGCTAGTGAACTTCCAAGCCCCTTTCTTATTCTGGGTGATTTTATCGGCCACTATCCCATTTAGGGGTCTATAGAGCTGTCTGAAAGATAATATATGATAGAGAAAGTTTTGAATTCTGTTAACATCAATTTGTTAAACGATGGCTCGCCAACATTCCTCCACTCAGCCAACGGCTCTCTGTCATGCATCGATCTATCTATATCCTTTTCATGTTTCACACCTAATTTAGCCTGGTGCGTATTCCCAGATTTGCATGGCAGTGATCATTTCCCGATTAGTATTTCCCCGAGATCTTCTACTTTTTCCAACTCTCTACCACGTTGGAAATTGGATAAAGCAGACTGACAGGTCTTCCAATCCCATCTACAGTTTGGGAATAAAAATCCTTTCTATCTGTAGATGAGGCTGTAGAGAATTTCACTTCCCGCATCCTCCATACGGCAGAACAATCCATTTCTAAGTGTAGATCCTCTTCCACGAAAATTCCAGTGCCATGGTGGAATGAAGAATGTGCCCTAGCGGTTCGAGAATGTAAGAGAGCTCTCCGCATTTTTTCCGCACAACCCACTCTTGAGAATCTTATTACTTACAAGAAAAAAAGGGCCAGTTGTAAACTAATCATTTCCGCAAATAAGAAACTCTGTTGGAGGGATTATATTTCCTCCATTAATAAGAACACCCCTTTTCAAACTATCTGGAACATGATTAGGAAAATAAACAGGAAACGACTCCCGGATAAACTCCCTTCTCTCATTCATAATGGTCATATGTACTATGACCCGAATGAGGTAGCAAATATTCTTGGAAAAACATTTGCTGAGGTTTCACAAATAAAAAATTACAGTGTCTCCTTTCAAAGACGAAAACTTTTCGAAGAATCGCATGCTATAAATTTTAAATCCCGAAACCTCGAAAAATATAATCTCCCGTTTTCTTTACGGGAACTGCATTATGCCCTTCGTTGCTCCAGAGATTCTGCGCCAGGCCCAGATGGAATCTTATACTCTTTCCTGAAACATTTCACGCAGGAAGCTTATGCTCACCTTCTCTCCTTGTATAACTACATTTGGTCATTAGGAGAGATTCCAACTTTATGGAGAGAAGCAATTGTTACTGCCATTCCAAAACCGAATAGAGACCACTCTTGCCCTTTCAACTATCGACCAATAGCGCTAACCAGCCGTCTGTGCAAAGTCTTGGAAAGGATGGTCTTTGTCCGAATTATGTGGTACCTGAAAAATAACCACCTGTTGTATAGGTTTCAGTGCGGTTTTCGCAAATCTCGCTCAACTGTTGATCACCTTCTTTGGTTGGAGCATGAGATTCATTTCGCACAGAGACATAGACAACATGTCGTAGGGGTTTACTTCGATCTGGAAAAAGCCTACGATACAAATTGGAGGCATGGAATAGCAATACTTTTTCGGAAATACGGCCTTACAGGACATCTTCCCTCTTTCCTGTGTAATTTCATGGCGAATAGAACCTTCCGAGTTCGCGTTACGTCAACGCTCTCAGACCCTTTTATGCAGGATAATGGTGTCCCACAGGGAAGTGTGCTGAGTCCCTTCCTTTTCCTCATTGCTATTAATGAGGCTTGTTTACAACTTCCATCTACTGTGAACTATTCCCTGTAAGTTGACGACATCGCCATTTACTGTCGAGGGTCCTCAATGTTCTTTATTGAGCATCAACTGCAACTAGCCATCAACAACTTGTTACCTGGAGCAACGAAGTAGTCTTCAAATTTTCATCCCAAAAAACAAGGGCCATCCAGTTTTGTTTTTGAGAGGTCTCCATCCAGACCCGGACCGTACTCTTTATGGATTCCCGATCTCAGTGGTGGACTCCCACAAATTCTTGGGTCTGACCTTTGATAAAGATGCTGGAGTCGGCTGTGCATTTCTCATAGACAATTCGGTTTTTTCTTATCATTTGCCAAACGAGTTTTCCATTTTCTCAGCGGAATTGGTAGCGATAGCCAAAGCGTTAGAGTTCTCTTTTCAATATCCAAATTCCAACTTCTGGATATTCTCTGATTCTCTGAGCGCTTTGCAATCGTTGGAATCATTCAATCCTGAAAACCCTTTTGTCAAAAGAATCCAGGAATACCTGAATTTTCTGGATTCCCAAGGTACCAGAATTTATTTTGTCTGGATCCCTAGTTACATGGGTATTCAGCAAAATGAACGGGTTGATAAGACGGTAAAACACGCTATTACTCAGTTACCGATCTCTGAATTGCTTTCAATCCCCGAGCATTTATACCTGGTGATTTCCAAGAAACTCAGATCTTCTTGGCAGGACTCTTGGCCTCTGAACCCTACTAAAAAATTATTTGAAATAAAGCGTGCCATCACACCGTGGTCATTACCTTGTCTAACAAACAGGCGAGAAGATGTCGTTCTTACTCGGCTTAGGATTGGTCACAGCCGTCTTACTCACATCCATTTATTAAAAAAAGAACCAGCTCCATTGTGTTCTTGTGGAGCAATGCTGACTACTAAGCATATTTTAATCCAGTGCCCTTTAAACGCGAACTTACGACGCTCATTAGGGCTGAATCATTCACTAGATTTTTTGTTGGGGAACAGCCCTATAATTTTTAAAAAAGTGTTTCTATTTTTAAAAATTATTCATGTTTTTAAATTCATATAGTCATGCTTTTATTGCTTTTGCATTGTATATGTTTGATCATTAAGTATATGGTTTATTTAGTGCCCTTTACACACTAATCATATTTACCAATTTTTATTAGGGGACAACCCTTAAGAAAATGGATTTTAATCATTTATTAGTTAGTTAGTGGTCTTTGCACCCTAATTTACATTGTTCAGTAGAGCTATGTTATTCATGAGATCTATTATTAGGGGAGAAACATAGAAAAAAAGGTTGGTTTTAAAATTATTTGTGATTCTAAATTAACATAGTCATACTTTTTGTTGCTTTTACATATTTATAATTTACGTTTTTATTCATTTTTTTTATCTAAGTTTTTAAACTTTTGATTCATAAAAGTTCAGCGGCAATAAGTTCAGCAGCTCCATTGATTGTGCCATTTCTGATCATTTCCCAATTTTTTCTCTCTAGTCATTTTCTCTGCCCCCTCTGATATCTTCGCTTATTTTTAAATCGCAGCATGTTACGATGAAAAGATTGGCAGCTTTCAACTCCTTTCTCGAAAATACCAATTGGATTACCCTACTCCCCCCTGATGAAAATATTAATGATCTCTTCACTAAATTCCTGTTTCACCTCAAATTAGGCCTTGAAAGGTATTTGCCTTTTGTACCTCCTCCTACCTCAAAATTAAACCCCCTTTCTTAAAACCTTGGATGAATCCTAAGATCCTCTCTCTTATTGCTCATAAGAATGCTCTTTATCGTAAATTTAGACGCTTTCCGAACTCATATTACAAATTTAATTTTCGTTCTTTATCCAACCATGTCCGCTCCGAAATAAAAAAACTAAATCCATAGATTATGCTCACCTATTTAATAACATGGGCAATAAAAAATCTAAATGGAAAGCCATTAATAATTTAATTCGTGGTGCCTCCAATCCAGTTTCCCCATTCTCAGACCGTGCATTTCTCGATTCCACCCAGCTTACGTCTATCTTAGCTACCTTACTACCTCGGGATCCCAGTAACTCCTCTGTACCAATACATTACCCTTTCACTATTCCCACTAACCCTTCCTCGTTCTTCATTACCCCAACCTCCCCTGATGAAATTCTTTCCCTTATTTCCCGACTCAAACCCTCCCGTCATCCTAATTCTCTCGGCATTTGTCCCGAAATTATCATCTCGGCCACAAATGCCCTGGCGTTCCCTCTCTCTTGGTTATTTAACATTTCTCTTTCCCAAGGGATTTTTCCCTCCAGCCTTCGTATTGCCAAAATTATCCAACTTTATAAAAAAGGTGACTCTACCATTTTTTCCAATTACCGTCCTATCTCAATTCTTCCTTCTTTCTCTAAAATCTTTGAAAGCCTCTTTTTTGCCCGTCTTTCCTCCTACATACTTAATAATAATTTACTTTCTTCCACACAGCATGGTTTCATTCCTAAACGTAACACAACTACAGCTTGTTTTGAACTGACCGAATTTATTATTTTCAATATGGCTAACAACAAGTTTGTTGTATCTCTCTTTGATGATTATTCCAAGGCTTTCGATTCCATTCCTCTTAATCTCCTTCTTTTTAAGCTTTCTCACTTTTTTAATATCCGAGGCCCCCCATTAGATTGGATCACACGTCTTTTTCAAATCGTGTTTATTCTTTAAGTTTATTTAATTTTTCCTGTGATTCAATTACTCGTAACACCGGGGTTCCCTAAGGCTCTATCCTCTCGCTCCTTCTTTTTAATTTGTTCATTAACGATCTTTCCTATATACTTTCCCCTTTGTCTCTTATTCTTTATGCCGATGATGCCACTCTATCTCTTGGGGATTCTTCACTTTATCTATTGAACTCAATCTATTGAACATGAGTTTAATACTATTCTTCATAAATTTTTCCTTTGGAACAGTACCAACCACTTGCAACTGAACCTTGATAAAACTACTTATATAATTTTTACCCAACATAATAAAAAAATTTGACACCAATACCTTCTCGCTTAAATACAACTCTCAATATATCACTCCCTCTAAGTCCTTTAAATATTTGGGAATTTACATATCCCACAACCTATCTTGGGACACACATATTAATTATCTTGCCTCCACCTTAAATTCGCGTCTCGGTTTATTTTCCCGTCTCCATTACCTTCCCCCCTATATCTTGTTGTTGCTTTACTACGCATTAATTCACTCCACTCTCACCTATGGTATACAATTTTGGGGATTCTCCACCAAATCTAATCTATTACGTCTTTTCCGACTCCAAAAATGGTTTCTTCGAATTTTTTTAAAACTCCGAAAGCCATCCTCCGTGTCTCACTTATTTTTTATGTTGGCATTATCCCCATTCATCAACTTTACACGTTTCACCTGGCAATGTTTATTTATAAAGCTCTTAACAATCTTTTACTTACCTCTTTGCCTCATTCCCCTTTTATACCCATCACTACTCCCGCATACAGTATCCGCCATTTTTTCCCCTTTACTCTTCCCCAGAGTTCTTACCAATGTAAGAGCGTTTCTACCTCAGGTCTAAGACTTGGTCCAGCCTACCATCTGAAACCGTTCTTCTTCTTATATTCTTTTTATATGTTTTACAGATTGTTTATTATATTATTTTTTATATGTTCTAATTATATTTTTCTTATTATATTTTTTTTTATATCATCTACAGATGGTTTTTTTCATCTGCCCAACCAGGGGAACTAACTCGTTGGCTTTTTGCCATACTGGCCCCGGGTGGAAGCTCTGTACCCCACTGAAATAAATAAAAATAAAAATAAATAAATAAATAAATAAACTGTGGATATTTTAACTTTTTCTCGGGCGCAAAATGGCCATAGCAGCCGACGCCCTAAAATTTCAACTAACCAACCATCATGACTACTGATCATAATCCCGCTCACGTCATATCTAGCTTACAAAAGGCCTTACATATGTGCGAGAAATGGTTTGCAAAATGGAGACTCCATCTAAACGTTGACAAATGCCAGACAATGTTCATTACGAAGAAACTTCGGAAACTCCCGAGTCCTCTCTTCCTTTCTGGTAAAAAGCTCAAATGGGTAAAAAATTACAAATACCTCGGAGTGGTGGTAGATGCCAGGTTAAATTGGGGTGACCACGTCTCCTATGCGATAAATAAAGCTAAGAAAGCAAAGTTTAGTCTAGTTGCTCTTCTGGGGCGAAAAAGCGCCCTTAGAATGGATAGCAAACTTTTGTTTTATAAGATGGCTATACGAACCATTCTTCTTTATGGTATGCCTGCCTGGACTACAATATGCAAATCCATCCCTTCCAAAACGTTACCCTGAGGACTATAGCCCAACTTTTCAGGAGAGTCGCAACAAATATTTCTGTTGCTGAAGATTTCCGTATACCTCCAATTGGTAACTGTGCCCAAGAGTCGCTGAAAAAATTGCTTCCGAAGATAAATGACCATCCCAATCCTCTGGTTGCAGATATTCTGGAGTATCCACTCACTTTTAGAAGTTTCCTCAGGCAACGAAGGCCTCGTAACGTCCTGGACATCGATTTCGACGACATCCAAAAGGTCATCTTCCCGAATACTGGATCTCGTTGCTCCTCCGTGTCCCTCGTCTATTAACAATCAACTCTATTATCTTTATAGGAAAGGAATCCATCTGGCTTCTTGCCTTGTTCAGTCTACTTCCCCTGGTTTCTTCCTGGATGAGTCTGGCAGTGAAAGCGTTGCTTTCGGACCGCTCTTTTCGTTTTCCCTGCGCTGTTCGATTGTCAATTGTCGAATGTCGTATGGCTCAGTCATGTTGAAAAATGAGTGCGTAGAACTCGTAATACATATTCATGGTAAATAAAACCTTGTTGTGGAAAAGCAGTTGGTTCTTGTGTTTTGCTGATATCATATCCGCAGGAAAATTGGTTATTTTATATTATTTAACTTCAGTAGAAAAAACAATATTGTAATGGACGTTACAATAATAAGTTGTTATTGCACAAGCACAATACAACGTTAGGAAAGAGAATGAATTTATAACAGGTCTGTTATAAAAACCCCTCAATATGTTGATTAGTGCGTCTACGATTATTATACAGACATGCGAACGGATGCGTTGTTTTCGTGTGTACCTAACGAATAACCTCCATTTATGGATTGTCATTAAGTAGGTGATCTCACGTGTGCTCTGCAATTGTTTAATTTTTTCGGTGAGGTTAACTTAAAAATAAAACGAACAGTGTTGTGCGGTTTACTTCCGCGTCAAATTGGAGAAAGCATTCAGATGCTTGAACAAGCCTGCAAAAATGAGTCTCTGCGCCCCATCCGATATTATGAACGGTTCAACCTGTTTGATGCCAAATGTGTTACTCCTCATAAATTCCTCATCCGATATTATGCGTTAAATCTCGTAGTAGATTAGACTATTTTTTTATTATTTAAAATGTTATTTTTATTCATAGTCTGTATATAAAACAAAATAGCCAGAAACTGTGGACACCAATATACAATATCGGAATAAAAGGAAAACACAAATCCACAAAAAAATTTTTTAATGACTCAGATGTATTAATGACTCACCGATGAAGGAATTATGAATTCCGAAATGTACATCTGAGTCATTAAAAAGTCGTTCAATCCCTAAGCCCACTGGCGCTAACTTTCACCAATGGAAGTATCGTATGTTAGCATTCCTGGAATCAAACGGATTAGACAAACATGTACACGCTAAAACTTCTTTACCCACTTCAGATCCAGAGAGATCCGCCATTCGAATGAAATGGGCACATGTAAGACATTATTTGTTAAGCATGGTAGATGATGACAATGTAGTCATGTTACAGGATGACAATCCACTTTCCATATGGGAAGCCTTCCGCTGGCGTTATGCCCGACCCGATTCTGTGGCTCAGGCGGAAGTTACGAGACGCCTTTCAGCTCTTAGCTTCTATGACATTGATGACCCAATGCATACGTAGGACGTGCATTGCAAATCCGTGCAGAGGCGGGTGCCATATCATTACCTATAGATGACAAGACTTTAATTGATCACATGGTAGCTGGTTTGCCTTCGACATATACGCCTTCAAGGCTCTTAGTGCAGACTGATCCTAACGTGACCCTCGAAGCTTTTCATAGCCAGTTGAGCGTTGTGTTCAAGGATAATGCACGTGGACGCTTCTCTGGCGTTGCCTCTTGCGTCACTACAACAGCATTCTGGCGTAACTTGTTACAATTGTGGTGGCCTAGGGCATGTGAGGTCAGTTTGCCCTTCTAAGCGATTTTTTGCCAGCATCTGGCACCTCAAAGTTCTCGTTCCCCAGCAACCGCCTCCACCTAACTTACGCGCCCCACGTCCAAAGCGTAAATCTCGTAAGCGCGATGGCAAAGCCAAGGGGCAGATACCTGCAGCAAACTACCTTGGGCCGCCAAAGCAAGAATGGATAGTGGATATTGGCAGCTCCTTTCATGTCATTAAGGACAAGAGGTTATTTACGTCTATGCGGAGATGACATAGAAATATTCAGACAGCAAACCCCCAAGAAAACCATTACCGCCACTGGTATAGGAATCGCGAGTGTCCCGTTAAACACTGGGTCAGTTTTAACTTTACATGACGCGCTTTATGCTCCCCATGCGCGATTTAACCTTGTATCGATGAGTCAGTTAACCAAGCAGGGATATACTTTGTCTTTTGGTCCCAATGGTTACACAGAGAGAAGTCACAGATCTCCCATTCCTGCCAGTTTTATATCAATCTCCACCCGTTTGTCAAACGGCGTATCTCATTCAATCCGCCGTAGTTTCTTATCTGGGTGTCCATAACGCCCTAGGGCATTCCTCGAGTAAGAAGATCGCCAAAGCACTGAAACACGGCAGTATCCGTCGTCTAGAGAACTTTACAATTCCCTCTCAGATCGCGCCATGTGTTCCATGTCTTGAGGCAGGGATGACTAACGCACCTCATAGAACTGTTTGATGCCAACAGTCTACACGCCCTTTGTATCTCCTCCATATGGACACGATCGGTCCCATGCCAGTTACCAATGCTTATGGCCACAAATACCTGTTGATCGCCGTGGACGATTATACCCGCAAGACATTTGTGTATTCTGTATCTACTAAGGCAGAGCTTACACAAGCCTTGATACATTTAATCAGACGATTGCAACGATCGACGGGAAACCGACTGGTCCACATCAGATCTGACAACGGCACGGAATTCACCAACAACGAGATAGCTGAATTTTGTGCTTCAGAGGGGACAACGCAACAGCTTACCATACCTGAAAACCCCCAGTCAAATGGTGTTGCAGAAAGAGCAGTCCGCTCCATTTGTGATGGAATAAGAGTCTTGCTTGCCTCTTCCAACGTTTTCCACAAGTATTGGGATCTTGCAGCGGCAATGGCAGCATACAACCTGAACTCTTTACCAAGAACAGGACAAACACTGTCGCCGGAAGACCCACTTTCAAACATCGAGCTCCATTTGGGTGTCTTGTGTATCATTTTACTCCCAAATCACAACGATCCAAGCTCCGAGCGCATGAGAAGCGCGGGATCTTTATGGAATACTTTGCATCTCTCCAGGGTACCTCATCAATTCACTTGAGGAATCCAAGCTACTTCGTGTTCGATCTGTGCGTTTCTTTCCCCATACATTCCCTGAAATGACTGGGTCTCACGAACCGCTGTTCACGATTCCGTCAATGCTGCAACTTCCTTACGATTCTTCCCCGTTAGAGGTCCCCGAAAATGAAGATACAGACCTAGTTAATTGAGAGTTCTCACCCGTTTCCAGTTTCGGCCCTCGAGAAGACTCTTCAACAGTTATCGTCAAAAGTGAATTACACGTCAGCTTTTATGCCTCAAGCTTCACCTGTACCATCCTTGGAATAACCTCAACAGAGAGATCAACCTTGTGGTTTACCCTCATCAGCTGAGTCGCCCCCTCTTCCTGAGTTGCGACGATCCCAAAGACTTAAAGAGAAGGCGGAAAAACAGCGAGCTGGTTTGTACCCTCCTAACGTTAATTTTGCCGCCCAATGGATTACCAGTCCGTGCAGTCGAAGTATGAAAACTTCTCGAGTCCCTGTATGGACTGAAACAAAGTGGCAGATGTTGGTACATGAAATTGTGTCAACTCCTTCTTTGCCTGGACTTCACGCCTTCACGAGCAGATGATAGCCTTTTCCTCTACAATGACTACAGATGTTCAATCCTCCTCGCCTGTATGTGGATGACATCGTCGCTGCCACTAATGATGTGCAACGCCTAACTTCACTGGTGGATATTTTACGACGTGATATCGAATTGGTGGACCTCGGAGATGTTCATCACCTTCTGGGCATGCGAGTGAGCCGTGATGGTAACTCCATACAATTGTCTCAGGCCCACTACTTCCAGCAAGTCGTCCAAGAGTACCAGCTGCAGAGTGCCAAGCCCAGGAGCACTCCTCTCAACCCTCACGTAAATTTGGATGAAGCAGAAGGATCGCAAACAGCCGACCCAACTGTTTACTAATCTCTTTTGGGATCATTAATGTACATAATGACATGTACTCGCCCGGATATAGCATATGCAATTACAAGATTGTCGTCATATGCCAGATCTCCTACAAATTTACATATGACGGCACTCAAAGGTGTGGCAGCTTATTTGGGGCACACCTGTAAAACGTCGCTGACCGTCGTTCAATCCTTTGTATGCATACGCTGATGCCTGTCACCAAATGTGGTGACAGGCGCTTCGACCAAGGCTCCCGGTCGCTACTCTCGATCGGGGAGCAAGCTTATAGCCAAGATATCCACCTCCACAGATGGCGACCGCAAGAAAAAGCGTCGCAGGCGTTCAAAGCGGAAGAGGAACAGAAAACGGTGCGAACACGAGGTTTTTCAGCGGGAAGATTCAAATGGAGGAAACGAGACTTGGAACCATTGGAATCGGTCACGGAAATTCCGGTCTCGAGGAATCGAGTACCCCACCAAAATCACGACCGAAGTTTTTGGAACATCGGCTAGAAAAAGCTCACGAGCTCGCTGAATGTTACTGAACGCGAGCGCGACGATTCAGCCCGTGTCAAGCGACAAGCATCGCGGGCGACTCGTAGCAATAAATGTTGAACTATTCTTGTTTCATTTCCTCGACCTATGAACTTTGCAGTTTCAACGAGAGAGCCCCGTATCGTAGAATTGTCTAGCGACGAGGACCGCGAAGTTTCCGAAGACAGCACGTTCCCGTCGGACGACCAAGCAATTGCCCCGCCGCCAGACTCGCCCACTGACCTTTTCAGCATCGTAGCAGCCCTGAGAGAGGTAAACCCCTTGCGCACGTTGGTCGTCGCAGCTGGCATTCATTCCTCCTCTCTCTTGGACCTCAATTCCTTTGATCCGTCGTGGATCCCCAGCGGAATCTGTACCTGGATCACCCCCTTGACACATGAGGCCTACTGGCAACACGGATTGGGCGACCTGGTTCATACCTAAGGTGGGTTATATTTGTCTAGTATTTTTGCCCTCACCTACAGTCTCTTAATTTCGCTCGTAATGCTTAACCTTAATTTCAATTTATGCTGTTAATTAGCTGCTCAGGCGAGCTTTAATTAAGGTTCTGTGTTTTTTTATCAGACGGGTTGAGCACCGCTCTCAATTCACTTAGGTAGATAAGGGTTAAGACAAGGAGTTCATTCACTCGTATCTCACCCCCTTTATTTTTTGTCTGTTCTAGTTACCGACGGCTTCAAGCCGGACAATAAAAGCTTTTGCTTCGCCGTTTTCGTACGGTACGACTGAGGGCTCGCAGCATGCAATTTACCTGAAGAGACTACGTCATTTCCACGTCTCTTCTCTCCTAGGATAGAATATGGCTCAAGCGATGTCCCCAGTGCATAAGCATAATATTTTTGAACTTTAAACATAAGTTAAAGAGGCTCTAATAAACGGAAGTTTATTTCAATTAAATTGTTCCCGAAACTCTGTTTAACATTTAGCTAGAAGCGTGTCTTTACGACAGCGCCATTAAACCTGCTAATTCTTAGCAGCCTTACTTCTGCGCGCTTTGGTTCAGCAGCTCGAATTTTTTTGTTGTAAATCTGAGATTCTTTTCTCAGATCGGGCAAGGCACTGTCCTCATACGTTTCTTGCGTGTAAGCAAGATCGTCGCCCGTCTATACAAAATTTAATTGTACCCAATTGAATAATTTTTGTTGTTAAATAAATTAATAAAGCCAAAAGCTATACTCTGTTGTCCGTATTCTTATTCTTAACATTTCCACTGCGCATATGCTGTAAAATACGTGACAATGCCAGCTGAAACGTTACTCCACAAAGTAAAGGATATTCTGGTGTTCTCATTAAGATGGGTCAAAACATGCTCAGTTGGTGTTCAAAGAAACAACGTCTTGTCGCCCTCAGCAATTGTGAAGCTAAAATAATTGCTATATCCGTGTGCGTGAAGTCGTTACGATGGTTATGGACCTGATCACTCAAATCGGACAGGGGGATTACATCACCTTTCCGATGATTATTTATACGGATTCAACATCCGCAATAGCATGTCTGAGTACATTGGGATCCAAAAGTAGAACGAGGCACATTCTAAGATTGCATAATTTTATCTCGCGGGAAATCTATTTCCAGAATGTGATACTCACCTACTGCCCGTCCTCAGACATGCCGGCAGATGTATTCACCAAACATAGAAAGAAAAATAACTCCAAAACCACTATTCCACATAATAAATTTTAAAATTTATTATGTGGAATAGTGGTTTTGGAGTTATTTTTCTTTCTATAGTTGTGTCCACAGTTTTTGGCTTGATTCCATTGTATTCACCAAACCTTTACCTGCCCCCGCATCGCATAAGATTTGGGATCACTTGTCTGTCCCAGCGAAACAGTAAAGTCAATTAGTTCGTTATTTTGTAAGTATATATAAGTAGAATTTTTGTTAAAGCCGAACTTGTTAGTTCTTATTGTGCGCATTACATTAGGCGGGATGAAAGGGGTTGTATATAAAACAATACTGTAATGGACGTTACGATAATAATTTGTTATTGCACAAGCACAATACAACGTTAGGAAAGAGAATGAATTTATAACAGGTCTGTTAAAAAAAACCCTCAATATGTTGATTAGTGTGTCTAGGATTAATTATACAGACATCCGAACGGATGCGTTGTTCTCGTGTGTACCTAACGAATAACCTCCATTTATGGATTATCATTAATTAGGTGATCTCGCGTGTATTCTGCATTTGTTTAATTTTCTCAGTGAGATTAACTTAAAAATAAAGCGAACAGTGTTAGGCGGTTTACTTCCGCGTCAAATTGCTTGAACAAGCCTATAATAATGAGTCCATGCGCCCCATCCGATGTTATGAACGGTTTAACCTGTTTGATGCCAAATGTGTTACTCCTCATAAATTCCTCGTACACTGGCTGACAGTAAAAATAATGCATCCAGAAGTGTTCGGGAAATCGCAAATTTATGCGTTAAATCTCGTAGTGGATTATAATATTTTTTTATTTTTTTAAAAACTAGCAGAGGTACCCAGCGTTGCCCGGGTAAATTACACTTGTAGGAAAAGAGATAGATCTCAAAAAATTAAATTATAACTCCCAACTGTTTAAATAATAACTCAATCAATACAACACAGAGCAAAGGGACTATCCATTCTACGAAAAATACGAAAAACAGGTGTCCAGATGTTATACCGGAGCATCTAAACTCTTCCTGACTTGCCTTACCAATGCGGAGCATCACCAGATACTTTAGACTCAAGTTTTTCTTGCCCTTGACGTAAAAGCTTTTATACCCCCGAAACTGCTGTTGTTCAGATGTTTAAACGCCCGTATAGCTTTTTCTGTTTTAGTTGCACAGTTTCTCTGACCAATACTCGTTCTTTCTCTTTCCTTTCCAGACACATAAATTTTTTCCAGTCGTTTGGACGTTTGATAGAAAGCTCAAGGGAGACACGCGTAACTCATATGCCTAATCAATAGACGCTGCCTTATTAATGTTCTGTCACTGTGTCTTCACTTTAGGCTCATTATCAAAAATTCTTGGAAACGAACGTTCAGTCAACGCATTGTCAGCATTTCAGTTTCCAAAATATACATTTTCCCACAGAATATAGTCAAAATATATTTTTAGGAAACGTTTGGACCTTCTGTGCTACCAAATAAGCTAGGTGATAACCCCGGCGTGGCTCGGACGTTTTTGACGTAGAATACGTCTTACGTTTCGAGACTAGAATACCACGCTTAAATCGTGAATGTCACGATAAGTGTTGATCACGAAAACTTTATTAACATGTAAACTAATACTGATAGAAGAATGATCGATATCGCATTCGATAGAGTACAGAACAAAGCATATTTTAGACCTTCATTGACTTCGTGCTGACCTTATTGGCTGGCGCAATTGCAGTGCAAAGTTGAGTAAGAAAATCTGCTTGATGGCGGAAATTAATTTAGTCTAGCGCCGGCTTCCTTTAAGCTACTACGACATTTTAGATGCCATTTGTTTTATCTTTCTGCGCTTTATAAAATGGCCTAAAAATTAAACTTCAATATTTAATAGTGTCTAAGATATCGGCTCTCAAAGTGTAGAAATTTTGCAGAAATTACAGAATTTCCAAATGTATGCCTAATAAACACGAGAAAAATTATAGAAACCGCCTCAGCTAAATAGATCGCGAGATATGGAATCCATGGTGACCGGGATGTCCGATATTGAGCGTCAATGGGCTCAGCAGGAAGGTCTCAAAGTTGAGCCGCCGCGTCGCCAAGATGAACTATAGCTAGATACGCATGCTCCAATAACTGAGAATTCGAAACAAATAATATATTTGATGGCATAAACGTTTCAACATGGAGTGATAGAATTCAACCCATGGAAGTCCATAACGAGCCATAACCGTCAACATTAACAGCATCTTCATCAAATATCATTTATGTACGAAGGGATATATGTGCGAAAATTTCGGAGACTGAATTCATATTTCGTTTTATATTTATAAACAATGGATTGGGCCCGCTCATCAAGGTGGACGGAAACCTTAATGCTGATGGCTACAGGACCATTCTGGATAAGGGGGCACTTCCAGCGCTGTGGGAACACTTCGGTGACGGGCCGTTCCTCTTCCAGCAAGATAATGCGCCTTGCCACAAAGCAAGATCCGACTGGTTTGACGAGATGCGGGTTGAAGAACTGGATTGGCCCGCCCAGAGTCCTTATCTCAACCCCATCGAACATCTTTGGAACGACGTGTGAGACCCAGGATGATTCGCCCTACATCTGTCCAAGAACTGACCACGACACTTCTCGAGGAATGGAGGTCAATGCCTGTGGACACATACCGTAAACTTGTGGACAGTATGCCATGTAGGGTGGAGGCAGTGATAGAAGCTCGGGGTGGTCCTATACACTACCGATTGAAGCTTTTTGCGGATTTACGGTAGAGCAACAGGTGTCCCAACTCGTTTGATCATGTAGTGTAGTCATTGTAGGATATATTTAAAACGGTGCAGATGTGTGCATAAGAGGCGGGATGTGTTATCAGTATCTTCTGCCTCAATCATTTGATCAGCCACATTTGTAGACTAGTTGCTAACATTTCAACCGTTTGACCAGAACAGACAAACAAAGCTAAGAAGAGACGTGCAGTGATGGACAAAGTTTTAATGAAAATTAAATTTAACAGACTAAATCTATGAATCAAAAATATGATGAGAGAACGGCAGAATTAGATAACATAAGTTTAACCGATTTTACTGCATGGTATACACAGGTAATGAATATAAGGCATATCAGCAGAGAAGATGTTAATGACACAGATGGCCATGAAGCCACTGAACAACAAAATACTAATAATGAAAACGATGGAGCCCATGACATTTTTAGTTCAAACACCAATATATGTAGACGCAGAAATGTGGGCGCAAAGTGATTAGATACCTTCATGATAGCCTCGATGCCACAATCAATTACAAGCCTGAAATGATGACATTGTTCTATCCATTTCGCAATGAAGTTGTAGATGTATTACATGCTCACAAATTCATCCAACTGTACAATGCGAACAAGCCAAAAGTAAAGAATACGAAAAGTAACAGATAAAGATGCAGTGATTGCAGTACTTAGAGAACCGTGCAAGAAAGAGGATGACATTGCAAACAACCTGAAAAGAGAAAAAAATTAAACAGAGGAGTATATGCGAGATATCGTTGGCGAGGCGGATGATGAGAACAAAGATGATTTCGAATACGAGACTGGCAATGCTATCGCATTGTTAGAAAGTGCAACAGTGTGATGCCCAAACAGTAATAATGTGAACAGATAGAGTTGATCTTAGAATTTATACAGAAAATATGCACACGCAATCGAATGTATTCATATTATACTTGGCCGGTCCTGCTGGCAATGGCAAAATATTTACGATAGAAATTAATCATGGAAACTTTAAACCGATTCAGACAACGGCAGAATACACTTCGTAATGCTTATATAGCTCGTACGTCTACTGGTAAGTCTGCAGTGAACTTGAGCGGCAAAACTGTGCACTCTTTATTTAGAATCACACCGCAGACCAAAATGGTCCGTGGATTGACTCCTAAGGTTCAATATTATCATCGCCAATTCCTTTCTGTGAAATGTGTAATAATTGAAGAGATAAGTATGGTCAATTCAGACGAGTGATGTGCCAGAGTAATGGAATATTCTCAAGTATACTGACCAAGCTCGGCAATGGTGAAAGATTGCTTCCTCAGGAGAAAGCACTTGATTGAGAGAAGATTCAAAAGTAAACAATGGTGCATGGAAAATTTGCCCGATGTAGTTAGACTGTTTCACCGCAACAACAGCGTTGATGCTCACAACAAGAATGCTATCGTGTTTAATAAGTTGTCATTGCCAGTAAGAAAATTAACCGTTATGGCCGCCGAACTGAATTAGACCCAGCAAGAACAAAACTACTCAGTCCGGTTGTACTCACCAAACATAGTGTAATAAGTTATAAGAGAACAGGCGGTGTTGCGATCTTCAGAAATAACAACTCTTTAACCGAATGCGTGCATATACCGATAGACTGGTCAAACTGTAGACGACTGATTGACGCTGGTATCGGTAATATTTTGTATGGTTAAAGTGTAGTGAGATTTCTACTACGCAGTGTTGATATCCACTGCTTTGCAATGAAATTGCCTCACCCACAAGGAGTTATCCGAATGAGCCAAAAGGAGATATACAGCAAGAGATACATCTGAAAACCCCTTTATTACGTTATGGAGTCAAGGGTGTCCCAACGGAAAGCGGCATCAGTAAGTTGTGGCACCACCTCTAGCGGCCCCACAGATTGAATCCAGCAGCAATTCCAGCAGCAGTTGTAGGTCATCATACAGGTGGCGAATGTCATCTAGGGGTACGTTTCTCCAGGCCTAGTGAATCTGCTATGTCAGATCAAGGAGATTATGGGGTGATCGTAAACGACGCCCCACCATATCCATTACGTGCCCAATTGGCGATAGGTCTCGGGACCTCGCGGACCATAGCAGGCAGTTGACATCATGCAGACTTGCCACGCTCATGTTTGCCGCATGTAGTCTGGCATATCGGCCTCGGTGGCTCAGTGGTTGTATGATCGCCTCTGATGCCCGAGTGCGCGGGTTCAATCCCGGCCGAGGACGACGAGGATTTTTCAGGGGAAAGTAAAGCCGTTGGTCCCGTGTAGTCGTTTGCTGGCTACACGTTAAAGAACCCCTGCGATGCAAAATTAGCGCCACCTATAACGCCGTCCTGAAATGAACATAGCGGTTGAAAAGGACGTTAATACCAAACAAACCAAACCAAACCAATCAGTCTGGCATTATCCTGCTGAAAGACTGCGCCGGGTATGGTGTGCAGAAGGGGCAGTAATACGGGCTGCAGAATCTCTGTGACGTACCGTGCTGCTGTCAGGGTGCCTTGGATGGTGACTAAAGGCGTTCTGGTATCGTAGCCGATGGCACTCCAGACCATGATCCCGGGTGTTGGTCCAAACAAAACGGGATTCGTCACTGAAGACCACCCAGTGCCATTCTATTCACCAGCCCACTCGTTCACGACACCATTGCAGTAGTATCGCTCGGTGTTCAGGTATCAGAAGGAGAAACAACAATGGACGCCTGGCAGACATTACCGCGGCGTGTAACCGGCGTGCTATTGTCGCTATTGATACTGGAGCAGTACTGGGAATAGTGATGCTGTCGCGCATTTGTCACAGGGTGATGGTTCTGTCCGCTAGCGCTGTTCGCAGTATCCGCCTATCAGTACGAGCTATCGTGCTTCTCCGGGCCCCAAAGCCTGGCCTTCTACCATGTGTGCCTTCCTCTCGCCATTACACTAACATTGGCATACTGTCCGTGCGTCTCGCAGCACATGGACAGCAATCCGTCTGGTTGACCATCTAGCCTCGGAGAGGCCAATAATCCGACCTTGTTCAAAGTCCGTTAATTGCGTGAACGGTTGCCGTTTTGGTCGTCGCGGCATTGAGACCGTTGTGCGGATTACGGTACTGTACGTTCACGAGGCAGTTTACTTCCTCCCTACTGTAAGGAAAGTCTCGAACAGCTGTCAACTGATGAACCTATATAGGTACCCGGACACCCTGTATCAACCCAAATGGTTATGTCCCATGTGCATGCATCTAATCGTTTACTAGTCAGAGATAGACGACCCCCCCCCCCTAGTGAATAAGGATATGGTTGGATAACTCCTTGTTGGTGGAGCAATTACATTGCAAAGCAGTGTAGTTTAATATGTCCATATCTGATATAGAAAGATTGCTGTTCCGTGCGATGATGAAATATTCACCAACAACTAGACCAATGAAAGACAACATATAGGTGGATACTGATGTGCAATTATGGTATTTGGAGACTTCAATGTAGATGCTATATTAAACTTACCTGCTCTTAGGTTTGTGAATAAACGTATTAATTTAGGTTACGTATCAATCAAATAGCCTACTACATTGGATGGCAGTACTATAGATATTTTATGATTCTTGTGTGTTGACGTTTGTATCATACTTCTCTTACCATAGATCACTGAGTTTTAAGTTGAGAATGCCTTATAATTAAGGTTTGGTTAAAAATAATGAGTCTGGTTAAAAATTTATATAAATTGCAAGTATATTAGTTGTTTGAACATTTTATGTCAGAAATTAATATTTTTAATCTGTATTGTACAAAATTATTTCTTATTCGCCACGTAGCCACAAGAGGTATTCTACGACTTAACTAGCGGCTGTGTCCTAACACAGCCCCGTATAATTTTTTCTTTGGAGTAAAGTTTGAAATATCTTAAAAATAACACACATGAAAACGCTTAGAATTAATACAGTAAAAATTCTTAATAAAAAATTTGAAAAAAATTTTTTTAAAGGCTCACAATGGATGGACCTCTCCAAGGATGCCACTGCTAGTCTAAATAATTTCTTACTCACGTAATCTTACTTTAGAGTACACTTGATGTTGCAATTCCACTCTTCTCTCAATTACTTAAAGCAAAACTTGGCCATTGTCACGGAATTTTAATTATTCCGTTGGCATAGGTGATCGTCTGCGCTCCAGAGTATTTGTCAATTCGCAACGAAAGCGAAATCGTCCTCGACCACGTCATGAAGAGCATCAGCTCGCGGCAGCCAATGAGGGAGAAGGGAGCCTCTCTTCCGCGAGCTCGTCGAGAAAACAACGACGGACAAGGAGAAGGAATTTGGCGGCTACCGAGCGAGGACGGAGCAAGAAGAAACTCCTGGCTTCGAACGACGGAGGACATCGTGAATGTCTGGGTTTGTCTTCGGCGGAGGAGCGGGCTCGTCCTCGAGTGATTACAACGGATTCGACTACGGAGGCGGCGAGTGCCTCGCCGTGTGAGTCCTGGCTGTGCCGAGAAGCCACGTTGGCGGAGAAAGCGTGTGCAACGAATTGCGTTCCTCCACAGCTAAATAGGCGTTGTACGACGACGTTCGACGTGGTCCCTCGGGCGCTGAATGTTACGGCCGTCTACCAGGTATACAGCTTGGTGAGTGTTTCATTTTCTGTATGCCTTACGGCCGATATGGTCCGGAAATCCTTTCCTGAACTAAGTCGCCGAGACTTGCATTTTGATACGCAAGTGTGTGGTTTTTGGCCCGGAGGCATGCAGGCTTACTTCGGGAGCGACTTCGGCTTCGTCTTTATAAGATTATAAGAGAATCGTTTCTCTTGTGGCCTCAAGTCGTCATTTGTGAAAAGATTATCACATAACGTGTAACTTGGCTGTAATCTTTTTTCCATTGTATTACTCTTTTTATTATTGGACTTCCCCCGGACTTGGAACTTTACTTTTTGAGACTTTTTCACAAAAGTTATTTGTCATATTCTTTTTCCCGTTTTATGGACAGTAAATTTTTGCAAGTGCGCCGTTCCGAGCTTTCGTTAGCTCTTGAGTTGGCCACGAAATTTGTGTAAACTGTTTTAGTAAACTTGTGCATTTATTGTTGAATTTCAATACACATGGTGGTATTTAAGCCTTTGTAGGCCATATTGTAGTTTAAATGTTTTACTCGTTAGCGGAGAGGCTCGTCCTTAGGTAATTGTTTTTAAGGCCGACCCAGTTAACTTGCTGTATACCTATTTAGCTTATATCCAATGTTTTGTTTTAAGCTATAAAACTTTTCGGCTATTAGACTTTAGCTCTTAAGTTTTAGCTGCCTACCCGGGTGGCCAAAGCGGGTAGGTGTCGGGAGTTAGCTTCCGACCAG
>JAHWFO010094185.1:1720351-1759503 GCA_023313115.1 Rhysida immarginata
GACCTTCCTCATGCTTTGAAGGTCATGTATGCGAAATTTTATCAAGACCGGAATAAAACTGTAGATTTGTATAAAAAACGTACAGACCCACCCACCCACAAACATCCTTCTTTATATATATAGATAGAAGAAGGATGTTTGGGGGTACGTTTTTTATACAAATCTACAGTTTTATTCCGATCTTGATAAAATTTCGCATACATGACCTTCAAAGCATGAGGAAGGTCACTGTCTACCTCAGATTTCGGAAAAATAATAATTATCGATAAAAAATCGATATTCATGGTTATGGCAGTGCATATTAATGAGAAATATCTCATGACCAACAATGCAAGGCAAAGTTTGTGCAACAATAGGTATCAACAATGGTATCAACACGCAATGCACCAACACAAGGCAGGGATCAACAATCAATATCTCATGACTAACAATGAAAGGAAAAGTTTGTGTAAGTGTAATTATCCCGGGCAACGCCAGGTACCTCATCTAGTTATATATATAGAAGAAGAAGATAGATAGAAGATGTTATTTTTATTCATAGTCTGTTATTAGAATTAAGCAATTATTTGTTGTAGCGCGTGGACCATTGTTGTCGCAAATATTTTTTTCGAACGCGCGTGATGCGTGTTCTTGGTCTCGCACGGTGATTTCCTTCGCAATTAATAAACTCGGTCGCGAGATGTTGTGCTGTCTGATTGTTACGCAATCAGTGTTCTATTTTTTTTTATTGCGTAGTACATTCTCTCGCCATCTTCTCTCTCCATTGGTCCTGCGACCACTCTTCTCCATTTCTCTCCTCCTTGTGCAGCCCACGATGGCCACTCTCTTTGCTAGTGTTTCTTTCTTATTGCTTCAGCCTTAAAATACTACCTCCGCAATTGCAATTACGAGTTCGTCGACGTGGTCCCTACGTTTCGTGGGTGTCAATGTTGATTACGACCCGTCTCTCGCTTGTTTGCTGTTTCACTATGTTTAGGCTTGGCTACGAAGCCTATTTCGTTCAGATGGTACAATCTCTACTACCTTTCTTCATACCTGAATATTTTATCTGCAGAATCATGGGTCTAGGCTGTTAATTGTGCATTGCGAGTCGTCGCGGCTGTACTACCATTCCATTGCGTAATTTATTCATTTTTGTACTATTACTTGTGTGAGACACTGTGAGTATTTGATTTCATAATTTTTGTTAGCGTATAATTTAACTTCTGCCATGTTTATCCATAGTATATGTTTTGCATATTGGTTTCTTTTTATTGTCATTAATAAAGTATTTTATTGTTTATTATTAAAGTGTGTGTCGATTCATTCCTAGCCATAAATTCCACTTTATGTTTCCTATACGCCTCATCAAGTAGGAGTGGTTGAAAGTGAATGAAACGACATATGATGAAGGAACCTGTGACTTTATTGACCTCATTACAATATGGGATGAAACAGACAAGGCCGTTGGTAGTACAGGTCAGAAGAATGTGGTACCCCCTCTGGCTTCAATGCATATCCTTATGCCGTTCGGAATAGTGCCAAACTCGCCTTTGGATCCTCTCCTGCGGCAAGTCAGTCCACAGTTGTTGCAGCTGTCCCTCCAGATCCCGTAGGTACCAGCTGTCGCCAATTTGGTACTGGGACGGAGTCGCCTTCCAATATCACCCCACACGTGTTCAATGATGGAGAGGTCCGGGGATCCTGCTAGCCACGGAAGGACCTCAGAATGCCGTAGGCATTCCACAGACGCAAGTGTTGCGTGTGGCCGAGCGTTATCTTGTTGGTACAATTTCTCAAGGTGCTGTGCCAGAAGGGGGAGGATGTGCGGACGCAGAATATCTGTAACGTTTCGCTGTGCCGTCAAAGTCTGCCGAAGTACTATTAGAGGTGACCTGAACGAATATCTCATGGCTTACGATTGTGTGTCTCTTCACAATATGGGACGGTTGTGCTCTCTGCCCTCGACGCCGCCTTACGCGAATACGATGGTCATCGGAGGTCATTGAGAAGCGGGACTCATCACTAAACATGATGCGACGCCATTCGTCGTCTGTCCATGCTTCCCGGACAAGGCACCACTCTAAACGCAGGCGTAAGGGGAGGTAAAAACCCCAATCCAGCGGATGCGAGTTGTCGAGACACTGTGCGGGAACTCTCGGAGTGTTGTAGATTGTCCAGTACATTTTCGCGGATGGCAGGTGCGAATGCCATGGGATTCTTTAATGCTTGGAACACCATACGACGGTCTTTCCTTGGGGTGGTGTTTGTTGGTCAAACGTGCATGGGTGCCCTCTTATACTCATTGATTCCAACATCGGGCCACTGTGAAATCTGAATGGCCCACATGCCTGGAGTTCTCGATACGACCAACCAGCCTCCTCGAGTTCCACAATGCGGCCCCTGTCAAATGCTGTCAATTGATGGATAGGATGTCTAACGCTTCTGCGAGGCATCGCGTGTGCTTATCATCAACATGGCGGTGGCATCACGAATGCACTCTGGTGAGCGTTCTAGACATTACAGATCCTTGTGAATCTAATTGTTTACTCACACATCAATGGTATGCATGCGTACCGAAATAGGATACTATTGGACCACTCCTTCTGGGTGGTTCACTTTTTTTGTCAGCCTGTGTATATGATCAGATAATGAACGACAGTTACTAACTCTGAAGTTCTGAAACACGTTAGAGAAAAAGTGAAGAGGAAAAGACAGAACTTTGGCGTAATCAAAATTATTTTTTCCATCACGACACGACAACGCGCCAGCTTGCTCAGCATTTCATTAAGTGGGTTTTCTGCTAAATATTGAATGAGTGTGCTTCCTCACCCTCCCCCGCAATCCCCAGCCGTACACCCCTGACTGGCTCCTTCCTCTTTCCTAAACAGAAGACAACAATGAAAGGAAAGAGATTTGAAGCCATTGACGGAATCAAGAAATATTCTCAAAACGTATTTAAGGCAATTCCAAAATAGGATTCCAGGACTGCTTCAAAAAGTGGAAACACCGCAGGAACTAGTGTACTCGTTGGGGAGGTGAGAAAGACCATTGACCTTAAAGTTCAATGTATTTTTTTTTTAATTTTTCGGGAATTTGTTGAAGAAGTGTAGGACAAAAACCCTTAGTTTCACTACTCCAAACAGCTTATATTTTGACCTGAATTTTGACCTGAATTTTAGAAAATTTTATTATTGGAATTCATTAAATATAAACTCAATAAAGAAGGGAAACGTCATGAAAACTTATGTCATTTAATATGCCATATTTCTGAGAGATTAACGACTACATGTATATAAACAACTTTCATTATATTTTATTAAAAATAGTCTAGAAATAGTTTTTAAAGCATTATCGTATCGTCATTGGCTAATTATTAAATAGACGATAATAATCCAATCACAATCGAGGGAATGTAAAAACAGATGTATGTTTTGTATGAATATACATCTGCATTTGTAATGGTATTGTAAAACAAGAACGATTTTACCGCCAAAGCGGATAAAAGGACCACATTTTCATGTTATAGCATCGTACACGGAAATATTGAATTAATCAACATTTTACAATACTTAAGAGAAAAATAAATAAATATGAAAACTAAATTGTAAATTACTATTTAAGTAAGCTAATGTATAGAAAGAATTTAAACTTAAAGAGTTTAAGTATAAACTTGAAGAAAAGAAACGTAAATGGAGAGAGAAGTTATTCCTCATACATTTAAAAAATAAAAGTTCTTTAATTTGTAAGAATTTCCACATAATGTTAAACGAAGTGAGCCTCAGTTGTTGAAGCGTTGTGTGTAAGCATCTATTGTTTTTTCATATTAAATTACTAAAATGTTTCTACGTTATCATCTACTATTGAAGCTAGCGTTTAACTACTATTATTTAGCAATATGTAAAACAGTAGTGAGTTTTAGATAACATTAAGCCTAACAGCATTATGCTCTTGATACAAATAAGCTATGGATAACAATGGATCTAACAACTCATAATGAGTTGGTTGATATATTACACGCCATATCTTAGCACTGAAAGTTCTAACAATACTATATTGTGCCATTAGGGCACATGCAAAAAAACCAATAACCACTATCATTATTTACTCGTTATATACACTCATGGCACGTTGTTACGAGTTGTTTGATATATTACATGCCATATCTCAGCACTGAAAGTTCCAATGGTAGCACCATTAGAGCACGTGCTACTAAACCAATAACCATTATCATTATTTACTCGTTATATACACTCATGGCACGTTTGTTACGAATCATTTGATATATTACATGCCATATATGAGAATTGAAAGATCCAATGGTTCCATATGGTATCATATGACACCATTAGGGCACGTGCTACTAATCCAATAACCATTTTCATTATTTACTCGTTTTATTCACTCATGGCAAGTTGTTACGAGTTGTTTGATATATTACATGCCTTATCTTAGCATTGAAAGTTCCAATGGTACCATATGGTATCATGTGGTAAAATTAAGGCACGTGCTACTAAACCAATAACCACTATCATTATTTACTCGTTATATACACTCATGGCACGTTGTTACGAGTTGTTTGATATATTACATGCCATATCTCAGCATTGAAAGTATCCAATGGTAGCACCATTAGAGCACGTGCTACTAAACCAATAACCATTATCATTATTTACTCGTTATATACACTCATGGCACGTTATTACGAGTTATTTGATATATTACATGCCATAAATGAGAATTGGAGGTTCCAATGGTACCATTTGGTATCATATGGCACCATTAGGGCACGTGCTACAAAACCAATAATCATTTTCATTATTTACTCGTTTTATTCCCTCATGGCAAGTTGTTACGAGTTGTTTGATATATTACATGCCATATCTTAACATTGAATGTTCCAACGGCACCATATGGTACCACATGGTACCATTACAGCATGTGCTACTAAACCAATAACCATTATCATTATTTACTCGTTATATTCACTCATGGCACGCTGTTACGAGTTATTTGATATATTACATGCTATATATGAGAATTGAAAGTTCCAATGGTTCCATATGGTATCATATGACACCATTAAGTCACGTGCTAATATTCCAATAACCATTTTCATTATTTACTCGTTATATTCACTCATTACATGTTGTTATGAGTTGTTTGATACATTACATGCCATATCTTAGCATTGAAAGTTCCAATTTTAACATACGGTATCATATGACATCATTAGGGCACGTGCTACTAATCCAATAACCATTATCATTATTTACTCGTTATATTCACACATTACATGTTACGAATTATTTGATATATTACATGCCATATCTTAGCAATGAAATTCCAATGGTACCATATAGTACCACATGGTACCATTTAGGGCACGTGCTACTAAACAATAACCATTATCATTATTTACTCGTTATATTCACTCATGGCATGTTGTTACAAGTTATTTAATATATTGTATGCGATATCTTAACATTGAAAGTTTCATTTGGTACCGTTAGGGCACGTGCTACTAAACATTTCACACAAACATTATATACTCGTATATTCGTTCATGATATGTTGTGACGATCTGTTTGATATATTACATGCCATATCTGGTTATACGAAGGTTTTAAGGGGGTATCATAATGGAACCATTAAAGCACGTGCCATTATAGTACTTATTCTGGATATCTCACGTTCGTACTTGTTCTTACTGTGTCCCATATTAATGAATTGGTTAAAACAGACATTGAAAAAGTTAATTCGTTTTCAAGTTATCGTAATAAATACTAAGCTCCCTAGGAATTAAAAAAATTCTCTTGATTTAGGGACCGAACTGCCCTTTAAATAATTGTCAAACACGTGCATCCTGCACGCGCAGAGCCGAACTCATGTATGTTCTCAACACGCGTTTTCCCGAATGCGAGGATAATTCGTGTCTTCGAGCAATTCAATACATGCACTCTTTCTATTGCAACGTAATGAATTGTGGGAATTGTGTCTACGGGACGGACAGCTGTACAAACCGATCACATAAGCACATTTCTATATATAGAAAATGTGCTAAAAAGTTGTCTAAATTCAGATGTACTTTGGAGATCGTCGCAAATAATAGAGGAGCGGATATACAGGGTGAATACAAAAGTCTGAACCCCCCTTTTATGTTTTGAACCGAAGCAGATATGTCAATTTTGATGAATCCAATGAATAGGAAGTTGTAGGTGGCCTATCCCATGGTGCACTTTTCATCATCCCAAATATGCAAATTAGGACACATTCAAAATTTATCTCAAATACCGTAATAGAGAAAAAAAACCAATTGCAAACTTGTTCAGCATAAAAAAACAAACCAAACAAAAAAAAATCATCCAAATTGGGCCAACCAATCACCCAGAATCACGCGGTGAACTGTTTGGACACCACAAAGTTAATCAACAGAATGCTCGATGTGACGACCGTGGACACCATAACACAATTGGTCACGGAACCTAACTGACGCCAAAACATCGGCAAGCATGGCTGGTGTCACTCCTCGGCACGCTTCCTGGATTCGTTGAACCAGATCCTCCAGTGAGGCGGGCTGCGTAGCATAATTCTAATCCTTCAGGTAACCCCACAAGAAAAAGTCAAGTGGTGTAAAATCAGGGAAGCGGGGTGGCCAACGAACTGGTCCTCCTCGGCCAATCCATTGTTGTCCAAACATCTCACTTAGATGCTCGCGAACGACCAGCCCATAATGTGGAGGAGCTCCATCATGCTGAAACCACGTGCGCTGACACGAGGCTAATGGCAAATTGTCAATGAAATCTGTGACTACCACGTTGAGAATTTCAGCCCGGTAGCGTTCTGCAGTTGTATCACCCACGAAAATTTTCGAAAGTGCGCGCGAAATTTTTGTTGTTGTTTTTTTTTAATTTTTCGAAATTATCTTTTCCGTAGGACATGACGATGTCCTATAAGGAATGAACATTCGGTAATTTTGGAAAACCCCGTGAATCAGAGGTGTTTTGACTTGGGAGTTTGCCGTCTTCAAGTTACGGGAAAAGAAAAAGGAAAAAAAAAGAGAAATTGAAGGTCATATAATTGATAAAAAATGATTACTGAAAATATAAAATTATTAAAACGTATAAGTTTATTGTTAAAACAAGCCAAAGGAATCTCAGCGATTGTTTCGTCCGCGGACAATAAGCACGTGAATGGTGAACCTGGTAGGCTTTGTTGGAGGAATATTAAGTTTTTTTTTTAGTCTTCTCTTGGTCTCGATGTAGGGTAGTTGCTAACAAGAAAATGGCGTTGGACAACAAGGAAGTCGCATTTTTTCAAGACTTTGTGTTATAGAATGAGGAAGACTCGAAAATGAAGGAGTCTACATTGTGTCGCGTATCCAATCTACGCCAAAGAGATAAAAACTTTTATCTTCAAAGAATTTAAATCATTTGAATCTTAAATTTGATAATTAACCAAATGAAAACGTAAAACAACCCTCATTCTGAAATTAAGTCCTGTAGAACGTGGGAGAAAGTGAAATCGACCCAATGGATTTTCGTTCTCAAGGCCACTCCAGGATGTTGATACATAGGACGAATGTTACTTTTACGTATCCGGTAAAGTAGTAGTTATTTTGGGCCATGACTTTTATCATTGGAAACACTCTGCCGAGTTTTTTTTTGTTTCGAACAGGTTCGAAGACAGCCAGCCCCAATGACAGCGCTTAGAATTTAGAAGGGCAGGAATCAAAGCATGAAGCTCGAAGCAACTCGGAAACCAAATGTTGTGTTCAAAGATCTGGAAAAAATCACCTTTCAAAGAATTTCTATAGCAATCACATCGATGATTATCTGAAGAGAAATTAGAAAAAATTAGGTATTTTTATCGACGGTCCTACCGTATACTAACCGTATTAACTTGATCCTATCGTATACTTCTTCTTCCCCCCCTTCTGACTTACCTTAATCCCCCGTCGACTGACCTTACCAAAGTCCACGATGGTGTGCTTTCGAACACAACGTAACTTCGCATCAGTGGCGAGAATTTAAGATCCAGAACCTATAGAAATAAATGTTAATATATGGAAGAGACATGATTAAGGTTATGAAGAATACCAAAGTTTTAAAGTTTTAATACTTACCCGGCGAGTAGTTAAGAAAGTAATATTTAGCTCCTTTATTGGGATGTCTTAAGAATTTAAAGAATTTTCTAAAGATAATATAAATTTGAATGAACTATTTAATAGATATAGAGATGATGACTTGAAGATAAGTAGATGATTATATCGATAAGATACTTAGCGTTAAAGAAAATTCTAACATTTGTGCATTTTTATTTTTTTTCGAATGGAACTGTGCCAAAAGGTCGATCCAGACCTCCCTGTACATACATAGATCCCGAACTTGTATATATCGAAGACCAGGTAGTATGTAGAACTTTAAGACTATACAATTAAGGATAAGATCCAGCCTACAAAAGATACATATAAAGTTTAGCATCGAGAGTAACAGAGAGTAAAAGAAAGGGTTAAAAAATATCGGTGGAGAAGACACAAAATTCAAGCAAACAATTTATAGAAATGTATACGAAGAATTAATGTTCAAAGAGAATAAAGCACAGTTTTGAAATTCGAAGACTTAGCGTCTAGAGTATTCTATTCCTTTACTTAATGATTAATCGTATTTTACGAATTCTTAAGGTCAGTTTAAAAATTCAGTGCTTGGTATAACACTTTGCTTTCTAAAGTAAAAACACAAATTTAATGTACTGTACGTTGTCCATGGAACCGGAGCGTTACACAGTCAGTGTTCCATCGTAAAAATATGGTCCAACCACATTGTCATTGTACAATCCACAACACACATTGATTCTCCAGTTCACTTGATGAGTTGCTTCTCGCAGACATCGTGGGTTTTCGTCTGCCCAATGTCGATGGTTGTGTTGATAACTCCAACCCTGGTGAACTGGGCTTCATCTGTCCACAACACCTCATGAATGAAGTTTGGATTGTCTTCCAGGCAGGTAAGTAACCAGTTGCAGAAGGCGGCCCTAGCAACATAATCCAATGGCAGTAACCCCTGGTAGACAATGAATATGGTATGGGTGAAAATGATGTGCGTGTAGAGTGATGAGAACAGTTTTCTGATGGCACCCAACATCTGCAGCAATTGCTCTGCTGCTTGTGTGGGGATTTGCAGCAACTGCAGCCAGAACTGGTGTTGTTGTATCCTCGTCGCCTTGTGCCCTTGGTCGTCCTCGTTCTGCATTAACATTCTCTGTAGCCTCGAATCTTTGAAGAATGTGACGCATTGTTTGACGAGATGGATGGCGTTCGTTAGGATATCTCTCTCGATACAACCTAACTGCAGCATGTAGGTTTCTCCTTGCCTCTCTGAAGTAGAAGATCATGTTGACCATTTCCGGAACAGTGTAGCTTGCCATCCTGGAATTGTTCTGTCTTCTGTGTGCTGAAACATGCCTTTTATTTGCTTTTCCGCATGAAAGTGAATGTGAGTATGGTAATTTATGTTAATTTTTTGATTTGCGTGCTTTACATGGTGGAAATATCAACATTCAGTTTTCCTTGTGCAGCGTGACTGTTTGTAAGCTACAAACAGTTCAGCACGTGATTGTGGGTTCTTGATTGGTCCGATTTGGATGATTTTTTTTGTTTTGTTTGTTTTTTTATGCTGAACAAGTTTGCACATGTTTTTTTTTCTCTACCCCTTACGGTTTTTGAGATAAATTTTGAATGTGTTCTAATTTGCATATTTGGGATGATGAAAAGTGCACCATGGGATAGGCCATCCACAACTTCCTATTCATTGGATTCATCCAAATTGACATATCTGCTTCGGTTCAAAAAATAAAAGGGGGGGGGGTTAAAACTTTTGTATTCACCCTGTATGTATACGAAGAAAATTTGTTGACAGTGTTCTCAGATAAGAGGATTGAATTGTAAATATGAATTGAATTGCTTATACTGATTTGGAAGATGTTAAACGTTTGCTTGATGTGATCGAACACACTCGGAGCCCTACTGGACACAAAGCAAAGGCAGTTAAAGTAAAGAAAAGCTTCAAAATAGTTGTTTCAACCAGCAGACTCAAGTCTCAACAGATAATGGCAGATGCTACATCTGGACAGCCGCTTGAAATGCGTTGTCCAGTTGGACAACTGGATAGTCTAAAGCGCAATATTCGACGGGTACAACGAGGAACATTACAGAAGGATTCCTCATCACTGCGGGAGTTTGAAAACATTAGCGGTGAATGAAGACAACAAGCAGACCGGACTACTGTAAAACCTGTGCTAACAACCACTGTTGTCTGCTCCCGCAGAAAGTCAGAAAGTTACGTGGGAATTCTGTTAGCATTACGACCATCTGTCTAACGCAACAAGCTTTTTCTGTATCTAATAATAATAAGAAACCTGCCTATAGCGACCATTTACGCAACCTATCAGGTCCTAACCTAATTGCCAAATACATCACTTCACTCTTCTCTGCAATCAACCAGTCAGGAGATACAAAAAATGCAACGGTTGTAACCGCAGGGTTTTATTTTAGCCTACTCATATTGTTTACTATATCAGTTAAATGCTATTGATTGTGTATGGGGCAGCAAATTTTGCTCTAAATTTACTGGGAATGTTTCCATAAAATTTGAACTGGGCCGCTTCGCTCATTTTGTGCGACCGAACTCTATAGTCGGGTTCTACCTGGTCAAGTGAAATGAAAATGTCGAACGAAATTAAAGAAATTCAACTCTTTAGCTGTCTGGATAATCATATGTTTTAATCTTAATCGTAATCGCTGAGTTCCAAAGAGGTAGCTTCAGTTTCGAATAATCATCATTAAAGCCGTCTATGCACAAAACGCACAGAATCGACCGCTTGGGAATGGTTAAGTGAGCTGTTGGCGACTGGTCTGACTTTATGGAAACACCCTGAATGTGACGAAAAATATTTTGAAAGTTAATTTTCACTTGGAAGATAAGAAAGTGCAAACAACGTGCATATAAAGAAATAAACATAAATGTTTTTAATTGCACTCCTGGAGAAAATTATAATATCATTTGCACAAAATTTTTAAGAAACACAAAAATTTACCTTTCAAGCTTGAGAGGAAGATATATTCAACCATCAGTCCAGGGCAAGAACATCAACGATATCGGCAGCAGAAAGAGTTCGCTCTGTTGTGAGGTGACGAATATGAGATTCAGCTCTGGAGTTGAGGATTTTCTTCCTATCTGATAGCTTTATCACTTGGCCACCAAATCTTCTTATGTCCTCTCTAAGACATTCCAGAACCATACAGCATCCAAATTTTACGATTTTCTTATTTTAGTTCACTTTTTTGTGGTATTGGTGAAAAAACATAACAATCAGCTAGCCAAAGTGTCTAATAATATGTTATTTCTAATTTATTCATAAGTGCTTAAATTCATTCACAAAATCTGAACAGAATTTTATTGAGAATGAATTTATAATTTTGGCCAAACTGAATGTACATTCTTTGTTTTTCTCTGTCACTTACATTAATGTGTTTGGCAATGGAAGGTTTTAAGTTGAAATGAAAATAATTTATTTACTACTGGTACTGTGATATACAAATTCAGTAAAATTGAATGAAGTTTAATAAACTAAAAATCAATGTTCTAAACATCAAATCTTAACACAAAAATGCACAGCAGTAGTAAACGACCATGTGTAGAACGGAATCAGATAAGTTATTAAACAATGTGGATATTAGTTTATCACGACGTTGACTCACCATCGCAATTTTCCCCAAAGAGACACTAGAGAAATTAATTAATAAAGGTAACCATCACTATTCTTCAATAGGCTAAATACCTGATGGTTACCGATAGTATTTCACGTGACAAAGTCAAGAAGAGTAAACTTAAGGTAAGCACCATGCGAGTGGCAAACAAAAAGTTCCCGGAATAACAGAATACCACTCTAATTGCAAGACATATGGCAACGCTTACCAAATCTCTTTAAAAGTAGTATCCTTGCGAGCACACACAATTGCTTCATCGAATCTGCCATTCTTGGAACTACCGTTGGAAGGCTTCTTGTGGAATCTTCCGAAGTTCAGCTGTTGGATTCAACTTGATGTCTTCCTTGGTTGTGAAACATGTCGCCTCCGGGTCTTAGACAAACATTCATGACTCATCACCAGAGATAAGTTGTTTGAGAAACGTCGGGTCCTGCGTGCTTCTATCGATCAGATCGCCAGCGACCATCTTGCGCAATTCCTTCTGATTCGTGATCAGCTCGCTCGGAACAAATTTCGCACTGATGTATCTCATCTTCAAATCATTAGTCAAAACGGCATGAATGGATCCGTGAGAGATACCAATTTTTTACTCCAACTCGGCGATGGTCATTCTTTGAATATTTCGAATTGCCACGAACAACCAACGCTCACGTCTAATTCAAACGAAACAGTATCAAAACGGTAAACTGAGACTTGTCAAGCCTTATTGCGCCTGCAAGCAGAGACGCTATTCTCCCTTCCACAAAAGTGGGATTGCTATCTTATTGCTCGTTCGCCATCTGTTGAAAATGAGTTAAAAGTGCCACGACAGAGCATCATCAATGCTTGAAAACCCTGTGCCTAGACTAGGTACATATAAAGAATATATTGAAAGAATTTTTGTACTATACTATTGTAGGATTTCGAAAATGAGTAATTAGCCAGTTTTAGAATTTAGAATTTATTAACGTTAATTATGCAAATTTAATAATTTATTCACGTTAGAATTGTTTATGGGATCGTAAGTTTAGCATTTTTGAAAGATTTAGATCGAATTCAAAGATAGTAAAGAATTAAATAATAAATAATATTTTAAATGTTTTTTCTCTGCTCGATTTTAAGAAGCCCATAAACGGTGCCAGAATTGCTGTCAACACCAAGGGGATTGTCAAGGATTCAATTTACACCTTATAGAATAGGGTTGGTTTGACTTTTGTTTAAGGACCCAAGAGTATTGGCAGAGTTGGAAAAGTTGTTAGGATCGAATTTGAGATGGGATGTAGGAGGGGAAAAATGTTTAAAAGAACAAACAAAGAGTGCACCTTGAACGATGAAGATGGCCAGATGTGACTAATAGTCACGTGAGTGATATATTTGAAACAAATTGAGAAATGTTACCAAGTTCTTGATTGGTAGAAGAATCACCTTTCGGTGGTTGTCTAGCGTGTATTTGAACGTTTGATTGGTTAAGGAAACTGGAACTGTTTTGTCAGTAGTTCCAGAGAAAAGAATCTTCAGTGGAAGTTTTGATTTTTAAGAGAACCTGGTGTGCGGTTCACCTACTCACATTTTTATTATATTCCAATTCGGCCTCTATCTAAAATTCAAATAAATTCAGATGGGAAATTTTAAATTAATATTTTTAACTCCTGCTTAAGTTTCGTCTTCTCAATTACTGTTCACACCACGTAATTCTTTGAGTTAGCTCGATACCGAGGTTTTTTAAGTATACTCACCTTGCTGAGAACCAGCTCCATCAATTTCATAGTTAAGAAAGTAAAATTTGGTTTGAGAGAGAAAAACCGGCCCCAAACAGTATAGAATTTCATCATAGAAGAAGGAGCCTAGCAGAGAAGCCTACCCGCCACTTCTGAAGAAGAGTCCTCCCCTCCAGACGTTTCGACGGAGCCAGAGAGCGAGTACCATCCAAGAGCGGAAAGATTCGAGAAGACACGGTAAAAGCCCATGTCCAATTTAATGTCTCAATGGCCATTCTATTCATACTATTCATATTTTTCTTTATTACAATTTCTATTCACTTTAAATGGGAATGGAACATTCTTATTCCTCACATTCTAGTGGGAAAGACAATTACATTTTAGAGTCAAGTTACAATTCAGTTCTTACAAGATTTAATTCTATTACCGCTTTAAGCTTTAATTGCATCAGTCTGATCATTTTGTTACCACACATAAAGTCTTGCCATTAATTATAATGTTGCCAGAAAATTGAGTATTTAAGTTCAGTCAGAAGAAATTATTTCCTTACTGTTAAACCATTTTTGATATAAACGTTCCACAGAACAGTGATTTCATATTTCTATATTTTAATTATCATTATTAAACAGTTAAGACTTACAAGTCGCTTGAGAATATTTTTAAATCTATAAATTTGATTGGTTGAATTTCCAAAATCTGTTCTTGTCTTAAAGAATTATAATTACATTTATTACAATTATCATAAGTCAATTCTGATACTCTATCATTTGTTTCTGAGGTACAAATTATCTGTTTAATACAATTCAATACAAAGTCTTTCCTTTTAAAAATTGAATAATTCTAAAGATTTTATTCCTTAAATTGATATCTAATTGATACATTGTTTTACACATCATTGATTAAACTTTATTTCTCATTACCACAATTTCTGTTTTATACACTAGTTGAATGTTCCTGAATAAATATTGTATTTTATATGTTAAAAAGCTGCCTCGAGTACCTTGATTTTCTCTCTCACTTGGCAGGGCCTGTTAAAGCGGGAAGAATCTAGTTTGTGTGAATGGGATAAACTTTAAAATTATCATAAACACTTTGTGGAAAGTATAATCCACTGGCGCAGTCCTTTATAAATAATTAATTTTTCATTCGACCACTTATTTCCATAATTATCCCCAAGAACCTCACATAAAAATGGTGCAGTCGGACAGGATATTGTAGCATCATTTCTTTATGTATTTCTTCTCAAACAGTGCGAGAGAATAAAGCAGCATTAAAACATTTGCACTATTTGATATTTTAAGATTGGAAAAATTTGTTTAGAACATAAACTCATTATAATATTCAAAAGAGTCATTTGCATAAGCATAACTTACATAATTTACATGTTTTGCATAAATTAACTATTCATAAGATAAATTAAAGTAGAATTAAGTAAAATTATCAATTAAGCCCAAGGACGAGAAACAAGGTACTTAAATCTAGATTGCTCAGGCAGATAAGAGAATATTTCACGTAAATCCTAAATTTTAAACATGCCACAAACACAGGGTCAGCCCCAGGGTCAGTTAATACCAGGAGTACCAGCTCCTCCGCCACTTCCAATGCAAGGGGGGGGGGCCCGCCCCACCACAGTCATTTGCGTTAGCTAGTGAGATCGAACAATACGATGGATCTACGGATCCCGAAACTTTTTTCCTCAAAATTGATGAGGTGAGCACGGTCATGAATTGGACACCAGCTGCTAAATTCAATAATGCTAAAATTAAGTTAACAGGGGACGCACATTTCTGTTGTAGGGAAGATGGGGAGATGAGAACGGTAAACACTTATGAGGCATTACGTGAGGCATTAAAGGAAAGATTTGGAAAAGAACCGAAAGGAAAAAGTGAAAGATTGTTCATAGAATGTAGACAAGGTGGGAAAGAATCAGTACGTCACTATGCAACGCGTTTACAGAGTCTGGGAAATAAAACCAAGCGAGAAGTAGAAGGTGAAGGGGAATAGGCAGAAACAAAACGTGCCTATGCTCAAGAGATTTTAACAGAAAGAATCAAAGAACGTTTTGTTGAAGGTTTGTTACCACCACTGAGAAGAGTTGTTATGTTTAAGAAACCAGTAACGTTGAAACAAGCAATAGAACAGGCTGAAGAGGAGGAAGAAATTATTAAAAGATGGGGATCAGAGGACTATGCATTAAATGCCGTAAGAAAGGAAACAAAAGGAAAAGTAGTCGTTACTGTTAGTTCCAACACAGAAGAAAGAAATAGTAGGCGTATCGAGGAAAGATTGCATGAGAAAGATAAAGGAAATAAGCCTAGAGCGCGTCCTACGAATGCAGGTAGACCGAATGAACGTGGCCGTCCCACTGGACAGAAGCAGCCACCCAGTCCGAGAAAGGTTCCAGATACCAAGCGAGGGACAGGGGAGAATTGAGCGTGAGAAGAGCGTAGCTGTTACCGCTGTAATTTGCGCGGACATTTAGCTATAGATTACCGTAGACCTCCTGTAAACAATTATGAGTGTTACTGCTGCCATAAACAGGGTCATACGATTAGATATTGTCGTGAAAGAATGCGTAGAAACAATAGAAACAATACTCGAGAACAACCAGCTAATGAGCTGGAAAAGAACAAGTTGCTCAGCCAAAAAACGTGCGAGCAACCCCTCTCCAAGCCGGAGAGGACAGAGAACAGTAAGCGATGAGGAAGCCCTCCCATTGGCACACGTTTCAGCAGAACCCGAAGAATTGATGGTAAAAGGAAATTAGGGGAAATCAATGTTAAATTCTTAGTGGATAGCAGAGCCAAAGTAACGCTATTAGACGAAGATATGTTATAAAAAATAATTAAATTAGGGTATAAAGTTACCGAGGTTAAAGAACCCACCATAAATTTGGTTGGGGTTACGGGACACAATTTCCCTACTGCAGGCATATATCTAATTAAATTTAAATTTGGTACAAAAAGATACATGTTAAAATGTTATATTTGGAAAAGGAGGGAAGATATACCTTAACAAGCTATATTGGGAAGAGATTCTTCAAGGAGATATGGTTTTGTTATTGATTTTCAAAGCAATAGTTTACATGCCCAAAATAATATTTTCTTTATGGGTAAAAGGCCAAAGTCGAGAAATCAAAGTGACTCAACTGAAGTCTCTAATATCAGAGAAATTATGAAGACTGTTTCTGTTAAATGTAAGCATAAAATAGCCATTCCTCCGCATTCCGAAATTATTTGTGAAGATCAATTGGAGAGTACAGCATTTAAAAATCGTATCGGGTTACTTGAACCAAAGGATTTTTCTAATCCAGGGTTGTTAGCAGCTGAGGTATTGGTTAGGGTTTCGCAAAATGATACCATTCCTATTCGTTTATTGAATTATTCTGGGGAAATGTTAATTTTAGAGGCAAATAGGAAAGGGGGGAACTGAGTACAACTATTGAGGAGGGAAAGGAAGTTAAAATAGATATAGAAAAATTTCTAAATTTATTCCAGTTGGATATATGAATTTGAAGGAGCATTCTCGCACCATGAACGGGACCTGGGATATTGTAAGATTGAACACCACAAGATTGATACTGGGTCATCCCTCCCTGTAGCTCAACCCCCTTACAGAATTCCTTATTTGCAGCTTTATTAGTAAAGAAAAAAGATGGGTCTTATCGATTCATTGTACACTATCGTAAATTGAACAAGGTTAAAACTGTTGACTCGTTCCCTCTACCCAATGTGAATGAAATATTGAGTCAGCTAGGAAAGGCGAAATATTTCAGTGTATTAGATGCCAATCAAGGCTATTTTCAATTTGAAATCGGTGATTCCAAAAAGACATCGTTTAGTACCCCGAACGCCAAATTTCAGTTTAAGCGATTGCCTATGGGTTTAAACAATTCACCAGCGCTATGGCAAAGAGCCACTAATTTCATAGTCAGAGGCTTACAGGACCATATTCTTTGTTTTTTAGACGATTTCATTACATTTAATGAAACGTTTGCTGAACATTTAGACAGTTTAAAGATGTTGTTTATCAGGTTGAAGGAAGCAAATCTCAAGCTTAAATCCCGTAAGTACCAATTTCTCAATGATGAAGTAAAATTTTTAGGGCATGTCATATCTGAACGTGGCATTGCTCCCGATCCAGAGAAAATTACAGCAGTGAAAAATTTTCCAAGGCCGGAAACCGTTAAAGAAATTCAATCTTTTCTAGGATTGGCAAATTACTATCGCAAGCATGTGAAATCATTCAGTGCCATTGCAAAGCCATTAACTGATTTAACTAAATTAGACACACTTTTGATTTGTCTGATGATGTAGAGAAAGCATTACTCACCCTTAAGCAACTCTTAATTACAGCTCCAATTTTAAAAAGTCCTGATTTTTTAAACCTTTTATAGTCGCCACAGATGCGAGCTCATATGCGTTAGGTGCAGTTTTATCACAGCGCTTCGAAGAAAAGGAACATCCTATTGCGTATTGCAGTCGTTTGTTAAAAAAGAGTGAACTAAATTACTCAGTAATTGAAAAAGAATGTTTGGGAGTAGTGTATGCCATTAAGCAATTTCGAGTGTACTTTTATAGAAATGAATTCACATTGCAAACAGATCATCTTCCTCTTTCATGGCTATTTAATTTAAGAGACCCTACTTCGAAACTTGCCCGCTGGGCGTTCGCGTTAGCCGAATATAACTTTGACATTGTGCACAAGCCAGGCATCAAAACACAAATGCCAATGGCCTCTCAAGAGTTCCCATTTCTGCAATAGCAGAATACGAGCTGCTATTATGTAAACAAGAGATAGCTCGAGAACGAAACCTAGAGGAAGAGTGGAGAGGGATTAGAGAGCATTTCAAGAGCACAGGCGTGAAGCCCCCCCCCACATGATTGGCCGGACAAAGAAGAGAACTTTTTCATGGATGATGAAGTTATTGTATCACATAAAAAGATCCCAAGATGGAAAGGAGATTTGGGAGTAAGTTGCCATTCCGAATATTTGAGAAACCAAGTGCTGTATTTGTACAACGACATTCCATCCAGTGGTCACATAAGATCCAAGAAGATGCGAGTTAAGATTGACAAACAATATTATTGGCCAACCATGCGTTCTGATATTCAGAAATATTGTGCTGAATGTGAAAGTTGTCAGATCCATGCAGCTCGACCCAAGCGCAAAGAACAACCATTACAAAGTTTTCCGCCAGTAAAACATCCGTTTTACCGTATTGCAGCTGAAATTTTGGGGCCAATTACAACTTCTTATGAAGGTTATAAGTACATTTTAGTGGTCACAGACCTTTATTCCATATATACGGAAGCCGTTCCTCTTAGGGACCAAACTGCGAAAACAGTGGCTAAGGCATTAGTCACCAGTGTTTTTAATCGTCATTCTATTCCAATCCAACTATTGACCGACCGAGGATCTAATTTTACCTCTGAACTTTTACGAGTTCTTTGTAAGATTTTGGGTATTAAAAAACTGTTCACCACAGCGTATCATCCCGCCGGAAACGGAATTGTCGAGCGAATGAACAAAAATCTCATCCAGATGATACGTCATTACGTCGAAAAAAGTCAAAGAGACTGGCCAGAATGGCTGTCGTTTTGTAATTTCGCGTATAACACGAGTCCACATTCTTCTTTAGGTGAAAGCCCTTTTCTGTTATTCTACGGGAGAGATCCCATCCTCCCTGGTGACATCATCACCACGCCGAGAAGGCCATATTATGGCATTGACAAGAATTATGAATGTGAAATTGAAGCCCGCATCTGGTATGCGTTCGACTTAGCAGAAAAATTCAGAGAAGAACAGGATAAGAAGAGAAAGGAATACCACGATAGGCGCCATAAGCCTTATTCATTTAAGGTTGACGACCTCGTATATTTAGCAGTCCCATAAATTAAACCCGGATTGGTAAAGAAATTGCACCCTACTTATGAGGGACTATACCAGATCATTGACCAGTACTCTTCAGTTAATTTTTTGAGCAAACATTTGAAAGCCAACAAAACTAAAGTTGTTCGTGGAAATCAGATGAAACCTAAGGTAGGAGACCGGCCACAGGAACCCCATCGCCGGTAAAGATGAGTCCGAGCTAAAGAAGCCGCGCCGCCCGAACCACAGGTGCCGTCGACTTGTCCCGAGGAAGAAATTTTCCTACCACCCCCCGCGATGCCCAGAGACGAACCGATCGTGGAGCCCGAGAGGCAGCCACCCGCTCTGGGAGGAAGTAATGAGGCCGGGAGATCAGTAAATGCACCCCCCTCCCATCCGTACATGTTGCGTTCACAAGGAAGCGCACTCGAAATACCATGGGTATTACCGTCCGTACAAGATAAGAGAACAACTGAAGTATTGGAGAGGAACTCCCAGAATGATGACGTCAATGTTTTCTTCGACTCAAGTACAGAAGACGAAGCCGTGGAAAGAGAAGAGCGTCCTGATTGACACTCTTTCCACCTCACCAGCTCTTACTCATAAACAATTTAATTCTTCCAACGTGTTTTATCAGCTCCTGATGAGCATGTTTGAGACAGTTCTAGGGTCTATACATAGTTAAAATGTAACTTGGAGGGACGTTGCGGATAGATTTGGCCCTAAAACCAACTATCCAAAAGTTAACCTTTTTCTAGATATGTGACTTTAAAATTAAAAGAAAAAAATATCATTTTTTGCTCTAATTTCAATTTTTTTTAATTTCCAGACTCTAGGTTCTAATTTTTTTCTTCTAAGGGCACAAAACATTGTTGCATCCTCTCCCGCGATCACCTAGCTATTTTTTAAAAATTTTGTTGTCTAATAAAGTGAAAAGTAAAAGGACTTTAAGATGTTTACAGTTGATTGTTTGTAGTTAAAAACCATTCTGATTGTTGACAGTGAAGTGAATTTTAAAAGTGATTAATAATGACTTTATTGTTTATTGTCGGTGAGGTTTTATTCTTGTCGACTATGACACTAAAAATAAAAAAGGAACGTTCCAATAATATGAATAAAACGAATAGGAAGGGATATGGAAGTAGAAGTGTTGCTGTTATCCAACGACGATTTTGGGATACAGAACATTTCTTTCGAGCCAATCTACCATCAATAATCGCCAAAGTAGACGACAGAAAGACTGATCGTTGTTTGGTTAAGGAGAAATATACGTTTGATAAAAAAAGGAATATCTGATACAAATACATGACTATCAGATATATCGAAGTAAATTTGAGAACTACTACTCGAACAAAAACAAAAAGAGAATCACAAAAGAATTTTACCGAATAGAGTGAATCTTCACTAAAGACATTTTGTGTAATCATTTGATGATAAAATACTTTCCCCGAACTATTGGAATGAAAGTAATGCGTTTGGAAAAACCTACCTAGTGCAGAGACAATTTGTTAAAATTAATTCTTTATTACACTGACGACTATCGAGAAATAAAACTTCAAGGTTGGAGAATCGTTGCCATTGGAATCTACACGGCGAAACTCGACCAACCCCGGACAGCACTGTTAAAAAGATCCACGTCGATCCTGGAAACTGGAACAACCCCAAACTTCATGTTAGAAACAAGTCGTCCTATCCACTATATTCTTCAAGGAGCGATCATCAAGCCATTGATGTCCATTGGAGAAGGATCACGGAGACGGAAGTTTGCGAGAAGACCGAATACAGTGAATTCAAGACGAGACGATTCAAAGAGAAGTATCTGGCGAAACCAGGTAATCTTTTGACCGATATATTGGTGGGTCCCCTTAGGAGACAACCAGGCCTTTGACCACAAGAACGGTAGTTAATGAAAAAAATTATTTAGAGAGAACTCCCAGTTAAATGAATAGAAAGTTAAAGACCACTTAGTCTATAAAGGAAAAGAATTGAACGGAAGGGGAAAAGATTAAATTATTGTTGATCCATCAAACGACCTAGAGTTGATCTTCGTGCTTTGTTTTATTGGAAATCCAACAATCTGTAGAACTTACCTAGAACTATTTCAAGCAGGATCGAAATGTTAAGCCATCTTCTTGTTCTTATCGGTCGCGGCCCCTCCCTCACTAACAATCCTACCTGTCCCTGCCGTGTGAATGATCGACGTGAATGAAATCCCCCCCTTTCCCCCCGCGAACTGGCTCTGTTAATCGGGAAAACATGACTCCCAATTTGTTAGCATTTCATTTAGCCATTTCCGACAGATTTGCCACGATTGATCTAATCCCCAGGTCAGAATAATTAAAGACACTCAAGCTACTATCACGAGAAGTTTATTCTAACTATAACATAAAAAGGATTAAAAATACCAACGGACTTAATGACTCTAGTTTCCCCATTGTAAACTACAATCCCGACATTTGTGCAACTTTGGTTAAACAAAAAAAAGGGACGATAACTATCCTGCAAATTTATTCAAAGTTAATATAAATATACTTAATGTAAAAGTTAATATTGCCGCCAGATTAAGAGATAGTTGAAATAAGCACTCTAACGAGACTCTTCTGTAGGACTACCGTTAAAACTCATTGATTTAAAAGTTAGTTAATTTTAGTTCTTCCAGCAGATAAAAATTTTGGAAGAAGAAAGCAATTAAGTCAAAACTATATTTTCCTTTAATGTAAAAAAAAAAAAACAAAAAGGGGAGGAGACATTACAAGGTTTTGTTTTTTTTTTCTTTTGTATTCGCCCTAAGGAACGGGGACATTGATTTTGCACCAATAAATTACCCCAATTCGTAGAGTTGAGGGGAATGAATCCATTTGGTCTATATATTGTGGGTTTATTGTGTATCCTGACTCATTCTTCGAAAGAGTGTTTGGTTGGAATAAGATAGTAATGGTCTGGTTATTGTGGGAATTGGTGTGTATACTGCTCCAATCCGCTACAACATATAAAAAATATTACATATATTCATTTACACTTTCCTAAGAAATTCTAATATCAATTATTCCCATAGGGTTAAATATTACCTGAAGGTCTATTCTCGATTTTATTCATAAGTTCATCTTATTCTAAGTTCTATAAGGGCTTTATGAATTATTAAAATAAAGGTCTTTTAGGGGAGAGGGACTTTTGGGACCCCTGCCTCCTTTTTGCTTATTAAAAATACTGTCTATCTTATATCATCTTGAGACCTTGGATATGATATCAGGCGTCAAAAATCACCTCGTAAAAAAGGGGTTACACTGTGGACCCATTGTTTCAATATTAGCGCAATATGCTAAACAATAGTGTATTAAGAGAGAACTGGAGCCGGACACTGTGGACGAACTTCAATAAAGATAACAGGAAACCACTGATCCACATAAAACTTTTAATAGGACGTATGCGCATTTCGGCAGCCACGCTGCCTTCTTCAGCGTACACAAGGATTTGTCTGTACTGATCAAAATCCTTGTGTACGCTGAAGAAGGCAGCGTGGCTGCCGAAATGCGCATACGTCCTATTAAAAGTTTTATGTGGATCAGTGGTTTCCTGTTATCTTTATTATAAATAGTGTATTAAATTGTCTATTCCGCTTAGAAGTTTAACTTTATTGTCATAAAACATAAAATATAGGTCCGCAATTCAGTCAGTTACCCAATGGGGAGATATCAACACTCTCTGTACATACTGAGTAGTGTTTCCGCACGGTAGCATGGTTCAATTCTACCATACTAAAGTGGTAAATTATCAGGTCATTTATAGACACAATTAATCAAACAGTTCTTAATTAGAATCTTGGGAACCACCTTCTGCATTACCATCGAGTTAGGAAAGCGTTTATGCTAGACACAAACCCCACAATTGAACGTCTTAAGTAATGATGTATTATAAACAGACGTTACTGTCATTTTGGATATTCGCAACAATAGAATAATAAATAAGAATTTTCAGTCATACCTTTGACCCATAGTGCCGTATCATTCGGATCAGGCTTCTGTTCAGCTTACTAGTTTTAATAAAAAGCCTCATTTCTGAAATGGTTCATTTAAAAATCTTTACTTACCGTTGAAACCCTAGAAGAATAATCGTTTTAAACATTTATGTCTCTTAATTATTCAATCATAGTCGTTTAAAGTTGTCTCTTTATGTCAATTATAAAGAGTAACAATTTACGTACCCTTTGATTCTAATAAACCAATGTTTTACAAGTTTGCTCGGTGTAGACCACTAATGATGGCCCTACCAAATGAGTAAATTCTTGGGAAGCCAAGTGAAATGATATATTTCTGATGGTTTTAAGGTCCTCGTAAGACACCCCTTTGTGAGAAGGTGAATTTTATATGATTATTGACATGGTTTCAATTGGATGCCTGTCTATATAATCTTATCCAGACTATAGTGCTTGTATGAAAAGAAAAAGCACCTGGACCTAATTCTAGAGCATATGTTGCCAGTAAAGGATATTTCCTAAGATTACGGTTAAAAGCGGACATTCCCTGTTTTCCGATGGAATTCAAATGAATTCCCCGTGAAGCGTAACCATGTAGCAGCAGAAATGCTGTGAGTTGTTAAGGTTACACACCGGTTACAGTAATCCACATAAATTGTGATTACATGGGCCCCAGGTTATGAATTAAAATTTCTTTCTAGTTCAGTTATCAAATATTGTATGCTGTGTGATAAAGAGGCCTCCCTGTTATTAAATGCAAAGACAATTAGTCCCACCCGACATGCGCGCCTTTTGAATTAAGTGTGGACTGAAGTCGTTGTAGGAGAGATGACTTTGGAAGTCGCCCCCTCCTCAACCCTCGTTATAGTGAAAGAGAGAAGAGCAAGCTACCCTGTTCTGACGAAATATGAGCCTAGGTTGGAGTGGAACTCGAGCCGCCCCCTCCTGGAGTTCATCAGTCAAGTCTAATGAATTTTCATTCTAATCACTCATTATAACAATTCTATATTTATTTTCCAAACCAGTTAATGTCTAATCTTTCAGAAGATACCCAATTAATTCTCTTTTAAAGGGTTCCTACGAAATAAAATTGATGTTTAAAAATAAAATTGTGAATGAAAATTTCATTTTCGAGCATGGTGATTTAGATTTCATCTTGATATAAGGTCATGCGTAGAGACAGCGTTCTCTACTAAAGTTCTTGCCCCCCCCCTCTTTATCATGGCTTCCCTGTGATATTATAATTTAAGTAAGTGTTTGAATGTCCCGCTTCTCAGTTAATAAAATTTTTTAAATGTATTAAGAAATAATGCGGTCTATAAATTAAACTAACGATTGCATAAATTTTAAAAATGTCTATGGTTACTAGTAGATGTGCCTGGGAACACGACTTTTGTTTCTAAAAATATAAAGAAACAGCTCTTTTAAAAATTTATTTCTTTTATAAAAATTCGATGAACGAGGTGACAGGACTTAGTAATAAGGCTCTTATTACCATTCTATAGTTGCTGAAATTACAGAAGACACTCTTATAAGTATTGCCAATCCTTATAAGTATTGTATAGTGTCCCCAGCCGCACTACTCTAACTATTAGATGCCCTGCTTTGTTAATATCAAGTCCCGGAATAACAAATCTAGTAAAACTTGAAGGAACCGGAGTATTCCAATTAAATCGTGCATGTACAGGTCTTGGTAAGGGTTTTCTCTTACCTCCATTCGTTAAAGGTCGAATTGAAACAAGTCCTTTTAAGGCAGATTCTTTGATTGTACCTGACATTTCGCACGTTGTTGATGCGTCAGATTTAGATTTTCCTAATAAAAATCCTGCTGTGTTGGACATGATTTCCCAGCAAGAAGCTAAATCATCTTCAGATACTGACGGGATGTTCCTTCAGCTTCTCCAGCAGAAAATCATTCCAATGTATTTTCCGAATCTTTTTTCTCTACTTGGACAATCGTGGGTATCGTCGTATCTTTAATCATTATGTTCGTAACTATTTTCATAATTTTCAAATGTTGTTGTAGAGACAAGATTCAATCCTTAATTTCTAAGTGTAAACGCACCCATCCGAGTGATGACACAAATCCTGAAGGAGATCTAGAATTAGAGATTTTAAACGGAACTCCACATCCTCTTGTTGAGGAAACTCCTATGAATCTTAGAGAGCGAGTTCCGATAGCTTTTTCTTCTGAAGAAATGTAATATTTTCCATGATATGCAAACACATGTTATGAGTTTTCTTACATTTAATATGCTTATCTTACATTTATATTTTATACATCATTCTATTATTCATTTGACTTTCTTGAAATCTTTATAACAAACATTTATAAGGGTTCACATATAATTCAACACTACATTATGGGAATACAACATTTACTCCATTTATTCTTTGTTCTTTCCTATTCTTTAATAAAAAAAAAATTTTTTTAACTTGGCTGAAACAATTGGAATGAGTTGGCTTTCAGGAAACCACCTCTGGAACCTAGAGGAAACCTCTGAAGACGCCCGACACCAGATACCTGCTGACGTTGAAGACTTTTGCCCCCCCCCCCTCATCACAGACGATGCCAGTGAAGGTCGCATCGGAGCGATTCCGCATTCCAATATGTTAATGGGGATAGAGAGCAGAGAGATGATGCCGACGTGAGCATCCCGCCTCAGAACTTTATCTCCACCATGTAGAAGCAAGTTTGTGCCACAAACTGTCCAGTACTTGAAATATTTCTTGAGTGATATGCTGTTTTGTGTTTTCTAATATAATATTGAATTTCAGTATTCCATGAATTTCAGTGAACTTTGTGTTGTGTTTGAACTTTTATTAAGTTTGAAACGTTAAGGTAATGAACTTTCATTAAGTGAAATGATTAACTGTGTATTGATTGAGAACTGATTAGAATGTGTTAAGAACTTTGAACTGTGTGATAAGAAACTTTCAATGTTGTGCACAAATCTTCAAAAGGCCTATCAAATGTGATTATATGTTTAAATAATCCTAAGTAGAAAAATTAAGTTATGATAATTTGGGTACCCTTTGCGTATATCTTTTATTATTGTGCTTTGGTTATTTAGTACTTAAAAATTAATTCATACTAACCAGATTGATTAACTAAACTATTTTCTTTTATGCAAAATGATCATGGAAAACAAAAATATATACTACTTAATATTAAATGAATTTTATTGAGTTTTCTAGTTGCCAGTTGAGAAGTTGGGCTTACCAACGTTGACTCGATCTGTCCCGCTTCAAGGATGCAAGACCCCCCCTCCCCAGAGGATTTCAGGTAATAATACCGCCTTGGAACAAGGCTTTTCTTGCGAGGGGAGGTATATTGTAGGATTTCGAGAATGAGTAATTAGCCAGCTTTAGAATATAGAATTTATTAACGTTAATTATGCAAATTTAATAATTTATTCACGTTAGAATTGTTTATGGGATCGTAAGTTTAGCATTTTTGAAAGATTTAGAACGAATTCAAAGATAGTAAAGAATTAAATAATAAATAATATTTTAAATGTTTTTTCTCTGCTCGATTTTAAGAAGCCCTTAAACGGGGCCAGAATTGCTGTCAACAGCAAGGGAATTGTCAAGGATTCAATTTACACCTTATAGAATAGGGTTAGTTTGACTTTTGTTCAAGGACCCAAGAGTATTGGCAGAGTTGGAAAAGTTGTTAGGATCGAATTTGAGACGGGATGTAGGAGGAAAAAAATGTTTTTAAGAACAAACAAAGAGTGCACCTTGAAAGATAAAGATGGCCAGATGTGACTAATTGTCACGTGAGTGATAAATTTCAAACAAATTGAGAAATGTTACCAAGTTCTTGATTGGTAAAAGAATCACCTTCTCGTGGTTGTCTAGCGTGTATACAAACGTTTGATTGGTTAAGGAAACTGGATCTGTTTTGTCAGTAGCTCCAGAGAAAAGAATCTTCAGTAGAAGTTTTGATTTTTAAGAGAACCTGGTGTGCGGTTCACCTACTCACATTTTTATTATATTCCAATTCGGCCTCTATCTGCAATTCAAAGAAATTCAGATGGGAAATTTTAAATTAATATCTTTAACTCCTGCTTAAGTTTAGTCTTCTCAATTACTGTTCACACCACGTAATTCTCTGAGTTAGCTCGATGCCGAGGTTTTTTAAGTATACTCCACCTAGCTGAGAACCAGCTACATCAATTTCATAGTTAAGAAAGTTAAATTTGGTTTGAGAGAGAAAAACCGGCCCCGAACGGTATATACATTAATTTCATCATGGAAGAAGGAGCTTAGCAGAGAAGCCTACCAGCCACTTCTGCAGAGGGGTCCCCTCTCCAGACGTTTCGACGGAGCCAGAGAGCGAGTACCATCCAAGAGCGGACAGATTCGAGAAGACATGGTAAAAGCCCATTTCCAATTTAATGTCGCAATGGCCATTCTATTCATACTATTCATATTTTTCTTTATTACAATTTCTATTCACTTAAAATGGGAACGGAACATTCTTATTCCTAACATTCTATTGGGAAAGACAATTACATTTTAGAGTCAAGTTACAATTCAGTTCTTACAAGATTTAATTCTATCACCGCTTTAAGCTTTAATTGCATCAGTCTGATAATTTTGTTACCTTACTGAGTAATTAAGTTCAGTCAGAAGAAATTATTTCCTTACTGTTAAACCATTTTTGATATAAACGTTCCACAGAACAGTTATTCTATATTTCTATGTTTTAATTATCATTATTAAACAGTTAAGACTTACAAGTCGCTTGAGAATATTTTTAAATCTATAAATTTGATTGTTTGAATTTCCAAAATCTGTTCTTGTCTTAAAGAAATATAATTACATTTATTACAATTATCATAAGTCAATTCTGATACTCTATCATTTGTTTCTGAGGTACAAATTATCTGTTTAATACAATTCAATACAAAGTCTTTCCTTTTAAAAATTGAATAATTCTAAAGATTTTATTCCTTAAATTGATATCTAATTGATACATTGTTTTACACATCATTGATTAAACTTTATTTCTCACTAGCAGAGGTACCCGGCATTGCCCGGGTTAATTACACTTGTAACTAAACAGAACAACCTCAAAAAATTAAATTATAACTCCCAATTTGTTAAATAATAACTCAATACAGAGCAAAGGCCTTATCCATTCTACGAAAAATACGAAAAACGTGAAATCTAGTTGACATACCGGGACCAGATACTATAGACTCAAGTTTTTCTTGCTCTTGACGTAGAAGCTCTTGCTCTATTCGAAACTCCAGTTGATCAACTGTTTCAAATACCCGCATAGCGTTTTCTGTTTTAGTTGCAGAGTTTCTCTGACCAATACTCGTTCTTTCTCTTTCCTTTCCAGACATAAATTTTTGCCAGCCATATGGATGTTTGATAGGAAGCTCATGGGAGACACGCATGACTCCTTTGCCTCATCAATAGACGCTGCCTTAGTAATGTTCCGTCATCTCATCATCATTTTATGCTCATTATTAATAATTCTTGGAAACGATCGTTCAATCATCGCATTATCAACATTTGAGTTTCCAACATATATACATTCCCACAGAATATAGTAAAAATATATTTTTATGAAATGTTTCGATCTGATTTGCTACCAAATAAGCTAGGTGATAACCCCGGACTGTTTTTATGATTAAATTTTGCAATATCTTAAAAAAAAACTCATAAAAACGCTTAGAATTAATACAGTAAAAATTCATAATGAAAATTCGAAAAAATTTATTTTAATGCTCACAATAGACGGACCTCTCCATGTATGCCCCTGCTAGCCTAAATAAGTTCTTATTCACGTAATCTTATTTTAGATATTCCCCTTGATGTTGCAATTTCCACTCTGGATGTCTTGAAGCAAAAGCTGACCATTCATCTCTTTGTGTAGTCTTGTGGTTGCAGATTCTTCTATTGACATGCTTACCATTTGCTAAATACAGCACAGAGCTGAAGGACCGCTTCCTCTGTCGTCTTTCCATTCTTTCTCAATAGTCTGCTAATTCTGCATTATCTCCAGTTACTGATCATTTCTAAAGATCTTTAAGAAATTGTTAAGTACTACGTAAGAACTCTCATTTCTAAGAAAAGCCAGAATAACAGGAATTCTATGTATTGTTACAAATTGAACCTTATCTATATTGCACAAACTGCCGTTCATTGTTGGTCATGAGATATATATTGTTGATACCTGCATTGTTGATACCTGCATTGCGTGTTGATACTATTGTTCATTCTTATTGTTGCACAAACTTTTCCTTGCATTGTTGGTCACGAGATATTGTTCATTCATTGTATATTGTTGGTCCATGCAGAGTGTTTGTGAATTGCGTGTTGATACCATTATTGATAAGTATTGTTGCAGAAACTTTGCCATACATGCAATATTTCTCATTAATATGCCTTGCCATAAATATAAATATCGATTTTTATCAATAATTTATATTTTTTCGAAATCTGAGGTAGACAGTGACCTTCGTCATGCTTTGAAGGTCAACTATTCAAAATTTCATCAAGATCTGAATAAAACTGTAGATTTGCATAAGAAACAAACAAACCCACAAACATCCTTCTTTATATATATAGATAGAAGACTAGAAGAGGTCCCCGGCGTTGCCCTGGATAATTACACTTGCACAAACTTTTCCTTTCATTGTTAGTCATGAGATATTGATTGTTGATCCCTGCCTTGTGTTGGTGCATTGCCTGTTGATACCATTGTTGATACCAGTTGTTGCACAAACTTTGCCTTGCATTGTTGGTCATGAGATATTTCTCAATAATATGCCCTGCCATAACCATGAATATCGATTTTTTATCGATAATTATTATTTTTCCGAAATCTGAGGTAGACAGTGACCTTCCTCATGCTTTGAAGGTCATGTATGCGAAATTTCATCAAGATCGGAATAAAACTGTAGATTTGTATAAAAAACTTACAGATAAACAGACCCACCCACAAACATCCTTCTTTATATATATAGATAGAAGATAGAAGAAGAAGATAGAAGAAAGATAGATTTTATGGTATAACGAGAAAAGTTTCAAAATGCAATTTGATTTAAGTACACAATTTCATTTCACAGTAATGTCTTAAACTGTCAATTACTGGTACATCTATGCTAGTTAATGTATTTTTATTGCATAGAGTTGCTATTAATTTGGGCAGTACTGTATATCTATTGTTTCATGTGTAGGGACATTTGTATACACTGTATCACGTAAATAGAGATACAAACTTTAAAGCGGAGGAGAGGGCATCAAAAGAATATATAGCTGCCGCCACGTAAGTTGAACGATCTTTTTGACATGCGCAGTAAGTCTTCTCATCAATTTGCTTTGTCTGGGTTTTACCCATGATGCACTTGTTCTACAATAGTAAAGGCGGAGATATCGTTGACACGTGGAAAGCCTATTAAAAGTCATAACATAAAACAAATTGCCTTCGAATCGACTATTCTTCGTCATTTTTTAATTTATTAATTTATTAATTTCATTTTATTAATTTCATTTATCTATTTTAAAAAAAAACGAAAATGGAATCTAAATATAAATACGAAAACAATGTTTCGAAAACGAAAGCGGATGCTTTCATGGAATAACTAAGCGATTTACTTCCCGTTAACGTCTATTGGCTAGCATTAGAAATGACGTCATCTTGTTGTTCAACTTACGTGGCGGCTGCTATATATATAGAATTGCATCGGAATCCATGATCGAAAACATCACGGGAAAGCAGAGGTATAAGAAATGAAAGGACAATCCAGGTATTTTCGACCATGACTGCCAATTCATGGTCCATCGACATAAGGCATGCATCGCGTATAATGGTGGAAACTTCGAACATCTTCATTTTGCAGCGTTGTAAAAATGTATACAATTAATTACAGGCCTGACGGGCATTTGTGATTTGTGTATTTTGATTAGAGCATGTGGGGAGGGGGGGGGTTCTAGGATTCGTGATTACAAAGACTTATTATTTTTAAACAATACAGATTGAAGATTAATCGGATGTTGTTTGGTTTTTTTTTTGTAAATTCTAATAAATTATACAGCGTGTCTCCAAACGGAAGGACAATAAATGCCTAGCGTGATCCTTTGCATGATGACAAAGATAAAATTCCTATGCAAAAGGTTCAAAGCTCAATTTTAAGGATCTAAACGTCACGCGAAGTTTAGTAAAAAGCTGGCGGAAAACGTCATTTAATGTCAACAATTATCTCCGTTTTCTCCTGGCATATTGCAGTTCATTATGTGATATTTATAGATAGACAGTTTACGAGGCCAACGAGAAAGACAGGCCTCGAAGCGGAAAAGTCACCTGATCATCTGGGTCCGAACAACAATCCAATCTTCATTGTCTCCATCTTGGATGTAAACAATGAGTGTTTTTTCGATTGTTGGAAACAATGAAGGTTGGATTGTTGTTCGGACCCAGATGGTCAGGTGACTTTTCCGCTTCGAGGCCTGTCTTTTTCGTTGGCTTCGGACAGTTTATAAATGATGTAACAACGCGACTTTTGTAGCTTCTTAATTTTGAGTTTTAGGTACTTTCGCTAAGTAACTTTTTTCTTAGATGGTGTCTTGCCTTTCTCCTCTACATCCGTAATTAGATTGATGCATGAAATCACACTATGTAATTATTGTCCCTACATTTAGAAACACCCTGTACTGTTAAAATTCAATATTTATAACCTCTTGACTTTGAAAATGGGAAAATAGCCGAAACGATCATCAGGATATATTAAACACAAGTTTTCCGGCACCACAACACATTCCAGAGGTTTCATTTTTAAATTTTAATGCATGACAAAATTGACATACCTTATTCATATCTCCAATAATTATTTTTGAATGTGATGATTACTCAATTTCTGGATCGTATTCAAATGATGCTGTAATGGCTGTCTTACTTGAATTCTTTGTTGTTCTGCTAATAGATAAAGACCTCTGTTTGCATTAGTTAAACGTTGCCTTGCCTGTCTGTGTCTTAATCTGTCTGTTTCTAAACGTTGACTGCGCTGCTCTCCACTTTCTTGCGCGCGGTAACCTACATTTAAATTCCTAATATTTTCATTCTCCTGCGAGTGTTGTTCCTTCGTTCTTTTTTGTCGTCGCGTCTGCTCGTTTTCAGCATGTTGTGAATTTCGACCGATGTTTGCCCTCCCTCTTCTTGGCATTTTTGTATCACAAATTTCACAAATCTTTAAATGAAAATTGAAATGCGACTGTAATGGCAGCGAATGTAACTTGCTCTGCTTCGTCTCTCTCTAATTTTGAACGTGGTAACAAACTGGTACTCATCACTGGATATCAACCAAAGCATAGATGAATAAATTAAGGATAGGAAACTCCACTGTTTAAAGCCTGAAATTTTTTTCAGTGGCGCTCTCTGACCAATTTTGTGGGTATTATTCTCTGTCTAGGAGAAGTCTACTCTTTCCCTTATCGGTCTCGATGGCTCAGTGGTTGCGTGATCGCCTCCGATGTTCGAAGGAAGTGCGTGATCACAGGATTTCCCCCTGAAAAAAATCCTCTCGTCCTCAGCCGGGAACGAAGCCACATTTGCGTGCATCAGAGGCGATCACGCAACCAGTAAGTTATCCAGGCCAGCAAGGAAAAGTTAGGTCGTCTGCTAGATAGAGAGTAATGCCCACGCAAATGACCAGAGACAACATCACCTAGACAGAAGGCCTGCACACAGAAACTGTGTACATTGTTACATCATCATCAAACGGCCAAATTTAGGGCTTATTATTGGTAGAAATACAATTAACAATAGCCGCTTTAATATGATATAACAATGTATGACGTTTTTGTGCGCAGGCCTTCTGTCTAGGTGGTGTTGCCAGAGAGCGCCAGTGAAAAAAACCTCACGCTTTAAACCTCCCATCCTGTATTTCTTCATCCATGACCATAACCAAAGTAATTGTTTTTATGGCCTGTTGTTGCAGAAACTTTGCCTTGCATTGTAGGACATTACATACATTGTAGGCTCTTGTCAGACAGACAGATCAAGCAAAAGATTATTTTTACCCTTTCCCCTTTGGGCCAACCTGACACTCGGCACATCTAAACCTTACCCTGAAACTATCGAACATCTGGTGCAAATATGAGCTGAATAGGATAAGTGATTTAAAAGTTTTAAGAACATTTACAAACGTAACCTGAATTTTTGTATAGACCTTTCCCTTGAAACCGAAACTGGAGTAACTGCGCAGAAGTAAGACAGGGTAAAACTTCCGTTTCCTGCTTTGAAATGTGCAAACATTACTACACATCCGGAGGTAGACAGAAGTTTTTTTGCTGCCTTGCTTCTGCGCAGTTACTCCTGTTTCGGTTTCAAGGAAAAGGTCTATATAAAAAAAAACAAAAAAAAACCCTAGGCCATCTCTTGAGTAATCAAATAAACATAAGCCAAGTCTATTTCATATGGCGCCATCTCTTAAGTAAACAAACAAACATAAACCAAGACATATGATTTTTACCCCTTCCCCCCTAACTTTGGAGACATGTAAACCTTACTCTGGACTTAACGAACATATGGTGCGAATATGAGCTCAATCGGATAAGTGGTTCAAAAGTTTTTAGAACATTTACAGACGCACCCTGAGCCTGAATTTTTATATATAAAGATTACCGCAATTTCTGTTTTATACACTAGTTGAATGTTCCTGAATAAATATTGTATTTTATATGTTAAAAAGCTGCCTCGAGTACCTTGATTTTCTCCTCACTTGGCCGGGCCTGTTTAAGCGGGAAGAATCTAGTTTGTGTGAATGGGATAAACTTTAAAATTATCATAAACACTTTATGGAAAGTATAATCCACTGGCGCAGTCCTTTATAAATAATTAATTATTCATTCGACCACTTATTTCCATAATTATCCCCAAGAACCTCACACTATTTAAGTATAGTACACGCAGTCAGACTGGAATGAATTCCACTAATAAAATTACATTAAAATAACCATTAATGATTTTTTGCATTTTTTACAAAAGATATTTTTGTTTTCTTTTTAATAAAAGTAGCTGAACTACCCGGCGTTGTCCGGGATAATTTTAGTTATAGGTAAGCAGAACAACCTCAAGAAGGATGTTGATTTGCTTCACTTAAACACCTGCAATTGTTTCGGGTATTTTACAAACCTATCAGAATGTCGATTCGCCACCCTTAATTCTTCCGTACTATGTCGAACTCGTTGTACAAGCAGCTCTCTTTCCTTCGAAGTTTCCCTTGCCCTTGACGTTGCAGCTCGCACACGTTTCTGCTGTATACGAAGCGCTCTTTCCTCCGAAGTTTCCCTTGCTTTTAACGTGGAAGCCTACACACGCTTCTGCTGAAGAAGAAGCTCTCTTTCCTCCGAAGTTTCCCTTGCCTTAACGTAGAAGCTCGCATACGCTCCTGCTGCAGGCGAATCTCCCGTTGTTCAAGCATCTCTGACCCCCGGATAGTTTTTTGTCTCTTAGCTGCAGGGTTTCTCAGACCAATGCTCTTTCTTTTCTTTGGTGGCTTTATGATAGATATGCAATAATATGGATCCTTTGAATGATTATTAAATAGCACAACAGATAAATCGTAGGCTTTTTGGTCTGATGATTCGAGTTGATGTATTTTAATCGGAATTAAACTGTAATAGGTTAAGCAGTCCTCAAACGTGCCAAACGCACACACACAAAGAAACACACACATCTTTCCTAATCGTTAGGGAGCTGAAGGGGGAGACGTGTACCTATTTTGCCTCATCGAGAGAGACTGCCCTATCTATGTCGTCTATTATATCCATTTCCTGCTCTTTGTTCATAATTCTTGGAAACGAATGTGCTGTCCATGCATCATCGCTTTATGCTCATTGTTATAATTTTTGAAAAGGATTGCTTTAACATTGCATCATCATTTTGTGCTCATTGTTATTGGTGAATTGCGCGTTGATACCATTGTTGATGAGAACACGACGGGCCTATTTTTGCACAAACTTTTCCTTGCATTGTTGGTCATGAGATATATATTGTTGGTCCGTATAGAGTGTTTGTGAATTGCATGTTGATACCATTGTTAATACCGATTGTTGCACAAACTTTGCCTTGCAATGTTGGTCATGAGATATTTCTCATTAATATACCTTGCCATAACCATGAATATCGATTTTTTTATCAATAATTATTCTTTTTCGAAATCTGATGTAGACAATGACCTTCCTCATGCTTTGAAGGTCAAGTATCCCAAAGTTCATCAAGATCGGAAAAAAACTGTAGATTTGTATAAGAAACAAATAAACAAACAAACAAACAAACTCACAAACAAACATCCTTCTTTATATATATAGAAGACTAGCAGAGGACTCGGCGTTGCCCGGGATAACAGGAATTCTATGCATTGAGTTCTATATTGCACAAACTTTGCTTTGCATTGTTGGTCATGAGACATATATTGTTGTTCCTTGCATAGTGTTGGTGCATTGCGTGTTGACACCATTGTTGATACCTATTGTTGCACAAACTTTTCCTTTCATTGTTGGTCATGAGATATATATTGTTGGTCCGTGCAGAGTGTTTGTGTATTGCGTGTTGATACAATTGTTGATACCTATTGTTGCATAAACTATGCCTTCCATTGTTGGTCATGGGATATTTCTCATTATTATGCCCTGCCACAACCATGAATATCGATTTTTTTTATCAATAATTATTATTTTTTCGAAATCTGAGGTAGACAATGACCTTCCTCATGCTTTGAAGGTCATGTATGCGAAATTTTAGCAAGATCGGAATAAAATTGTAGATTTATATAAAAAACAAACAAACAAACAAACCCACAGACAAGCAAACAAATATCCTTCTTTATATATACAGGGTGTAACTAAAGGTGTGTTACAAACTTTGGGGAATGATAGAACTGGTCAAAATAAGCATTTTTTGTTCTATGAAGATTGGTCCACAACTGCATTGTTTAAGAGTTATAGCAACTGTTCAAAATGACGCCCTTCAGCGTCAATGCAGGCTTGCATTTGTCGCTGTACGTTGCAAGACACCCGTTGCAGCATCTGCTGGGAGTCCCTGATGTTGTCTGCTGCTACAGCCAATCGTGCGATGAGATCCTCCACTGAATTAACCATTGTTTCGTAGATCAGGGACTTTAGGTGGCCCCACACAAAGAAATCCAATGGTGTTAGGTCTGGTGATCGTGGCGGCCAGGTCACTGGACCACCCCGTCCAATCCAACGATCGCCAAACGTATCAGTGAGGAAGGCCCGGACATGCTGTGAGAAATGTGGAGGTGCACCATCATGTTGGAACCACATTACTTGACGGATGTTAAGAGGTATGTCATCCGACAGTTCAGGCAGCACCTCCTGAAGAAAGACGAGGTAGGTTTGTGCATTCATACAAGCTGGGAGAATGTACGGCCCAATGAGGCGATTGCCAACAATACCAGCCCACACGTTGACAGAAAATCGTTGCTGGAAGCGCCTTGTCGAAATGGCATGTGGGTTGATACGGTCCCAAACATGGATATCCTGGTGGTTGAAAATGCCTTCCCTGGTGAAGGTTGCTTCATCAGTGAACAGCACCTGCTGTGGGAATGCTGGTTCCTCTCTACAACGTGCAAGAAACCATCTGCAGAATGCCATACGTGGTGCAAAGTCAGCAGCTCCAAATGCTTGCACACGTTAGATTTTTTAGTGTGCAGGATCTGATTGCATGGTAATGTGATGGTGTGGTCATGTTACTTTACTTTAAAAATTTACATGACCATACCATAATTCAGAAAGGGGTGTGTCATAAGCCTGCATTGATGCTGAAGACGTCATTTTGAACAGTGGCTATAACTCTTAAATGATGCAGTTGTGGACCAATGTTCATAGAACAAAAAATGCTTATTTTGACCAGTTCTATCATTCCCCAAAGTTTGTAACACATCTTTAGTTACACCCTGTATAGAAAGAAGATAGACTAGCAGAGGACCCGGCGTTGTCCGCGATAATTACACTTGTAGGTAATCAGAACAATCTCAAGAAATTAATTTATAACTCAAATTGGTTAGATGATAACTCAATGAATACAACGCAGAACAAAGGGACTATCCATTCTACGAAAAATACGAAAAACAGGAATTCTAGGTGATATACCGGGACTTTATTTAACCTCTTGTTGGCTTGCCTCAGATTAAAATGATATCCATCTTCATATACATCACTGGATACTTTAGACCCAAGTTTTTCTTGCCCTTTCGTAGAAGCTCTTATACTCTCTTGCTCTATTCGAAACTCCCGTTGTTCAGATGTTTCCAATGCCATTATAGCTATTAACCTCTTCACGACCAGCTTAAATTTTGAAGGATACTCCTAGGACCAGATTTAATGTACTCTCTACCAAACCATGTACAATTTTGTAAGAATATTTCTGTTTCAGAATCAGTATTTATTTCAAAATCAGGATATTCGGCATGACTACTTGCATCAGCATAATTTTAATCACCCATTTATTTACAAAAAAGAGCAAAAACAATGTAAAAACGGAGCAAATACAATGCACAATGGTGTTGAAATAAGCAATCAAAAACAAACGCAATCGTTCCATCTATCAACAGGAAATTGATGTTGAAATAAGCAATCAAAATCAAACGCAATCGTTCCATCTATCGAACGGAAAATGGATCCATAAAAGAATAAACTGTTCCAAATGATTTTATTGTTTCATTCCTGAAAAACCACGTTTACATTTGGTTAACAGAATTAATAATTTTTGGAAACGAAAGTTCTATCATCGAATTTTCAGCATCTCAGTTTCCAAAATATACACATTGACAAATTATGGTCAAAATGTATATTTATGAATTGTTTGGATCTACTATGCTACTCAATAAGTTAGGTGATAACCCCGGCATGGCTCGGACTCTTTGTTTTTTTTTTATTATATTGTGCAATATCTTAAAAATAAACGCATGCAAACGCTTAGAATTAATAAAGTAAAAATTCATAATGGAAATTCGAAAAAAATATTTATAAATGCTCATAATGGATGGACCTCCCAATGTATGCCACTGCTAGTCTAAATAATTTCTTAGTCACGTAATCTTATTTTAGATGTTCCCGTTGATGTTGCAATTCCCACACTGCTCTCGATGTCTTGAAGCAAAACGTGGCCATTCATCACTTGACTATTTTGTGTAGACCAGCGGTCGCCGATTTTTGTTTATTTTATCTTATTTTGTATTCATTTTGTATTTTTATTAATAACTATTAATTAAAGATTATCAAGAAATTGCTAAGTATTAAGAACTCTCAATTCTAAGAAAAGCCTGAATAACAGGAATTCTATGCATTGTTACAAATTGAACCTTAGTTATTTTGCACAAACTTTTATTTGCATTGTTGGTCTTGAGATATATATTGTTGGTCCGTGCAGAGTGTTTGTGAATTGCGTGTTGATACCATTGTTGATACCTATTGTTGCATAAACTATGCATTCCATTGTTGGTCATGAGATATTTCTCATTAATATACCCTGCCATAACCATGAATATCGATTTTTTTTTATCAATAATTATTATTTTTTCGAAATCTGAGGTAAACAGTGACCTTCCTCATGCATTGAAGGTCAAGTATGCATAATTTCATCAGAATTGCAGTAAAACTGTAGATTTTTATAAAATACAAATAAACCCACTAACAAACGCCCTTCTTTGTATAAACAAGGTGTGTAGGTTTCCAGGGGATAATATTCATAGAATTATGGTCGAGTAATTTATTATAATTATGTTAGGTAAAAGACTGCGCCAGTGAATTATACTATTCACAAAGTTTATGATAATTTAGGGTTTATCCCACTTACATAAAGATACCTCCGCTTAAACAG
>JAHWFO010094185.1:1759513-1802994 GCA_023313115.1 Rhysida immarginata
GGGAATCGTTACATTGCTACTGACTAAACTCTTTTACTTAGCATCTCAGAACTAACAATTTCGATGTTCGATAGCCAATCCAACATCGGCATCCACGTGATCATTCCCTGTTTCTTTCCTCTCTTCAAGATCCAAAGTTCAATCCTTACATTCATCTTTCTTGCTTTCTATCTGTTCATCCGGTTTCCAATTCACTTGTCCTACACTGCCCATACAATTTCGAACCTTGAATATGATTCTAATGATCAAAACAAGCTGACTCTTACTTTCTCCCTCTGACAAACCTTAAAACGTGGCTCCTTATTAACAAATCCTTACACCTACGCATAAAAAAATATTTAAAACAATTAATACTTTATTTAATTCTTTCTCTGGATAAAAACTCTTCTAAACTTTATATAAACTCTTAATTTCTGAATCTAAATAGACAATCCTGAACGCGAATAATAAAACAGCTCATTTGCATAAATAATCTGAATATTCAAATTCTAGCTAATTAATTCTCAAAACCTTACAGGTGTATCAGGTTCGATGGTCATAAAGTACCTCGCGTGATCCTTTGCATGATTACAAACTTAAAGTTACATATCGAAAATGTCGAAAACTCAAAATTTAAATTGCGTCGTTACGTCATTTATGAACTTTCCGCACCAGCAGTCCATTAAATTCAAAGGGGCGATTACAATTAAATCGGCGGTTGAGATTAAATGACGTTTTCACCAGGTTTTCAGCAAACTTCGCGTGATGTGTAGACCCTTAACATTTGAGTTTTGAACATTTTGTATAAGGAAGTTTAAGTTTGCAATCATGCAAAGGATCACGCTTGGTACTTTATGACCATCGAACCTGATACACCCTGGTATAGATAGATAGATTAGTAATAATTATATAAGAGTAGGATTTGTAGTAATATAAAAGTAATTAAAAATATATGCTCCTTTTAATGGAAAATAGAAAAAAATCTTAATAAAAGTCACCCAATGTGGAGAAAAACAGATAATGAGGTGGGAGTCTTATGGAGACTGATGTGGACAAAAAACACAGGTGAAGAAAAGAGTCTTGCAGAGTAATTAGTAATATTAATATTAGTAATATTTCTTATCATCTGGTAGCCATTCAGTAAAGCATAGGAAAGTAATTTTGAACATTAAAAAAAAAGTGACTTAGTTTCGAATCTGCAATCCGAAACATTGAATCATGATAATGTTTTTAGATGCAAGAAATATATAAATATACTATACAGTACATAAACCTTTTATTTATCTATTAATGATGGACGAGTCTACAGAATCATGTACATCAGTAATACTGAATAGAGACTTAGAATAACTGAAGTGGTGAAAACTAAGCGAGTGTCTGTCGCTATGTCAAGTAACACAGTGTCTATATTTAAGGTGCCTCTTAATACTCGCATCTGTGGTCACAATCGAATGTGTGACCACCAACACGACACGTGCAAGCTTTTCGCAGTATCTAAAATCACAAAACGAGTGTATTTTGTATAAAGAAAAATTAAAGTTATTGCATCACCCGTAATGCTCTTTTTAGCCAGCACGTATAGAGAGGAAGGAAATCTGTAGAAATAACTATAGCGCTTCAAAGTATTGGAAATTCAACCAGCGCTTAAATTATAGATAAATTGAAGACTTCAAAATCATCAAAAAATCTAAATGTTTCAAAATAATAACTTATGAATTAAATTATGAATAATAAAATATATTTATTGTAATGGAAAAGAGTTTATTCCAATACACTAGCATTCATTAGTCTTCATTCAAAATGCTGAAAGCAAAACATTCGGCTGTTACACGGCTAGGTAAGACATTGTGGTGTAGTTGCGCTATCTGTTAGCACATTTTCAATAAACTTTATTTCATAATACATCTGTAGCACGGTGTATTAGACAGGTGGGTAAACTCCCAATTCCGTAATGCAGCATTGTTGGTCCCGTTAGTGAAATATTTCGAACGTTGGCGGCTAAGCGCCTCTACGACCGCGAAGGCGCGCTTTGCGGGCAAATCAATTGAAAACTATTGGAAGTTTAGAATTCAAATTTCTTCACGAAACTGGTAATTTTGGTTATATTTAAGAGTTGGAACTTTATTAACATACACAGAATAAGCCGGAAAATACATTTATAAGTTTCAGTTGTTTGTTCTTTGTCTATTTTTATTAAAAAAAAGTTACTGAAGTTAGCCTTTTTGCGCGAGAAGTCCTTTTACAAACCGTGCTACAAACGTTGGGATTTGACCGTTTTGGCATCTAAAGTTCCTTTTAAAAGAAATTAAAAAAAAAAGATTGATTTTAAAAAAACATTTCAAAAGTTAGAGATTGGTTAAAGATGTCTAATTAACTGAAATATGTTTAGAGTCACTGCAGTGTGTTCAAATTAATTTTTTCCTATTTTCAATCAATTTTTACAAAGTTTAGAAATTTTTTTATTATAAACGTATTATTTAACTTATTTTACTACTTTTATCACAATATAAAGTTTCTTTGAAATATGTTTTTAAACTATTTTTTTTAATTACATAATTTGATTGGTTTTAATTTTTAAGAAGATGGGGTAGTAGGTCGATTGGTACTGTGCATTAAATTAAAATACACTTAAATTTTCATTTACTTGCTTACTTATAGTTATAAAATACTGACCAAATTTTATTGATTAATAAGTTATTTAAAATACAAACTTTCATTAAAAATACTAGCAAGTAAATACCAGCCATATCCTATAAATAACATTTTATAATATTTTAATTTATTTTATTGTATGCTATTGATTTATTCTTTACTTACATGCAAATGATTGTTAGCAACTCATTAGAAGTTTCAATGTCCACTTCAGAGAGAGATATTTTGTAAATTTCCCTCTAAAGGCTATATGAGATACATCACTTTATCGGCGTTCTCTTCGACTTTCTTGTAATTTTTTTACACATTAACTGTTTTTAAAAGTTTAGACGTAGTGTAGGAAAGTTATTAATTGATCCATTTTATTGTTCCATAATGTTGTCATTTTTTACTTACACTGTAAAGCGTGAAAAGATCTCGAAAGAGGCACACAGTATAGTTAGAGGCAGTATATAAATCAACTATACTGTGGGAGGCACTGAATGGGTGGTATCGTCTGCTATATTCCCGCAGAGCCAGCCGTAGCCACCGTAGAGGCACCTAGCGGCCAACGTTCGAGCTATTTCACTAACGGGGCCAACAATGAGGCGGAGTTTACCCACCTGTCTTATACACCGTGATCTGTAGTAAAGATTTGAAGAAAAATTGTTGGTCAGACAACAATGGTCAGGTGACTTTTTAGTTCCGGTGTTTGATTCAAGCCGGCGCCAACAATGGTTAAACGTGCAACAACAATGCAAAACTGTTTCCGTAACACTTTTTGGTGTCGGTTTTCGCATCACGTTTTTATAGATAGATCTCCAGCCTTAAAACATTATCATGTTAAAAAACTGAAAATAATTTTTTAACTCTCATGGAATTATATTGATTTTCTTTGGCAGTAAAATTTCAACAGAAAGTTATTAAAATCAATATCTTAAATATATATTTAATGCAATGCTGTCATTAGTTTCAACGTGCGTCCACGCTATTCATCGAGAACTATGCCTGGTGCTTATCATTTTCTTAGACACGTTTGAAGCACTCATAGATGGGTCGATCCAGTCTTTATTGTAGTTGACATCATTGGTGTTGCTATATATGTGGACCCGTCACAGCCATAAAGATAGTTATATACCAGACGATGAAACTCAGTGAATTATCAAGAGACTTGGGATCAGGTGCTCACCAGGGCGGAGCTTCGATTCGTAAGAAGAATAGCAGACGACGCTGGTTAATGAGGCATTTCCCATTGAAATATTTGCTGGTGTTTTTATTTTTAAGCATAACAACGTTTAGTGTACTTAAATATAGCGCCCTGCTACATCTTTGTCTATTTTTAATCTATATATATATATATATATATATATATATATAATCGGCTAATGTCATCGCAATGTTGCCAAGGTTACGTATACATTGTTTGTATCAGCATTGTTTCAAGGCATTTTTATATCAGCATTGTTTGAAACTACAATTGGTAGGATGTTTACCGTAACTCCACAGAGAGGGAGAAATTGTTCCTCCGAATTCTCCTTCTACATATTCGAGGAGCCACCTCTTTTGATGATTTAAGAACTGTTAAAGGAAACCCTGCTCCATATTCAATCTTCCAGGAAGTCTGCATTTCAAAGGGCCTAACTGATGATGACTCGGAATGGGATATTTGCCGAAATGAGGCAGCAACTCATGAAATGCCAACAGAGCTTAGGCATTTATCTGCATCATGTGTCAACCATCTGATGCAGCCAAATTGTTCGATAGACATAAAGACAAATCTTATGGAAGACTTTTCTGATGGAGAGAAAACTCTCTATATAACATTCAAAGAGATAGAATCTGTGTCGCAGACACATGGAAAGTCATTGGCACATTTTGGGCTCGAGGTTCCACATGGCAATTATGACGAGCACATCCACTCAAGCAAATATTTCGACACAGACACCGAAAAGGTCTATTCGATGAAAAATACGAAATGCAAAATCAAGGATAAAAATGGGCTTTCGAAAAAATTAGGGAAGCAATTGAAAATCCTAATTTTAGCAAAACTTCTTTTCTTTATTGACGGGCCTGCAGGAAGTGGTAAAACCTTCCTCTACGAAACAATCATGCATTACGTTCGTAGCACAGGCGATTTAGTTTTGCAATGTGCATTTACGGGCATAGCGACATTGCTTGAGGGAAGCAAAACTTCTCACATTCTCTTCAAGCTCCACCTGTCCCAATTAACGAAACATCCACCTGTAATGTTTGACATGGAAGTGATACAGCAAAAGAACTGAAGAAAGCAAAAGTCATCATTTGGGATGAAGCATCCATGGCCCCACATCATTGTGTAAATGCCGTTAACATACTGGACAGGGAACTTTTCGCTAAAGACGCTCAAGTCTTTTCCAAGACACCATTTGGCGGTGCCGTCTTTCTTTTCGGTGGAGACTTTAGACAAATTCTCCCTGTTGTTCCACAAGGGAGTAGAACTGAAATAATTTTGTCATGCATGAAGAATAGTAAATGTTGGAAAGATGTTCAGATCCTGAAGTTGGACCAAATATGCGTGCCAATGACAAGAATGTTCCAGAAGACCACCAAGGCTTCTCCGATTGGCTTTTAAAACTTGGAGATGGACAACTTCAAGAGCCTGGATTAGAAGAAGGGTACTTCGAAATTCCTCCAGTATGTCTTGAAAATGGATGCATTGCTGATGCTATCTTTCCTCAACTCATCCAACCTGAAGATAACAGCATTGCAAATCGTGCAATCTTGACTGCAAAACACCATCAGTTTCTTCAATTGAATGAAAATGTCCTTAGACGAATTCTGACCTGAAATGCTACACGAGGATAGATTCGATTCAGCAAGATACCGCAAATGCCGAGGAGGTAGAAAACTCTTCTATAGAGTTCTTAAACAACTTAACTCCCGGAGATATGCCTTCTCATAGACTGAACTTGAAAGTTGGTGCAGTAGTCATGATACTAAGAAACCTTGACTCCACAAGAGTCTTTGCAATGGCACGACAATGATTGTGAAGCAAATGGTGTCTAAAGTCATTGACTGTGAAATACTGACAGGATCTTTTAAGGGTACCAGGAAATTTATTCCAAGAGTCATTCTTGCACCAAAGTGACCCTGACCTTCCTTCTTATATTAAGACGAAAACAGATTCCATTGAGACTTTCTTTTGCAATGACGATCAACAAAAGCCGTGGACAAACATTGGATTCACTTGGCATTTACTTGCCATCTCCAGTATTCAGTCATGGCCAACTTTACGTTGCATTTTCAAGAACAACATCGTTCGAGACAGTCAGGGTAAAATTATTTGCAAGTGACGATCAAGGCAACTTGAAGAAAGACCACAGAGTTTTCATTAAAAATGTGGTCTACAAAGAAGTATTGTCCAAATAATTAAATTCATTAATTGTTATATAAATGAACAGTATCCAAAACACATACACAAATATCGGTTATTGAATTGCAATGTTATTCCTACACTTTTCAGCGGCAGGGTGGCTGGTATCAACAGCTTCTAGAAAGAAGGCCTATACACGGGAAAGTCATACATTGTTACATCATAAAACTTCAGTGTTAATTGCATATCTACCAATAATAAGCCCTAAATTCTGATTTTATATGATGTTGTAACAACGTAAAACGATTCCGTGCACAAACTTGCTTTCTAGAAAGTGTTACCGGTATACTGTTCCCAGGTATTATTGTAATAAGGGTTCTGTAATACTGCGTTGCTAAGCACGGGCAGCCAGCTAGTAATTTTTTACTCACGTAATCTTACTTTAGATGTACACTTGATGTTGTTGCAATTTCCTTTCTTCTTTCGATGTCTTGAAGCAAAAATTGGCCATTCACCACTTTGTGTAGTCTAGCGGACGCCGATTTTTCTATTTACTTGCTTACCATTTGCTCAATACAGCACGGAGCTAAAGGAGTGTTTCCTCTATCGTCTTTCACTCTTTCTCAATAGTCTGCTAACTCATTATCTCCAGTTACCGATCATTTTTAAATATTTTCAAGAAATTGTTAAGTACTAGGAATTCTCTTTTCTAAGAAAAGCCTGAATAACAGGAATTCTATGCATTGAATTCTATATTGCACAAACTTTGCTTTGCATTGTTGGTCATGAGACATATATTGTTGATCCTTGCATAGTGTTGGTGCATTGCGTGTTGACACCATTGTTGATATCTATTGTTGCACGAACTTTTATTTGCATTGTTGGTCATGAGATATATATTGTTGGCCCGTGCAGAGTGTTTGTGAATTGCGTGTTGATACCATTGTTGATACTTATTGTTGCAAAAACTTTGTCTTGCATTGTTGGTCATGAGATATTTCTCATTAATATGCCCTGCCATAACCATGAATATCGATTTTTTTATCAATACTTATTATTTTTTCGAAATCTGAGGTAGACAGTGACCTTCCTCATGCTTTGAAGGTCATGTATGCGAAATTTTATCAAGTTCGGAATAAAACTGTAGATTTGTTTAAAAAACAAATAAACACACAAACAAACCCACAAAAAAACATCCTTCTTTATATGTATACTAGCAAAGGTACCCGGCGTTGCCCGGGATACTTACACTTGGATGTAAACAGAACAATCTCAAAAAATTAAATTAAACTTTGCAATATCTTAAAAATAAACACATGAAAATGCTTAGAATTAATACAGTAAAAATTCTTAATGAAAATTTCGAAAAAAATCTTTTTAAAGGCTCACAATGGTGCTGGACCTCTCCAAGGATGCCACTGCTAGTCTAAATAATTTTTACTCACGTAATCTTACCTCAGATGTATACTTAGTTTTGTTGCAATTTCCACTCTTCTCTCGATGTGTTGAAGCAAAACTTGGCCATTCATCACTTTGTGCAGTCTAGCAGTCGCCGATTCTTCTATTTACTTGCTTCCCATTTGCTCAATACATCACGGAGCTAAAGGAGTGCTTCCTCTGTCGTCTTTCCACTCTTTCTCAATAGTCTGCTAACTCTCCATTATCTCCAGTTACTGATCATTTTTAAAGATTATCAAGAAATTGTTAAGTACTAAGAACTCTCTTTTCTATGAAAAGCCTGAATAACAGGAATTCTATGCATTGTTACAAATTGAAACTTACCCATATTACATCATCATTTTATGTTCATTGTTATAATTCTTGGTAAGATTGCTTTAACATTACATCATCATTCTGTGCTCATTGTTATTGGTGAATTGCGCGTTGATACCATTGTTGATGCGAACACAATGGGCCTATTGTTGCACAAACTTTGCCTTGCATTGTTGGTCATGAGATATATATTGTTGGTTCATGCAGTGTGTTTGTGAATTGCGTGCTGATACCATTGTTGATACCTATTGTTGTACAAACTTTGCCTTGTATTGTTGGTCATGAGATATTTCTCATTAATATGCCTTGCCATAACCATGAATATCGAATTTTTATCGATATTTATTTTTTTTCCAAAATCTCAGGTAGACAGTGACCTTTCTCATGCTTTGAAGGTCATGTATGCGAAATTTTATCAAGATCGGAATAAAAATGTAGATTTGTATAAAAAACAAATAAACACACAAACAAACCCACAAACAAACATCCTTCTTTATATATATAGATAGAACTAGCAAAGGTACCCGGCGTTGCCCGGGATAATTACACTTGGATGTAAACAGAACAATCTCAAAAAATTAAATTAAATTTTGCAATATCTTAAAAATAAACACATGAAAATGCTTAGAAATAATACAGTAAAAATTCTTAATGAAAATTTCGAAAAAAAATCCATTTAAAGGCTCACAATGGATGGACCGCTCCAATAATTTCTTACTCAGGTAATCTTACTTCAGATGTACACTTGATGTTGTTGCAATTTCCACTCTTCTCTCGTTGTGTTGAAGCAAAATTTGGCCTTTCATCACTTTGGGTAGTCTAGTGGTCGCCAATTCTTCTATTTACTTGCTTCCCATTTGCTCAATACAGCACGGAGCTAAAGGTTTGCGTTCTCTGTCGTCTTTCCACTCTTTCTCAATAGTCTGCTAACTCTTCATTATCTCCAGCTACTGATCATTTTTAAAGATTTTCAAGAAATTGTTAAGCACTAAGAACTTTCTTTTCTAAAAAAAACCTGAATAACAGGAATTCTATGCATTGTTACAAATTGAAACTTATCCATATTGCATCATCATTCTATGTTCATTGTTATAATTCTTGGAAAGGATTGCTTTATCATTGCATCATCATTTTGAGCTCATTGTTATTGGTGAATTGCGTGTTGAAACCATTGTTGATACCTATTGTTGGACAAACTTTTATTTGCATTGTTGGTCATGAGATATATATTGTTGGTCCATGCAGTGTGTTTGTGAATTGCGTGTTGATACCATTGTTGCAAAAACTTTGTCTTGCATTGTTGGTCATGCGATATTTCTCATTAATATGCCCTGCCATAACCATGAATATCGATTTTTGATCAATAATTGTTATTTTTTCGAAATCTGAAATGGACAGTGACCTTCCTCATGCTTTGAAGGTCATGTATGCGAAATTTCATCAAGATCGGAATAAAACTGTAGATTTGTATAAAAAACATACACACAGACCCACAGACGCACAGACCCACAAACATCCTTCTTTATATATATAGAAGACTAGCAAAAGTACCCGGCATTCTATGCATTGAATTCCACATTGCACAAACTTTGCCTTGCGTTGTTGGTCATGAGATATATATTCTTGGTCCATGCAGAGTGTTTGTGAATTGCGTGCTCATACCATTGCTGATACCTATTGTTGTAGAAACTTTGCCTTGCATTGTTGGTCATGAGACATATATTGTTGATCCTTGCATAGTGTTGGTGCATTGCGTGTTGACACCATTGTTGATATCTATTGTTGCACAAACTTTTATTTGCATTGTTGGTCATGAGATATATATTGTTGGTCCGTGCAGAGTGTTTGTGAATTGCGTGTTGATACCATTGTTGATACTTATTGTTGCAAAAACTTTGTCTTGCATTGTTGGTCATGAGATATTTCTCATTAATATGCCCTGCCATAACCATGATTATCGATTTTTTTTATTGATATTTACTATTTTTCCGAAATCTGAGGTAGACAGTGACCTTCCTCATGCTTTGAAGTTCAAGTATGCAAAATTTCATCAAGAACGGAATAAAACTGTAGATTTTTTTTATAAAAAACAAACCCACAAACAAACAAACAAACAGACCCACAAACATCCTTCTTTATATACCGCGTAGGCAAGAAATAACGTGAGGTGTTCAGAGCTCGCTAGTGGGAATTCTATTAAGCCAAATGCAGTACATTTTTGTGCATATACTTAGTGGAACATGCAGTTTCCATTTCTGCATAAAAAAAATAGTACCAAAAGTCGCCATAGGGGGCGCTTATTTCAAGAAAACAATGAATACCTAATTGTCAAATGAACAAATACCGTGCAAACCAACTTTAGTAACAACAATAAACAATGTTTTATTTTTAATTACAAATGTGTTTCAATGTGATCACCAGTGTGCTGTTTCAATACCTGCATGCGGTACCCGATATTTTCTACGGCAGCTCGCAGCATATCTGCATTAATTAGTGTGATATGTAAGGTTATTTAATCCTTTAAGGTTGAGAGGTCAGGAACATGTGCTTGATACACAAGGCTTTTCAAATATCCCCATAAACAAAAATCACAAGGGTTGAGATCAGGCGACCTGGGTGGCCATACCATGGGAAATGCACGACTAATTATTCTGTTGTCTGAAAAACGTTCTCGCAAGAGCTGCTGCACCTGACGTCCGATGTGCGGTGGCGCATCATCCTGCATAAAAATGGTAGAATCCAGACAACCCTTTTCCTGCAATCGTGGTATCACAAAATTCCAAGCATATCGGCATACATGGCAGAATTGACGGAACAAGTCACCGGTCCAAGAGGACGGATTTCTTCAAAAAAGTACGGGCCGATGATGAAAGAAGCAGTAAAGCCGCACTATACAGTTAGTTTCGGTGAATGCATAGGAGTTGGCAGACACACTTGTGGATTTAATGCAGCCCAAATACGGCAGTTGTGGGTATTGATATCACCATTCAAATAAAAATGTGCCTCATCACTCCATAAAATTTGCCATGACCATGCATCATCCACTTCCATACGTGCTAAAAATCTCAACGAAAAGTCAGTTCGGGTACGTTCATCTCCAGGAAGCAATTCTTGAACATGTGTGAGCTTATAGGGATAAAATGTCAATATCTTATGCAATATTTTCCTCACCGTCGAATATGGGATATCTGTTTGGCGTGCTATTGCGTGTGCACTGCTGGTGCCCTGCACAGTAGTCATCTCCTGTTCCACAACAGCAGTTGCAACTTCTTCAACGTGTTGCTGCCTGATTCGTTTGCGTCCCCGGCCTGGTTGTACTCCTAGAGTTCCGGTAGATTCAAATCGTTCAGTCATTTTCCGTAAGTTAGTTATGCTCATCGGTCCTCTTCGTAACGTTTTCAATCGCCGGAATTCACGAAGGGCAGCACTTGCATTGTCGCTCTTCTGATAAAACAACTTGACTAATAACGCCCGGCCAGGCAGAGTAAGCGTCATCGTCAGGCCATTCGTTCGTGAATGATGGGAAATCCTCAGCCTTGCCTTTTATTGTTATGATTGCTCAACACGGAACGCGCTTATGCAGTTGTATTCATTGTTTTCTTGAAATAAGCGCCCCCTATGGCGACTTTTGGTACTATTTTTTATTTTCTTTTTTGCAGAAATCGAAACTGCATGTTCCACTAAGTATATACACCAAAACGTACTGCATTTGGCCTTATAGAATTCCCGCTAGCGAGCTCTGAACACCTCACGTCTTTTCTTGCCCACCCGGTATATAGAATAGAATAGAAAGAAAAGACTAGCAGAGGACCCGCCGTTGCCCGGGATAATTACGCTTGTAGGTAAACAGAACAACCTCAAAAAGCTAAATTAAACCTTCAAATTGGTTAAATAATAACTCAATCACTACAATATAGAGCGAAGGGACTATCCATTCTAAGAAAAATCCGAAAGACAGGAATTTACCTCTTCACTGAAAAAATCCGTTCTAGGTGATATACCGGGACTTGATTTACCGAAAAAAAAATTTTTAAAGGGTCACAGTCGATGGATCTCTCCAAGGATGCCTTGTAGTCTAAATAATTTTTTACTCACGTAATCTTACTTTAGAAGTACACTTGATATTGTTGCAATTTCCTTTCTTCTTTCGATGTCTTGAAGCAAAAATTGGCCATTCATCACTTTGTGTAGTCTAGCGGTCGCCGATTCTTCTATTTACTTGCTTACCATTTGCTCAATACAGCACGGAGCTAAAGGAGTGCTTCCTTTATCGTCTTTCACTCTTTCTCAATAGTCTGCTAACTCATTATCTCCAGTTACTGATCATTCTTAAAGATTTTCAAGAAATTGTTAAGTACCAAGTATTCTCTTTTCCAAGATAAGCCTGAATAACAGGAATGCTATGCATTGAATTCTATATTGCATAAACTTTGCCTTGCATTATTGGTCATGAGACATATATTGTTGATCCTTGCATAGTGTTGGCGCATTGCGTGTTGACACCATTGTTGATACCTATTGTTGCACAAACTTTTATTTGCATTGTTGGTCTTGAGATATATATTGTTGGTCCTTGCAGAGTGTTTGTGAATTGCGTGTTGATACCATTGTTGATACATATTGTTGCAAAAACTTTGTCTTGCATTGTTGGTCATGAGATATTTCTCATTAATATGCCCTGCCATAACCATGAATATCGATTTTTTTATCAATAATTATTATTTTTTCGAAATCTGAGGTAGACAGTGACCTTCCTCATGCTTTGAAGGTCATGTATGCGAAATTTTATCAAGATCGGAATAAAACTGTAGATTTGTATAAAAAACAAACAAACAACACACCCACAAACAAACAAACATCCTTCTTTATATATATAGAAGACTAGCAAAGGTACCCGGCGTTGCCCGGGATAATTACTTGGATGTAAACAGAACAATCTCAAAAAATTAAATTAAATTTTGCAATATCTAAAAAATAAACACATGAAAATGCTTAGAATTAATACAGTAAAAATTCTTAATGAAAATTCGAAAAAAAACTTTTTAAAGGCTCACAATGGCTGGACCTCCAAGGATGCCACTGCTATTTTAAATAATTTCTTACTCACGTAATCTTACCTCAGATGTATACTTAGTGTTGTTGCAATTTCCACTCTTCTTTCGATGTGTTGAAGCAAAATTTGGCCATTCATCACTTTGTGCAGTCTAGCGGTCGCGGATTCTTCTATTTACTTGCTTCCCATTTGCTCAATACATCACGGAGCTAAAGGAGTGCTTCCTCTCTCGTCTTTCCACTCTTTCTCAATAGTCTGCTAACTCTCCATTGTCTCCATTTACTGATCATTTTTAAAGATTTTCAAGAAATTGTTAAGTACTAAGAACTCTCTTTTCTAAGAAAAGCCTGAATAACAGGAATTCTATGCATTGTTACAAATTGAAACTTATCCATATTGCATTGTTATAATTCTTGGAAAGGACTGCTTTATCATTGCATCATCATTTTGAGCTCATTGTTATTGGTGAATTGCGTGTTGAAACCATTGTTGAAACCTATTGTTGCACAAACTTTTATTTGCATTGTTGGTCATGAGATATATATTGTTGGTCCGTGCAGAGTGTTTGTGAATTGCGTGTTGATACCATTGTTGTAAAAACTTTGTCTTGCATTGTTGGTCATGCGATATTTCTCATTAATATGCCCTGCTATAACCATGAATATCGATTTTTTATCAATAATTATTATTTTTTCGAAATCTGAAGTAGACAGTGACCTTCCTCATGCTTTGAAGGTCATGTATGCGAAATTTCATCAAGATCGGAATAAAACTGTAGATTTGTATAAAAAACAGACCCACAGACCCACAAACATCCTTCTTTATATAGATAGAAGAAGATAACGCATAAGTTGTTGAAATAAATTCTATTAATAAAAGGTTCCTAAATACCTAGACTTTTTTTTAACATGTTACACTATATGCAGTATGGGCCTTTGGTCCAACTTTTCTAATTAAGCTTGGAGCTTTTGTCCGGGACCCTTTTTGAATAGACATCATATTTCTTCTATAAGATGTTTATTTCTATGTTCTCCTTTCAGTGTAATCGTTGCTTATGTGCTTACTGTAGCTTTTAGTATTAATAACTTATTCTTGTGTGGCAGTCATTGCCCCTTCAGTTTCCGTTTATTATTATCAGTAATCTATCTCCAATAATTTTCATTTTCGATAAATAAAATTACTCATTTTTCCTTTTAAATTAATGTTTATTAACATGGTTACTTGACCGCATACAATCTTGATATTAATTTCCATGAACATGATCCTAAGAACAATGGGCAGTACAGAAGGATTCTTTTGTATTTTTGATATTTCATATTTTAAGTATTTTAATTCGTCATTGAAGTATTAGAATGTTAACCTAATATTGTTATAGTACAGCACCTCGAGAACCTCGTGGAACAGCATTTCAGGGTTCCAGAGCAATCAGAATCATGATTACATGTTCGGCAGCCACCAAAAGAGATTATGATTAAGGGACATAGACCTGGTTTTGCTAAACAAAAAAACAAACAACAAATTTAGTTAGAAATATTTTTCTATTATTCTACAAAATATTTAAAACAATGTTTCTTAGTTCATATTTTAAGATACTTCACACATAAGATATGAAAACAAATTAAATAACTGCATATCACCTGCTAAATGTCGTGCCTGCAATTGCTGTCGGTCATAAAATGTAACAATGAATACACATAATTGATTACGATCTATATTAACGATTTGGAGGAGAAAGTTTATGAAGAAAACTCCTTTTTCCACCAACGATCGTGTTCTATTTGATGTCCCTGGTTGTTGCCCTGCATCGGATCTTTTACTATAAAAGAGATTTCTGCACAACGGCGAGGCTAATGTTTTTCCGTTTCTGTTTGCAAGCTTTCCAGAGACCATTAATGGTTATTGGACAGCGTCGAGCAAAGGTTCGTTTCAGTGATGCATCTGGTGAATTGACAGTGATATCATGAAAGAGTATAACGTGATTTCCAGTTTCGTCTTCCAAATTGGAAGGGCATAACGTGAATGCCAGTTTCATCTCCAAATGGAAAAGGTACAACGTGAATTCCAGTTTCATCTTTCCAGTATATAAATTGAACGGTCCAGTTAGACGTATGAAGCCAAACTTTACTTTGGTCCATTCCATATATTGCGGGGATTTTCTAGTGGAAAACTGGACTGAGAACGGCTGATGATAGTAAAGGGAGTTAACCTTAGCCTTTCTATCCATTCTTGTGATTGTGAGCTTGCCGTTGTACGAGTGTCCCGTAATCACCATAAATCCTTTTGAAAAATATTCCTTACATTCCGTGGACCACTTTCGATATGATTTCTCTCTACGTGGACAGTAGAAAATCGCGCGGAATTTGTTGCAATCGTTGAGATAGACGTAACTTCATCCAAGCGCAAAACTCCCTCGTAGGAGTAGGTGCCGCAGATTATCGCTCGCGATAATCTACCCTCTGTACCAGATAAGATAACTCTGTACCAGATAAGATAAGAACTTCATCCAAAGAGAGAACGTACTTCCATCGTTCTGCTGCGAGGTAACCCTCATAAAGCAGCCGACAATTCTTCTTCCTTTCTGCGACGCCTCGTGGCAGCAGATTATGAATACGACTCTTGTGCCGCTTTTTCAGTTGCAAATGTCTTTGTTTATTATTATTTATTTACGGTGACTGTGAAATTCCTATAATGTTTGTGATCCCTCTTTGGGTTGATTGGTTTTCACACTGGACAAGCTGCTTACTTTTCCAATGACCAGCGGTGTTCGTCTTGTGGGAATTCGAGGATTTTGCTGTTTCTGGCCAGTTGGAATTAACCTTTCCGGAGATTTTCTTTTTCCATTCAGTACTGCCGATATGACTTTCTCGAAACGAAAAAAAATAATGTTTTACATGCCTAATTATAGCAGAATAGCTGTAATTACCGTCGGAAAAGGCAGCAATATAACCTGCCCAGCAAGATCCGATTTTCAGAGATATTATTTATGACATTTAATGCTTTGAAGTTAAACACAACAATGCGGATGTAATAGCACGGAGCAAAGGAGAAGAACAGAGGCGACACTCGATGACGTTTTCCGAATACGGATTACAGCGACATCTGGTGCATTGGAATCAACTAAATAAAAGGGAAATGAAAGTTCGTATTTTACCAGAGAATAAGAGACTTTACTTTATATAAGACGTCATTTAACTTTCCATTTAACATGGGGGAGGCCATGGCCTGGTGGGCTTTCACTGAAACACAAATTCTGTGAAGTTAAGCAACATCAGGCACGGCTAGTCACTGGATGAGTGACCATCCGTGATTCACGATCTTCACCCCCCGGCTGCTGTGACCATCATACAGTAGTCGTTAATCCAGGTTCATCCAGGGACCCAACTCGTCGGCTTCTAGCTATACAGGCTCTGGATGGACGTGTTGGATTATCTGTACTAATAACAAAAAAAATTCTATTTTTTCATTGGTTAACAAGATTCTTTATGAAGAACGAGATCGTTCGAGCATATATTAAAGCACGAAGAATGTTCATTGTCTATTGGCGAACATTCAGGAATGAATTTTAAACTATTTAAAGGCTTCGCTGATAATGGTAGGAATCAATATAACAGAAAAGTTAATTTTTTATGGAATTCCGTTAAAAAGATGAGTTCCTGTGCTGTTAAATGGTGCAGCAATAATAATGCTAGAAAAAATAAAAAGGAAATTAATTCTGCATTAAAGACTGCGTTGCATTATTGGAAATTAATGTGTTTCGCTCCAAGCCGCTGATATCGCTACTGTCTACCGGATGTACGATTTTTGTGTATAGGTTTCTGTTAGAGTGTCGTTTCTGTATTACTCATTAATCTGTGGTAATAGTATCATTTCACGTGCTTTTTGTCACGCGCATGTGACCAACAGCATTCGTGCAATAAATCGTTTCCAAAGATCGTGATCAACTATTTGTTCTGGTAACCAGTAAGCAAAGTACTAAAATTATCTTTAGTGCTGTGAATAATACTCGGAAATAAAATTAAACGAATATAAACCACTTATCTACAATGAACTCATTATCATTTCAGCTACCATGTAGCCTGCTTTCAGCATGAATCATAAATACAGTTAAGTCAAGGTAATACAGTGGGTGGACAGAATAATAGGAACACTGTCACAACATTTATTTATTTATTTATTTATTTATTTATTTACAACTTTACATCCCAATGGGACAAGTACAAGAGGTTACAAACAGGTTATTTAAGTACTCTAACATGATGAGACGAGTTAATATACGATTTAAACATGAATCAGTAATGGAGGTTAACAGATCCTTTCTTATATTTGAGAGGGAAATAGGAGGGTCCAAGAAATACATAATCTGCACAATTTGGCCCCAAAATATCCATAAAATTATTTAACTACACTTACATTTTGTATTAAGTTATAGACATGAAATCTGTGATTTGGACATGATTTTCGAGTACAATTCAAAATTTCATTCCTAATATTAAAAGGTAGGTTATTCCAAAGTGAACAAACATTATAGGGAAAAAAGGATACAAGAAAATTAGAGACCACTAACTTTGGCCTAAGTTTATATTTTTGAGTAGATCGGGTATTAAACGAATCAGTAAGCCATGATTTGACATAGTGGACCGGATGATTAATATCACTAAAAGCTCGATATAATTCTTTTAAACGAGCAATGTTTATTATGCAGTATAAAGACATCGAGGCATACTTAGATAAGGCAAGAGCACCACGAACTACATCATTATATGCGACTGAAACTCTAGTAATATGTATTTTGGAGGCAGTAGACCACATCAAAACGCCATATTCAATTTTCGGGACTAAAATTATTTTTATAGTTTGAACAATTTCTTTGTTAGATAAAGTCCTTCTTAAATTGTAAAAGAGAAATTTAAGGCGATTAAGTTCAATTAATAAAGACTCAATGATTTCTTTACATGATAACTTTATGTTTAACTCTAAACCTAAAATTTTACAAGTGGACGAGGGACTAACATTCTGATTGTTAAACAACATGATAGTAGTTTTAGCTTCATTGAATTTCAGTCCCTGCGACAGGTACCACCTTTTCAATGTCTGAATGTCCTCCTGAACCTGGTTATAGGCACGGGTATAATCAGTCTGTGGAAAGGCCATGTAAAGAAAATTATCATCAACGAACGAAATTATATTTGAATGCAAGGGTAAATTAAAAATTTCAGCAGTAGTTGCAGCATATAAGGCTGTAGCGGTTGGAGAGCTCTGTAAAAGACCCAAAGTGGATTGGTGTTCGAAAGTCTTTTTTTTCAAATTCCATATAGTTAATCCTATCCGTAAAGTAATTCTGTAGAAGGTTTAACGTTACCGAGTTTACACCATAATGTTTTAATTGTCTAACTAGAGCGCCACTTTAGATTGTATCAAAAGCTTTGGAAATATGTGTGTTTATTAAAAAGCAAGACATTCCCTTGTCAATTGTATGAATAAGAAAGTCAAGGATTGTCAGCACAGAATACATTGTTGGGGTCTGAGGTCTACCCCCAAATTGATTTCTAGGGATGCTAGCCCACAACAAAGTGGCTAGCCGGGCGAATATTAGTTTTTCAACAAGCTTAATAGAGCAGAAAGAAGACAGATTGGGCGATAGTTACAAACATTAGTAGTATAGCCTTTTTTGAATACCGTAATAATGAGTGTCCTTTTAAAATCAGACGGAAAAGTTTGGGTCAAACAAATCATTTGAATTAAGTGACTAAAAATAACGTTGCCAAAATGGCCCCAATTTTTAATGACTCTAATGGTTAAAACCCCATCCCTATTTGAAGTCTTATTATTGGATTGCCATATGGCGATATTTATGGCATTCAACGAAATTTTAGGAATTCTAATACCAGGGTTAATCAAACTTTTATAAAAATTATCCTGAGAGCTTTTTGTTTGATTCGGATTGTCTATCCACTCTAAGTAAGCGCGTCCCTGGTGGAACGGGAAATTGTTTCTTTGACTCTTATACTTGCGGATACATTTCCATAGATCAAAGATGCTTGTCCCCTTTTTCATGAGTGTAGCACGCTTCGCCTGCTTAATTTCTTTTTTAAAGTGGGCATTTACCTGTTTCAGTCGTTGTTTGTGGAGAGTTGTGAAATCCATTAGGAAGGATATGTAAGCTATTTTCTTATCCTTCCACAGAGCTAATATTTTTTTGTTCCACCAAGGGCGTCTCTTTTTGTTATTCTGTACATTCTTGATTTGTAAACCAGCACCCAAGAGTGCCCGTTGAATGTTATTGCTCATTATGCTAAACAGGTAATTAACATAATTGTCTAGAAATCTTATGTGGATAATGCAGATGATTAACTTGAGACTAAAATAAAACTCTTTTACCACAACGAAACAGGAAATGAACAAAAAGAAAAAGACCGAAAATAAAATGAAAAAATACAACCTGAGTCTGTAAGCGCTTTTCGAAAGCTTTGCTTTCATCATTCAGCAGGCAAGGAGCACCTCGAGAGAACTTGAGAGAACTGAATCATTAAGGTAAATAATTATTGTACCATGTACTTCCTATTAAATATAATGCATCATATTGGTATCTAAAGTTTATCAGTCACCCTTCATTAACATTTTTAACGAGCACATTAGCCACCAAATTACAATTTCCTATTTCTAGGAGCAAAAGTTTGTTATGAACGGAATTATTTCTCCTGTCTTTATCTGCACGTGAATTATAACTTATTTTGTATTTTTTTAAAAAGGAAATAAATAAAATTTATAATAACCTTTCAATTTATGTAAAAAATAATCTTAGCATATCGAAATTTTAGATTATGATAAAAGAAAGGAGAACACTCTTTAGCCACAACATATCAAGAGTGTTTTCTTTTCCTTTATCATTTTAATTTTCCACTTAATCTTTTTTCGTTGGTTTTAAAACATCAGTGCCTTTATAAATTTCCTAATTTTTTTTTTTTGTTTTCTTACCGATTATTTTGAAATTTTAGATTATATTTCATTATAATAATTCTTATATGCATTTTATAAAAAAAATGATGGTAGCAAATTGAAAAATCTAAAATATATTTAGTAAATGAATTACACATTCCCATACATGTTAAAAAAAATTTACGAAGAGAAAAAAAAATTATCGAATGCGGGATTTGAACCCGTACCTGCAAAACGGAAGGTGTGCGCTTTACCACTAGCCCACCTAAACACAATAAAAATCTCTACTACAATTAGGATATTTATAAAGTCTAGTCAATTATAACAAACTTTATGAATTTTTTTTCTCGGAAAATTTTGAGAAGTGCGTCGAATGGCTTAGCATGTATGTTTAATTTGGTGAAAGCTACACGTGCATTTTTTTTTTTATCAAAGTCGGTGAATCAGAGTACTCGGGTTCTCCTTATGAGACAAGGAATCTTCATGTTACCGTCCCAATGCTAAAATCACTAGTTTACCGGCTCTGTGTTCCCAGTTATAATTTTATTTACCAATAAAGGAAAATGATAACATTAATGTAAAATGAAAATGATTTAATTTCAATGTTTGCTGTTGGCGCAGAATGCTCCATCAAGTATATGTTTTTAATTATTTATTTATGTTTGCAAATTAAGACATTGTTTAATTTAAGCATTTATTAAGCGAGAGCTGTTTATGTTCACGTTGCCTGTTTTATTTGTTGAGCCAAGAGAAATGGCGCTCATTGTTATAATCGTTAAATTTGTATGTTCTAAGCCATTACTTTTTAAGCTGCAATTAAAGATAGGCCTGTGTTATGAATTAAAGAATTTAAGCTTGGAAGGCATACAGATAAGTACGTTCTTAAGTTAATTAACTTTTATTTAGCAGTTTTATATGCATGTATTTATGATTATTTCATTTTTTGTAACAGAAAATCACAGAATATGAGAACTTGTAATCCAAATCATAATATAAGGAGCGAACATTCATCTATTTCATCTTCATCATGTAAATATGTCATCGAATAAATATTGTTATCGGCAGCAGTTCTTGTATTGATGCATATTTTTTCTGAAAGCCTTTAACACCAAGAACTCATATAGTGGTCATTTTGCAAAGGGCATTTTGGCGATTATATTTAATTTTTTATCTACGTCTTCTAAAGAAGAGGATTTTAATAAGAATTAAGAGTGACTATCAGGCCTAATTAGAAAGGATTTGACTGAATCGTTCGAAATGATTAAAGAGGATATGACAGAAGTGCTAAAAGGGTCAGAGAACTTGTATGAGTTGAAGAACCGAAAAAAAGAACCGTGACTTCTGCCATAAAGAAAATCGAGCAACTCAAAAAGAAGCAAAAGATTCTTCAAGTCAAATAAAAATTATTCGATCTTCGTCGTTATGCAGACAACTACATGAAGGCACATGACGAGGTGGTGGAGATCCTTGGGCCGACCAATGTGCCAGAAGAAATGGCAAACAAGCATAAAAAGACAATCACCGATCTCGACGAGTTCGAATCAGCCATGATAACGTGGATCAACCAGCATGAAGCTGATGAAGACGAGGAAGAGGACCTAAAGCTTGGTGACAGCTCGAGCCAAGCTAGTAATTCCAATATTGAAGAACTCATCGCAAAGCAAACTAAGATGATCGAGTTGCTAGCTGAACCGCAGCTCCAATTGTCCCTTCCAAAACAAGGCATGATGATTTTTGACGGGAATCCTTTAGAGCACCTGGCATTATCAGGACTTTCGAGAGTCTCATAGAGTCGAGGACTACTGACGCCAATCGAAGAATGTACTACTTGGAACAGTACACAAATGGCGAAGTCAAGAGCCTGGTGAGAAGCTACCATTCGATGAAGGCAGATGACGCTTACAAGAAGGTCAAGGAACGTCTTCGGCAACTCTATGGACGAGGGTCTAAGATCGCAAATGCATACATCAAGAGGGTCTTGGACTTCCCAGTTATCAAAGGAGGCGATGGCGAAGCATTACACCGTTTTCATCTCCTCCTACTCGAATGTCAAAATTGTATGGAAGATGTGGATGAGATAAGCGACATAGAGCATCCGATCAATATATGAGCAATTGTTAAGAAATTGCCTATCGACATGCGAAGAAGATGGCGTCAAATTGCTTATGACATCAGCGAGGTCAAAGAGGAGAAGATCCGTCTCCAGCATTTAGTCGACTTTATCTTCCGAGCTGCTGGCGAACTACAACATGCGGTCTTTGGTGATATTGGTGAAGACAAGAAGCGGCCGACTCGTAAGGAGGAATAGCCAACCAAAGGGCCTATCGGATCTAAGGGTCTAAGTACCAAGAGTTCAAAAGGAACCAATTTCTCCACCATCCTTAATGATGAAAGGAATACACTCGAGTGCTACTATTGTCAAGAAAGTCACTCTTTGGAAGACTGCGACCGTTTCCAAAAAATCAGTCCAGATGAAAGAAGGAAATTCGCCCAAGAACATGTCTCTGCTTCAAGTGTATGTCAAAGGCACTTCGAGCCAAGGTCTGTGCTAAAGAGGTTAAATGTCAACATTGTTACAAGGGTCATGCGACACTGCTTCATGAAAAAAGGTACACCAAAGGCAAAGACAAGAGAGAACCACAAGAAACCTCTGTTAAAAATGGATTTGTTGAAACGAAAGGTAGCGTATCACGTAGAAGACTCAAGACGGCCATGGCGATAATCCCCGTCAGAGTTCGAGTCAAGGCTACAAAGCAATTAGTGACGACTTATGCATTCATAGACAATGGGAGCTCGCATACATTTTGTACCAAAGACCTAATGAACGAGCTGAAGGCTAAAGGGAACAAGAAGTTGTTGTTCATCTCGACCATGGAAAAGAGAGATAGTCCATTGGAATGCTTTGGTCTTGAAGCTCTGGAGGTGAGCGACCTGGAAGAAAACGGATGGCTGCCTTTGCCTGAAATCTACACACGAGAAGAGTTTCCAGTCGACCAGGAGGACATTATAAAGCAGGAAGACATTGCTCAATGGAATTATTTGAATAGAGTAATGCTTCCAGAGGTCGCTGCTCCTATCGGGCTTCTTATTGGTAATAATGTGCCTGCTGCTCTTGAACCATTAGAAATAATCCACAGCGAGAAGAAAGGTCCTTTTGTGATAAAGACCAGATTAGGCTGGGCGATACATGGGCCAACTTCAGTTAGGCAGATTAAGTCGTTCTGTATCAAGGCTGACCTACTTTTGAATAAGCAAATGGAGAATTGGTTTAAGTTAGAGAACGACCATGCGAGCGATGTGGGCGGTCTTTCTCTGTCAGATAAAAAGTTTATGGAAAATTTTGAGAGGACCATCCAAGAATTCGACGGTCACAACTCTGTGTTGTTGCCAATCAAAGATAAGTTGCAGAAGTTGCCTAATAACAGAGAACAGGCTATTCAAAGGGTTATTTGCCTCAAGAAGAAGCTTCTTCGCAATAAGCAGCTTTATGAAGACTACAAGGGCTTTATGGATAAAATGCTAGCAAATGGGCATTCCGAGAAGGTACCTTGTAACAAGATGAATGCGGTCGAGAGAGTCTGGTATCTCCCACATCACTTTGTGTATCATCCTGCTAAACCGGGCAAGATTAGGGTGGTTTTTGATTGCTCGGCGAAATACGGAGTAATGTCCCTAAATGAAATGCTACACCCAGGTCCGGATGTGATGAACTCTCTGGTTGGGGTATTGACAAGATTCCGAGGGGAACCAGTAGCTTTGACAGCAGACGTCGAGAGTATGTCCCATCAGGTGGCGGTGCCCGAAAAAGATAGAGACATGTTAAGATTCCTGTGGTGGCGCGATGGCGATTTCGTTCAGCCGTTGGAAGAATATCGAATGAAGGTCTACATTTTTGGAAGCATTTGTTCTCCTTCAACCGCTATGATGGCGATGCAAAGAGTCGCCGAGGATCATCAAGAAGAATTTCCACAAGAGATAATCAAGACGGTTAAGAAGAATTTCTACGTTGATGATTTCCTTAAATCCGTTGCAAATGTGGCGCAGGCAATTACTATGAAGAAGGGACTCCAAGCTTTGTTGAGCAAAAAAGGCTTTTGGTTGACGAAATGGGGTTCCAACAACAGAAGAGTCTTGGCAACCATCCCGGAAGAGGAAAGAGCCAAGGGATTTCAGTCGCTCGACCTAGACGATGGCAGTGCCCCCATCGAACGAGTCCTGGCAATCGAGTGGAGGCCAGATGAAGACGTTTTGGGTTTTCGAGTGATCAACAAAGAAAGGACACATACAAGACGTTTGTTGTTATCAATTGTCAGCTCACTTTTTGATCCGTTGGGCTTGGCAACACCTTTCTTGATGCCAGTCAAATTACTGTTTCAAGATCTCACAGGAATGAAGCTTGGATGGGATGAGCCGATCCCAAAAAATCATGATGTTAGATGGCGTGAGTGGATAAGTGGACTCCCTCTCCTGTCGACATTTGCTGTACCGAGATGTTTGAAGCCACCGCAGTTCGAGATGACGAGGCAGAATTGCATCACTTCTCGGATTCCTCCGAAAAGGCATATGCAGCTGTCGGTTATTTGCGAATAGTTGACAAAAAGAATGAAAGCGTGAAATGCACTCTTTTATGTTCAAAGTCGAGAGTCACACCCCTTAAGATGATGACGATTCCACAAATGGAACTCGTAGCAGCCACTCTCTCAGTCAAGTTGGACATGCAAATGAGAAGGGAGCTGGACATTATGATTGACAAGTCATATTTTTGGACCGATTCTACTAGAGTCTAAATTATATATGTAATGAGTATAAGCGGTTTCATGTGTTTGTGGCCAACAGACTGACAATGATCCATGGGGGATCAACAACTAGCCAGTGGCATTAAATCAACAGCAAATTGAATCAGGCTGACGAGATTTCAAGAGGACAAGATGTCGCTATTTTCCTGAAGAACGATCGTTGGAAACAGTGGCCGGAATTCTTGTGGTCAATGAGCCTTGAACTACCAGAACCTATTGAATCGATTCTGGATGGAAGGGATCCCGAAGTAAAGGCTCAAGTCTACTCGACCAAGATAACAGAGTCCTCTGGAATTAAGAAGCTGATTGAGAAGTGTTCCTTATGGTATCGACAAAAGAAGATAATGGCGAGAGTATTTCGATTCATTCGACTTTTGCAGAAGAAAACAACATCAAGATGCATGCCAACTGTTGATAATCTACAAGAGGCAGAAGAAGCCATTTTCAAGTTCGTTCAACGTGAAAGCTATGCTGAAGAGATTGTCGAGTTGTCGAATGAGAAACCTGGACAAGCCATAAGACGATCAAGGATTCGCAAATTCGACCCAGTCATGATGGATGGCCTACTCCGAGTAGGAGGAAGAATGAAGCACTCTCATTTCCCAGAAGAAAGCAGACATCCAGTAATTATACCTAGAGGACACGTAGCAGGCTAATTGTTGAAGAGGCGCATAGACAGACTGGGCATTCTGGAAGAGAGCATGTTTTGGCCACCATAAGAATGAGGTTTTGGATCCCTTCGGGCAACGCATTTGTGCGAGAGGTCATCGCTAAGTGCCTGAAATGCAAGAAAATGAACGTTCGACCAATGGAACAGAAGATGGCTCCACTTATTGAGAATCAAGTACGAGCTGATAACCACCTTTTACGTTTATAGGACTCGATTGTTTTGGTCCTTTCCATGTGAAGCAAGGAAGAAAGCAGCTAAAACGCTATGGGCCCATCTTTACATGTATGAATTTAAGAGCAATTCACCTCAAAGTTCTATTATCACTTGAATCGAATAGCTTCTTCATACAAGGCCTAAGAAGATTCATTGCTCCACGTGGACAAGTTAAGGAGATTCACTGCGACAACGGAACTAACTTCGTTGGCGGCAAGAACGAGTTGGAGAAGGGCATAGAGAATTGGAACAAGAAAGTCAATTCATTTCTGCTACAGCGAGGAATAAAGTGGCACTTAAATACGCCAGGAGCTTCGCACCAGGGCGGCGTTTGGGAGCGTTGTATACGCTCAGTAAGAAAAGGTCTCAGCGCTCTTTTGGAGAAACAGACGCTTACCGATGAGAGCCTTCAGACATTGATGTGTGAGATGGAAGCAATCCTTAATTCGAGGCCAATCACGATGCCCTCCAGCGACTACCGTGATGGGGAAGCATTAACGCCCAATCATCTCTTTTTGATGAAAGGTCAACCAAGCCTACCATGGAACATTTTTGTGAAAGCTGATGGCTACGCTCGCAGACGATGGCGACAAATACAATTCCTAGCTGAGTTTTGACGACGTTGGACCCGGGAGTATCTACCCTTACTACAAGAGAGATCCAAGTGGCTGAAGAAGACACCGAATCTGAAAACTGGAGACGTTGTACTATTGACGTACGAGGCGACGCCAAGGGACCAATGGCCGTTAACAAGGATACTGGAAGTCTTCACAGATCAAGAAGGGCTTATACGAAGGGTCAAATTGAAGACTAAAGATAGCGTTTACGAGAGACCGATCACCAAGTTGTGTAATTTAGAATTGGACATGATTGTTTAAGTGGAAGAACACTTAAGGGGAATGCTCCATCAAGTATATTTTTTTAATTATTTATTTATGTTTGCAAATTAAGTCATTGTTTAATTTAAGCATTTATTAAGCGAGAGCTGTTTATGTTCACGTTGCCTGTTTTATTTGTTGAGCCACGAGAAGTGACGCTCATTGTTATAATCGTTAAATTTGAATGTTCTAAGTCATTGTATTTTAAGCTGCAAATAAAATATGATAATTAACTGTTTGAGATTTTTTAAGTTGAGTCTGGCTGGCGCTCACGCGCGGACTTGAAATTGCCGATGCTCGCAACTCTCCTCTTGTTTTTTTTTTTGAAGAAAAATGCAATAGGGCGTTGGCGCGCGAGCACAGCTATTTTGTGCTATCCTAATTCTTATTGTATTATTAGTTTTTACAGTAATACATATAGTTTAGTTAGAAGTTTAATCATAAAACGTGTGTGTTATTCATTAAACCATCAACATAAACTATCAGACACATATAATAGTGAATTATTTCAAATAATAATAATTTAATTAATTAGTATAAATAATACTGAATTTTTCTAAAAGAAGACCTGTAATCGTTAATGCTGGGTAGTTTACCTCTAATCGTTAATTTCTAAAATAATTATACCCATAACTTTTATGTATGTATTTTTACGTTTTGTTTAAGAAATTATTGTTTTTAGTTTTCATCCCAATTGAGTATATCCTTTACTTCTAATTTTTTGAAAGATTTGACTACCTGACAAGAAAATTAGTTTTAAGTCAACATTATATGCCATTATATAAGCTTGGTCGTCAGCAACAGTTTGACTGACCGCGACGCCTCGCCACCTGGTGGCCAACCGTCTGGCCGACGGACGAGTAGCACTATAGAGTTTCCACCTCTGGTATATATCTGTATGTTCTTGACGAATCGATTGTTATATGACATGCCATTATTTTGGTATTCTTATACGGTCACTGTTTTAGCACGTGAATTCGACTTGAAAGGGTCCACGAAATATCCTGAAAAGTTGATATAACCGAGCTAAGATTTTGATGGTCATATTTCTGAAAACAGAATTTGAAAAAGTTAATCCGTGTTTAAGTTATCATGCAAACAGCGTAAGGCCGGCCGGATAAGTGTACAGATCAAGCGTGCATTCTTGTACCGTAAGTAGCTTTTTGCTAAAGCTCCTAATAAATGGGTTTTATCTGTAAGCGTTGCTTTATGTATGTATAGGTTATCGAAGATTTTAATTTTCTTCGGACTGTTCATGATGTCTTTGACGGTTCCAAAAAAACAAAATTCGTTTCAAACGAAGGCAGGAAAACGAAATAAACGAAAACGACACAAGGTTTTTGTTCCTTTATTTGCGCACTTCCGTTTTTCTGATCTGCTTCGGTGAGTCAGTGGTTGCGTGATCACCTCTGATGCCCGAGGACGTGGGTTCGACCCCGGCCGAGAACGACGAGAATTTTTTCAGGGGAAAAATCATGTGATCACGCACTTCCTTAGGAAGGTAAGTAAAACCGTTGGTCCCGTGTAGTCGTTTGCCGGCTGCACGTTAAAGAACCCTTGCGAGACAAAATTTGCGGCCCCTATAACGCCGTCCTGAAATGACCATGGCAGTTGAAAAGGATGTTAATACCAAACAAACCAGACCAAACCGTTTTTCTGAGTCAAAACAAAATGGAGGACCAAGGCGTGCTGAGACAGCAAGGAATCCGTAACACAAATCGTCAAAATAGAGCATGGGAATAAGTCGCGATTGCTAATTATATTTTGGAGATGCCATATCTAGGCAAAGATCAGGTAAATTTTGGTTGGATTATTCTAGTCAGTTTTTTAGGAAACCGTTTATATTGCTGCTGCCATCATAAGGTGCTGGAAAAAAGTATATAGCCGGGAAGAAAATGCAACTAAGCGTAGCTAGTCCATGCTGATTTTGTTGTTTTTCTATAGACGTGAATTAGATTATGCAAACCGTTGTTTCCAGGAGCATTTAACAACGAATAAGGAATCAAATGCAAATTAACAGCCATTATGCCAACGTACCATCTTGCAAGGTGGAAAAAAGTTTAGAGTCGTCCACATTCTTGCATACTACTCGTATTTTATTAGTTGAAAGGATTATTTAAGGTGATGAAAGTATACAGCAACGTCATACGAGAGCATATACCACACTGTTTGTGTAAGATAACACCAATATACAGGATGCCAAAAGAGCAACATCTTTCAGAATGTAAAAGAAGGCAAATTGTTGCTCTTAAGGGATGCGGAAAGACTGGATCTGAAATTGCGAAAGTAATTGGACGTTCCAAGTCAGCTGTTAACAAATTTCTTCAAAATCCAGATAAACATGGAATGGCACACAGGTCTGGCAGGCCAAGTACACTTTCCGCTCGCCAGACAGCAAGAATAAGAAGCCTTGTTCGTGATCAACACCTCTCTTCTTCCCAGATTGTTGCTGAACTAGACCTCCCGTACGAAATATGTTGCATTCATCTCCAAATCTGCATTACTCAAAAGTGGAAGGAAGACTATCTCTGACAGCAGCTTATCGTGAAGCGCATGTGGCGTTTGCTAAAAAATACGTTACGTACGGTGACAAGTGGAAGAATGTTGTTTTCTCAGACGAGAAGTTCAACATGGACGGACCAGATGGGTTCAAGTACTATTGGCATGATATTCGAGATGAAAAGGAATTCTTCTCAAAGAGACAGTTTGGAGGTGGCTCAGTAATGATTTGGGGAGGGTTTGCTGCTGGCGGAAATACGAGGTCTGTTCAAAAAATACGTACACTGTTTGAATTGCGCGAGCCCTGTTGGTCCCAATCAAAATCGCTTGGTGTCGCCATCTTCTGACAGATCCGCTGATTACAAGGCAGTTTTTAGATTGCAAATATCAGTATTGGTTGATTAGCTACGCGGTTGTTTGTGAAGTGTGTTTTTTTCGTTTGGCGGATTTTTAGAATGAGTGACTTGAACGAGCAAAGAGTTGCTGTGAAATTTTGTGTTAATTTTGTGTCTGCGGGATGCTATCCGGCGGAAAAGGCCAGAAATGTGGACGAGTGGTGACCGGTTGTTTCATCAAGACAACGCTCCAGCCCATTCAGCCATCAGAACTCGAGAGTTTTTGGCCAAACACTCGATCACTGTTCTTCCTCACCCACCCTACTCACCTGACCTCGCTCCTTGTGACTTCTTCTTGTTTCCCAAACTCAAAAGACCATTGAAAGGAAGGAGATTTGAGACGATTCCCGACATAAAGGCAAATGCGACGAAGGCGCTGAAGGGCATCACAAAAGAAGCGTTCCAGGACTGTTTCCAAAAGTGGAAACACCGTTGGGATAAGTGTGTGCGTCGGGGAGGAGAGTACTTTGAAGGGGACCCAGATGTGTAACTTTTGAATAAAGTATATTTTAAAGAATAAATCATTAGATGATCACTGAGGGTTTTAATGGTACGCCTACCTCAGATGTTCGAATTAATGATGAAAAATAGGAAAGAAAATTCCGCAGCCCGGATTCGAACCAGGAATCTTTGGCTCGGACCGCCAACGCGCTAACCAATTGCGCCACTGCGGCCATAATAGCGAACCGCTATTTGCATGACCTTAGGGCTTGGTTAGAGCAGCTACCTAGCTACCCTCAGTGATCATCTAATGATTTATTCTTTAAGAATTTACGCCTTAGGAAAGATAGTCCCAGCCGGCGAACTAGGTAGCTGCTCTAACCATGCCCTAAGGTCATGCAAATAGCGGTTTGCTTTCATGGCCGCAGTGGCGCAATTGGTTAGCGCGTTGGAGGTCCGAGCCAAAGGTTCCTGGTTCGAATCCGGGCTGCGGAATTTTCTTTCCTATTTTTCATCATTAAAGTATATTTTGTTTTATGACGTCAGTCTACGTATTTTTTGAACATACCTCGTACACCTATTGCATTCGTATCACACCGAATGAATTCCATTGCAAATCAAGATATTCTGGCGGATAATCTGCTTCCATACGGTCCGCTCATAACGGAGAGTGAATGGATTTTCCAGCAGGACAATGCCGCGATTGACAGCTCGGCGAGGACGCGGGTTCGATCACGGCCGAGGACGAGGAGGATTTTTTCAGGGGGAAAATCCTGAGATCACGCACTTCCTTCGGAAGGGAAGTAAAGCCGGTGGTCCCGTGTAGTCGTTTCCCGGCTGCACGTTAAAGAACCCTTGCGAGGCAAAATTTGCGGCCCCTATAAGGCCGTCCTGAAAGGACATTAATAGCAAATAAACCAAACCAAACCAAACCACAGCTCGGCCTCAACCAAGGACTGGTTTTACGCTAATTCTGTGATTGCTCTAGACTGGCCATCCCGGAGTCCTGATCTCAACCCAGTGCACAACATTTGGGGAATCTTAATGCGTTCTGTATACAGCAATTTCCGTCAGTGCAGTAATAAAGAGGAATTGGTGAATAATATCACTGCAGCATGGTTCTATTACATGTTAACCTCCCCCCCCCCCGGTGGATTATTTGAAAATAATTTTAGATTCCTAAATTGTCAACGACTTTACGTATGTGTACAAAATTTCAATAAGATTGGACTAGCGGAAGGGGTTGAAATATTGATCAAACATGACCCAAATGGCGAAAGTTATATAAGCGTTATAATAATAATAATAATAATAATAATAATAATAATAATAAGCAACAAAATCAGCATGGATTTGCTACGTTTTTTTGCATTTTCGTCCCGGCTCTATACTTTTTTCCAGCACCTTAGTTTTCAGAGTTACACCCACTTAAACGGTTTATTTGTAAACCGTTTCTTCCAAAGGTATCAAATCTTGGAACACTCAGTGTTTCTTTTAATTTTCCAAATTTGTGTTTATTTTGTAAGATCTGTTCTGCAAATTTTGGTTTGGTGTCTAGATATTTGATGTATTTTTTGTGTGCTTTTTATCTGTTTTGAATGTTCTTATCTTCCTTCTAATAGACTGGAGCAGTGAACACCGTCACTCATCACTCCAAGGAACAGTTTTCCATTCTTCAACGGTTCAGGTACGACGATCGACACACCAGGACAAATGATGGCTCGCATTAACATTTGGAATCATTGGCTTGTGTACAGCTGCTCTAGCATGATAACCTGTGCTACACTCTGTGGAGAGTTTTGAAACTAACGGCGCTTCCAGATGCATTTCCAACCCCTTCGTCGATTGAAGCGACAGAGGAAATGCGAGACTGAAATTTCAAATGTCGAAACCGGGCATCTTCTGTCACGATCTGCCAGTTTCAGTGGTCGTCTGGGACGTATTTTTATTGTTGCTGCACCGTCTTGGTTCCATTTCTTGATAATATATTCCGTCTCGATTTTGGGATGTCAGGTTTGGATGCAATGCCTCGTACAAAAAGACTGCATAAATGGCATCCTATGACGATTACCACTCGGTTCCACGCGATATAGCTCTACAAGATTTAATGGAAATTTAACCGAATATGACCAGCTTCTTATTATATCCATTTCCTTCCCAGCATACCGTTAGCGATCTCATTGTTTTCATATTTGCAAATTTTCTGGTGTCTAAAAACTTTTGCATTTGTAGTGTATAATCGCGTTTCCATATTAGTAAGTGATCCAATCGCCGTCGTTGTTAATAATGGCTTGACTTATCTGGTAGTATGGTTTCTGTTAAGCTGACAGTAAACTCTAGACGTTATTGTGCCCTTCTATTGAGTGCGCACCCTGCTACGATGTTTCTGGTCGTTATCCTCTTGAAGAACCTAATTTGTAGTTCTCCTTCCACACAACCTTCAAACAGATGGTAACGGTCTCTTTATGTAGATATGGGTTATTCTTTGAGCGTTCAGTTTCCAGTAAAGATGCGCAAGTTTCCAAAACCATTTTTTGAGAAGCAACCCCAGACAAGGATCGCTACAGGGTGTTTAACGATATGGTGCAAAGTTCTGTTTGTGGGAGAATAACCATGCTCGACGTAGGAACACGTGACAAAAACGAGTATTCATCCGAGAAAACTGCATTGCCCCAATGAAAACTTATATTTTCTTCTGCCCATTGGAGACATTCCTTCACATGTTTTTCAGATAGGAGAGATTCCTTCATCCTACTCTGCCATTCTGTTTTTCTCCCTCAAACGATTTCTTCTTTTTTTAGAGACAATTTAGTACTTTTACGTTTTATTTTTTCCTGTCCTTCCTACAAGATTATTTGTGGATTCTTCATGAAGGTTTCTATGAGCTGCTTGTCTTGTTGTTTAGTGGTCTTTCTTGTTACGCCTTGTTCCGGTAGGTCATCGACGTTTTAGTGGTCTTCAAAACGCTTCATCCACTTCCTTACAAATGCCGTTTTTTTCATGTAGCGTGTAGCGGCTGCTTGCGACATTTTCGGAACTTTCGAATCGTTATTATGCGAAGATAACTGCTTCGAACCGTTTCGCATATTTCGCACTCATTGCTGTTTCATAGTTGCATTAAAACTTTTTGCATTCGAATTAGCATGCTCATGCAGCGCGTGATACAGGACATGATAATCATTGTTGCCAAAAAAATTCAACTCTGTTTACAAGAAAATTATAGCGCACACTACTTTCTTACACAGACGGTACGAAATTTATTGATTAAGTATAGGATGAAAAATTAAAGTAAACTATGACTTAAGACTAGGGTAAATTCAACTTTAAACTTAGAAAGAAGCTGCATCTTTAATTTGATTATAGTGATTAGGGATTAAAAAATATTAAGTGATAAATTCTAATGATTTTACAGAGTTCTGTTTGAGAATGACAATAGCGTCGACTCTCGGACTCAAGTGAATCACCCTCAGCCACGTAGTTGAGAATGTCAAAGGGGATACATACTGATGAGAGAGGATGGTATAGCTCAGTTCAGTTCATTTTTTCCTCCTCTGTCCTTGTCTGTACGTAGGATGTCGTTTCCTGCGCTGAACCTCTGATTGGCATATTCACTGCTTCACCTGCTCGCTGGTCTCTGCTGTCTTGGTCTGGAGATTACGGATAGCTTCGTTGATCTTTTTCTTGGTGGCCAACAGCTAGCTGGAATGACAGAAACCCATAGGGGATGATTTGTGGCGAATGCACGCCACGACGATCGGGTATCGGTTTCCTCACTGTGTGACACTTAACCTGTCCTTCTAGTAGTGAGACGTATCCTGTGAGCATACTTTCACGATCGTTCAGTTTCTCGTCAACATGGCTGCTCCGCTGGAAGTGTCTCGCTGACGGAATCGTTATCATGACCACCTATTGAGTGGGCTTGCAAGTCTCTTGTCCTTTCGGTAGTTACGTTGTATTACTGCAACTGAAGCTGGACTCGATGATGACATAGAGATCATAGATTGATTCTTCTTCGTTCACTCTTTTTTATAACTCTTCTCCAAATGACTGTTTTCGGAATATCATGCGATTCAGAGTAATTAGACTATAGCCAGAACTAAGCAACCAACTGTCGGGAGCGTTTTCGCTGGATTCACGCCAAATTTTCCCCTCCCCAAACATGATCGATAAATTCATGATTAACCATGTGATCATACGAGCAGAAGGGAAGAAGGCAGTTGCTGCGGTAGCGAGAAAGGAATCACACTCTCGCTCACACGCCAATACGAGGCCGATACACAAATGCCCGAATGATGGGGCTGATGGTGGAGAAGAAAACGAAACGAATGGTGTGCCATCCCCTCCTTCCACCGATCTGATTGGCTGGAATGAACTTATAACTAGTCTTAATATATTATTTTAGAAACTATATATTTAAATAGGGATAAGAGAAAAGGATAGCTGGAATGTTAATATAAAACAAATAATAAATTTCTTTGTAACTTATCTTACAACGTCACAACATGAAGGAGGACGAGTACACTCGGTCGACCCAAAACATGGTCTCGCTCAATGAACATATTTTGCATACGCTGGAGCGTCCGTTGCGCGCCAGAAAATTCGACTAATTTCCACCCGTGCACTTATCCCCATTCTACAGGAGGAAAGGACAAATACTTCAGCCAAACTGCAGCAAATTGGGAGGACAGGGTGGACTAAAGAGGTGCGATCACCTGATAAGTTCTTGTTAAAGTCTCGGGGAAAATCAACAATGGATATCTATGGACTTTTGTTTATATAATGTTTTTAACACACGGTAAATTAAGAAGAATATGACGGAGTTCCTCGGGAGAAGTTTGGGAGAGTGCTGCAAGAGTACAGTGCGAATGGGCTTTATCTTAGTGCTATATATATCACGTGTGTTCGGATAAATGGTATCAAGTCAAATCCATTCACCGTGGGTGTTGGACTCCGCCAAGGGTGTGTACAGTCGCGTCTTTTTCATTATTTTCATGGACTGCGCAGCCAAGGCGATGAGCATGTCAGTAAGAAGAACTTCTTGGTGGAATGGTTGCACTATGCTGATTATCTTGTCCTCCTTGGGCCTTAATGCATTGACCTTCAACATGCACAAAATCGTTTTGCAGCCAAGTGTGAAGAGGATGGAATGAAAAACACTTTGCCTCTAACTGAACTTCTCGTCCTTTCAAGACAGCTAACTCAACGCACTCTCCTTGTCACGGAGAGCCTCAATGAGGAAGGTGGAGAGGCTCAAGTATCTCACTACATTTATAAGTTATGAATAAAGGAGTTTCAATAGTAAGTAAGAAATCCAGAACTCAATATTGTCAGAAACTGGAAAACAGCACATTGTATAATACAAATAAACAAGGAAACCACTATTTCCACATACTAGGATTCCCCAATGATCGAAATTAGACCACATTTCTGAGGAAAAAATATATGTGTAATTGTTCTAGCATCAATCTTGCTTATTAATAAACTTTGAAGAATGAAAAATAGATAACACAAAAAATATCCAAAATGCATTGCATGACATTTCTGACACTCCCCATTCATTTGACCGCAATGATAACTTTGAAAATCTAAAAGTATCTTTTAATATATCTATCGAATTATTATCTAAATATAATATTTATATTTAAGCTAAATTGTCCCTCCCTATCTCTGCGTCTCTCCCCCCGTCCCACTGCGATAAATTAAGGTCTGTTTCGGACCAAAAATCGAGAACCTTTTTGTTACTAAAGAAAGAGTGTTAACAAAACTTTTAAAAAATAAATAAAAATCAAAAATTTCAAAATTGGTATTTATTTGATTTTTAACTAAAGATATTACTTTCAAAATGTATGAAAAAGCCTTAAAATAGCTTAGAAAACAACGAAAAATACATAAAATGCTTACCTACTAATTATAGAAATATTTTGAATAGTTGGTTAATAACAATTTATTCATCAATATCGGAGGTAATGGCGTGAAAAATCCTCCAAAGACCATTTTCCAATTATTATTACAACAATTAAAATTCTTTCAAATGAACATCAACAATGTTTTGAGTTAATTTGATATTATGAAAAAAAAACAATAAAAAAGGCAATGCTACATGCGTTGACAAATATGGTGCACAACCTGTTCCTTAATGCTACCTTTTTTTGAAACGCTTTTTACCTGTGTTAACGTAAACAAATACACAAACAAAATATATTGTACACATCTAGAGCACAGGAACTTTCCAACCATATAAGTTTCATGCGTATTCGTCCACGTTAAAACAGGTAAAAGTCCATAACAAAAAATGTGTTGCCGTATTTATATATAGATAATTTTATGCGCTTACGAATATTAAATAATTTTGTGGAAATAGCAGTTTCCTTGTTTCTTTTTATTTTACAAGTAAGTTAGTAAATAAGTAAGTATGTAAAATAAGAATGTCTCCACCATCACAGACATTAGGGTTCAAATCATCATTCAATGTGTATGTGAATATATCAGTGAAAATCGGTATAGAACTAGAAAATATAACCTGTTTTTGCAGATGTATGTTATAATGCATTTAAAGACAAGTTATTTATTTCAAACATTTGAGTGACAAAGGAAAATAATGTCGAAGTAGACTATGGACAAGTATGTTTACGGAAGTGCAAATATTATTTTGTTGCAAAATTAATGGCCGATTGCATTTTGTAGAAGTAGGTGAATCGATATGCAAATTATTTTTCGATTAATACAGCCATGTGATGCATCATTTTAAATTCTTCTCTTTAAGTTGTGAAAGATTAGATCAATTTTGCAAATGCTGTCTACACAAGAGATACGCATCATTTTATTGCAAGCTGCTGAAGGAACTCGAAATGTCATCAAAGCATAGGGTGACCAGGCAACTTCTCAATGTACAATGCGTAGATGGTTTGTAAAATTTCGTGGCGGAAATACCACCCTTGAAAAGAGGATGGTCGCGGCCGTCCATCGAAAGTTGACGACAATCAATTGAAGACATTAATCGAAGCCCACCCGCGGAAATTCACACGAGCAATCGCCGAAGAGCTCAAAGTAGACCATTCTACAGTGGTTTGCTACATGCAGCAAACAGGAAAGGTGAAAATAGCTCGATAAATAGGTGCCCAAGTTGCACCAAAAGAAGGCCATGGTGACTGCTTGGTGGTCTGCAACCGGACTCATTCATCACAGCTTCCTGAATCATTGCCCGATCATACGTTCAACCATTCAATCACGGTGAAAACATTAGTGCCCGGTCATACGTTCAACAATTCGACGATATACTCTAGAAACTTCGACAATAACGACCAACATTAGCCAATCGGAAAGTTTCGAACTTGCTTCACGACAACGCTAGGCCGCACGTCGCAATGTTCACCCGACAGAAGTTATGATCGTGGCTATTAAGCTCTTGATCATCCAGCATATTACCTGATCTTTCGCCAACTGATTAACGCTTTTTCGAGCACCTCGACAAAATCCTGCGTGGAAGATGCTTCAAAAACTTCGACGATGGTAAAACAGCCGTCAACGAGTTCGACGCCTCCAGAAGTCCATAATTTTACCCACCGGAATAAATATGCCTGTCTCATTGGCAAAACAGTGTTGACTCAGCTTGATGTTACTTCGATTAATAAAGTGTTGCTTGAAACCAGTTATTGCATTTTGAAGTAGACACTTCACATCGGCCATTAATTTTGCACCAACCGAATATACAGGATTGCCCAAAAAAAACTTACTCACTTTGAGAGCTGATAATGGTTTTATTACTGAACAGATTATGATACGAGGCGTTACGTTACGAAGAGCGAACTCAACAAACTGTGATTTCGAAAAACACGCTTTTGAAATTTTTGCTCTATCGCTCTTATAAGTTGAACGCTTTACTTTCTGCCTTTATTTTATACGATTAGGAGGGGCCAACTGAACAAAAAACTATATCATATTCTTTGCTGTCTGAGAAGCCGAAAGATAAAATAAAAAAATTTGAACCAATGTTGAGTTCGCCCTTTGTATCCGCAACGCCTCATATTTTAACATTTTCATAATGGTATAAAGCGAAAATGTTTCCAATCATAAAATACGCAAATAAGGGATTTACATTTTTTCATTGGATAACCCGCTAGATATGGCTGTCTTTCTCTTCTAACACAAAATTTAAGCGGTTAACGATATTGAAAAAGGCAGATTGCAACATTGGGTGTGAGATTTGAGCTATCTCTCTTCTGAATCAGAAGTTCTGATGGAGTTTTTCAGGTCGCAGAGAATTGTTCGGTTTGGTAAGATTTTAGAAATCCCCTTAACCAATAGTAATAGAGATTAAGGTGTGGGATCGAGGAGACCACACTATTGCATATTTTATGATTGGAAACTTTTCCGCAATATGCCAATATGAAAATGTTAAAGTATCACTATAACCTGTTCATTAAGAAAGCCGTTATCAGCTTTCAAAGTAAGTAAGTTTGTTTGGCCCATCCTTTATAATCTGGGCATCTGTTCATATAACTGTTTTGGTGATTTCAAAGTTGCAAAGGTTTAATATGGTTATCCTGAACTTAATTGCTGCAATTAATTTAAAATTACCGTAAAATATTATTACCAAAAACTATTACCTGAAGGAGGAGGCGGTGGTGGAGGCGGTAGTGGAGGCGGTGGAGGTGGTGGAGGCGGTGGAGGTGGTGGAGGCGGTGGAGGTGGTGGAGGCGGTGGATTTGTAACTGGAAGATGAGTCTGTGCGTACGGTGGCTCTGTAATCAGAAGAGGAGGCGGAGGGGTTGGTGGCTCTGCAAGTTTTCTTGTAGTTGATGGAATTATTTTCGTTTGCTCCGTTGTAAGTATCTTTTTATCTGTAAAATCAAAATTGTTGTAAATTTCGTGAAATAGAGAGCATTTGGTTTTTATAATCAGTAAGACGTTTTCGACACAACAATTGAGAGAGTTTCCTACATGTATTCTTTCTGCTGATTGCAAAATTGGTCTGAAAAACAGAAAAAAAACATACAGATCAAACTGTGGATCTTTCTGCCATCTCTCTAAAAATATCAAGTCCGTTTTTTATGATACATAGTATCAAAGTTACGGGCTATTCAAATTTATATATTTTAATGAAATAATATCATTTACTCAGCATTCAAGAACTTTTTTTTTTCAACAGAAAAATTTCCAATAACCCTTTAATTTACCAGGCAAACAAAAAATAACTTTTTTGAAAAATATTTAACGTTAAGAGCTGATTCTTATGCTTTTTGTGCTGAATCCGTATCTAACCTCATTTTTTTTCTATCACCCGCAAATTTTAAATTATTGAAACATTCAATAAAACATGAAACAATGAAACATTTTAAATTACTCAGAGTTTGGAGACTTATAAATTTCCTTGTGGCCCAAAAATTTGTATACTTCAAAATTGCAGCCGCTTCTCTTCACATCCATTACTTTAACATTGCATTTTTTATGTGCATAACTTGGAAACGCGGCATGATAGAAAAAATCTAAACGCAGATTCGGATTCAACACTAAAAACCCCAAGAATAAAGCTAAGTTTCCATGCATGCATTTTTGACGCATTTATAACTGCGTCTCGACGCAGAAAGCAAATGTGCATCTGGACGCACCTAGACGCACATTGCAACAGCTCTTGACGCATTTAATTCGAACGCAAGTATCAGTTTCCATGCATGCATGAAGTCTACGCAGAAAGTTCAACTGCGCATGCGTCATGAGTTTATGTTTTGCAATTTTTCTCGTTAGAGGGAGAAGCTTCTCTCTAACCATCATGCCACCACCTTGGTGTTTTTCGGATTTCTTAAAATATCATTATTAATTTCTGGTTACCGAGCACAGATTCCATCAAATGAAGAAAAGGAATTGATGGAAGGATTCCTCTGCTTTCTTACCGTAGCATGTACAGCATTATCTGTACATGCAAACCTAAATAAAAGAAAACATCGGTACTGGGTTCTAATAAAAATATTTTTATATCTAAATTTCAATTCATTTGTTTTTTTCCAATATATCTTTACACTTTTAATTCATCTTTACACAAATGTAAATAGTACAGTGGAAATATTGGCAATTTCATTTATTTTATTTTCACGTCATTTCGGTAATTCTTTGGTCATTTTATATCGTTATTGTCTTTTATGTTTACATTGTTTTCATTTCATTTTAAATAAAATAACTGATTACAACATTATTTTAAAAGGTACACTCTTGAAAATTTATATTTTGCAATAGCGTATCTAGGAAATACACGCGACCTTTCGCGTTCGTTTAGAGGGCGCGCCCGCTGGAAGGTTAACAAACAAAGCAAGTGCGCTTGCGCAAAACAATCATGTGATCTAGAAAGATTTGAGACACATTTACAAGTGCGTCAAGAAGTAGAAAGCCTATCTACTTCACTTTTCTGCGTCCAGACGCATGAACTCCAGACGAACATCAACCAAGATTCGGAGACGCAGATATCCGTTTCCATGATACGTGCGTCAAGACGCACCAATTTATGCGTCTAGACGCAGAGACGCAGTTAATAACACATGTATGGAAACTAAGCTTAAGGCAAATTCATTCAAAAAGTTTTTTCATCGTTGACTTGTGCTATTGCTCTGGGAAGCGTACCGTATTTTCGTGTCAATATCCAGCGGGTTTTAAATTTTTTTACATCCCGAAGAGGAGGATGCAGGGATTTAAGTGGGTGCGGATTTGAATTTTTTTTTTTTACAAAGATGGCAGTTTCCGAACCTTTCCGAGCCCTGTAGCCGCCATAATAGAATATACAATACTAAGCAAGCTTGGCACCAGAGAATGTCCAAGGGACTAGTAATCCAGATCTTTACAGGGAATATTATTGCATTTAATTGATCAGAAAAAATGAAACAAGACAAAATGCAACTACACAATTTGAAGTGTTCATTTAAAAAATGCTTTTGGGCTCATGGTCTTGTATTATTATATAAATTCAATAAATATCAATGAGGCAAGCCTATATTTAAACAAAAGTTTTATTTCATTTATTAGTTTATTTATCATGAGATACTTATAATAATACAACAATAAATACGACAATAAATAATATAAATAAGGATAGACGGACTTATTTTTGAGAGGTCACTTTTGTATTACGAGGGATGATCAAAAAGTAAGGTTACAAAGCCTGCAGTGAAACGTGTACATTTTATTTCATACAACTCATAGAGCCAACTGATAGTACAAGGGCGATTCAAAAAGCAACCTTAAAAATCTTTTATTTCGTACAAATCACATGCCAACAAGGAAAAAATGGCGTTCACTTTTCGACATAGTCTTCCTGGCTATCAATCAACATGGGCCATCGTTTTGGTAATGGCTCCGCACACGTCCCAAGAACTTTTTTTCTGCAGGCATTGCAGCACTACCAAAACGATGACGCACGTGTATTGAACGACAGGGAGATTATGTCGAAAAGTGACGCCATTTGTTCCTTGTTGGCCTGTGTTTTGTGCGAAAAAAAAATTTTTAAGGTTACTTTTTGAATCACCCTCGTACATACATTAAGTTATTTTTCGACGTAGTCTCCGTATCGGTTTAGGCACTTTTCGGTTCGCGGGATCAGTTTGAATATTTTCTCCTGGTAAAAATTCTGTCCTTAGGTGTTCAGCCACGTTGTCGCGAAGTGTATCACCTCCTCGTCTGAAGCGAATCGTCGGTCTCCTAGGTGCTCCTTCAAGTGAGGCAAGAGGTAAAAGTTGCTTGGAGCGAGGTCCGGGCTGTAGGGAGGGTTTTCGATATCGCAGTATCGGTCAGAGGTCACTGTGTACCCTCTTTTCAAAAAATCCACGACTATGATGCCCGCGCTGTCCCAGGACACTGTAGCCATCACCTTCTCGGCAGATGGCATTATCTTAAACTTCTTTGTCTTTGGAGAGGAGGTGTGTTTCCACTCCATTAACGACCGCTTACTGCTGGGGGTGAAGTGGTGGAACTCATGTTTCGTCAACCGTGACAATGCGGTGAAGAAAACTGTTACTTTCCGTGCAGAATCATTGCAAAAATTGCAGACTTGCCCCCTGCGCTTCTCCTTGTGTTCGTTGGACATATTTCGTGCGGTAACAAACTTTCCGGTACTGCAGAATATTGCGAACAAGTGGACAAACGTTTCCAAACCGCACTCCCAATTCTTTCTTCATATACCGTAACGTGATCCTCCTGTTGTCCTGAATCAGCTCCTCCACGCGAGCTGTGTTCAAATCTGTTGATGCCGTGCTGGGCCGCCCACTGCGATCCTCGTCAGTGATCTTTTTTCTACCGGCCGCAAACTTTTGACACCATTCTGCGACATTGACGAGACATTACAGTCTCTCCGTAAACTTCTACCAGCTGTCGATGAATTCCAGCCGCTGTTAGACGTTTCGCCCACAGAAATCAAATAATTGAACGGATCTCTTCGCGAGACCAGTTTTCCAAACGAGTCGCCATTTGTGTTAACCTACAATTAACGCTGTAGGTGGCGGGTGGCTGAAACTATGCAGAGTTGCCGATCAAATGTAATTGAATTACCGCACACTACTGATTTTTCTATAACAGATGAAACTCCAGAAATATCACCCTTGTAACCTTAGTTTTTAATCGCCCTTCGTAGTTTTTGGCGACGGGTAATTCAAATAAAAAGTGAATTAATGTACTATATAATAAAATGTAGATTGCATATAGTGTATAATTAAAGTACTGTGATGTACATATATTAACGTATGTATGATGTACACTACTGTTTATAAAAATCGCAACACCCTGATGGAATAGCCCAATCTGCATTAAATTTGGAGCATTTGCATATCATGGGTCAGAAAAGAAACCATTAGATTTTCAGGTCAATACAATGCGTTTTATTGTCACATTAGTATCGGGTGAAACCACCGTGGGATGCAATTACAGCCTCTAAACGTCGTGGCATTGAGTCAAACAAGCTCTGAATAAGGGCCTGGGGAATGTCCTGCCATGCTCTGTCTACACGGGTATACAGTTCATCCACAGTTGCTGCTGCAGGAGTCTGACGAGCCAATCGATGAGCAACCCTGTCCCACACATGTTCGATTGGGGACATGTCTGGTGAACGAGCAGGCCAGGGGAACAAGGGCGCCTGATGTGCTTGGAAAAAGGCGAGGACATTTCTGGCCACATGCGGTCGGGCATTGTCCTGTTGGAATACAGCGCCTGGAAGGTTCTGCAGGAAGGGGATGACCTCGGGTTGCACAACTTCCCTGATGTACCGGTCACTGTTCAGATTGCCATGGATTCTGATCAGACGGGAACGGCCATGGTAACTGATTGCACCCCACACCATCACCCCTGGCGTTTGTTCTGAATGATGCTGCAGGATGCATTCTGGAAGGTCGCGCTCGCCACGATGTCTTCTGACTCGTATCCTGCCGTCATGGTGCTGCAAGTTAAACCTTGACTCATCCGAAAACACAACTTGTTGCCATTCAGCTTGCCACTGTTGGTGTTGATGGGCCCATTGCAACCTGAGGCGCCGGTGGTTTTGAGTCAAAGGAATCCGCAACAATGATACTCGTGCCATCAATCCTCTGGAAATCAAACGGCGTCGTACAGTGCTAGCAGACATTGTCCTGCCTACTGTAGCACCCCACTGTTGTGCTAACACTGTGGAAGTGGCTGTACGATCTGCTACACACATGCGATAGAGGTGTCTGTCATCTCGCGGTGTCGTCGTGCTGGGTCTTCTTGAGCCTGGTCTTCGGTGTGCCCTGTTCTCTTCGCTCCACTGCCTCCATGCACGCATAATTGTCGTTGCATTACGTCCTACACGAGCAGCAATGTCACGATACGACCATCCCGCTTCACGCAGACCAATTATGCGTCCATGGAGGCAGTGG
>JAHWFO010094185.1:1803394-1824580 GCA_023313115.1 Rhysida immarginata
CACGATACGACCATCCCGCTTCACGCAGACCAATTATGCGTCCTCTTTCAAAGTCTGTCAGCTGTTGATATGGTACCCTTCGTCGTCGTCGAGGCATGGTGTTCTTTCAAGCAATTACTCTGAAAATCTAATCATTTATACTCTGACCCATTGTATGCAAATATTGCAAATTGCATATGGATTAGACCATTCCATCAGGGTGTTGCGATTCTTATAAACAGTAGTGTATATTAATTTCGTTTGAAATTCATCAGAACAGAATGCAACTTCGTCAGATCGAAGCAGTTTTGAAGTTGCCATCTCTTTGAGAAGTTACTTCCGTATTAGTTTTTAGTGACGGGAAATGAAATGCCGTTATTTCAGTATATATTCGTGAGTTTAGTTCACGTGGAATACAAGGGTACGGGACTTAAAAATTTTTTTTTACATAAAAACGAAATTTTTACGGGTTATTTAGGGTGGGGGTTTTTCTCGTTCGCGGGTTATTAACGCGAAAATACGGTAACCTAAATTCTTGAGGGCTATCTGTCACGTGTTCACTGTGGAAATATTAAATGTTAATAATAATGTGACAGTACGAGGTGTGTACAAAAAGCATCGGACCTTTGGCCGGGAAAACTAAATTTATTCACCTGTAGGATTTAAACATTAATCCCTTCAAAGTACTCTCCTTGAGACTTCACACACTTCTCTCACCGTTCCCGCCATTGTTGGAAGCAACTTTGGAAGGCCTCTTTGGGAATGGCGTTCCTTTCTTCTGCATAATGTCTTTCTGTCAGCGGCGTTTTGAGCTTGGGGAATAGGCAAACGTCGCATGGAGACATGTCAGGGGAGTAAGGAGGCTGACGGACCAAAGAAGTGATGTGTTTGGCCAAGAACTTCTGAATCAGATGAGATGAATGGGCAGGTGCGTTGTTGTGATGGAGCGAACAAGTTCCTGTTGCCCAGGCATCGGCGGATTTAGGGGGGGGGCATCGGCGGATTTAGGGGGACCTATAGGCGGCTAAGACCCTATAGCCCCCCTGGCGAGTATTAATTACTGTATTAGCCCCCCCCCCCCTGGTGAGTATGACGCCACCGACCACTGGATGGGACCATTCATTTTACTTTAAATCTTCCAATGGTCGGGTCGTTTCCGTCGTACAGCATCACGAAGGCGACGAAAGACCTTCAGATAGTACTCTTTGTTGATCGTTTGGCCGTTCGATTCACACAAGCATTGTATATGTCATAAAATACATGTAAATCATATTTTAACTCATGAAATTTTGACAAATACTCATATTTTAGAAATATAAGTCTGCATTATAGACCTTTCTGTATTCTAATATCCGTTTTGGATGCATACTTTTAAATAAATAAATAAATAAATAAATAAATAAATAAATAAAAGTTGCCGGCCTTGGACTCAAAGAAGTCCGCGAGTGCCTTTTTCAGGTTTGTATCATTGGTGTAGGATTTTCCACGAATATGGTTGTCCAGAGAATGGAAAAACTGATAATCCGTTGGAGCAAGATCTAGTGAGTAAGGTGGATGACACAAAGTTTCCCAACCAAGCCGTTCTGTGGTTTCCCTGGCCACCCGCGCCACATGTGACCGGGCATTGTCATGAAGGAAGAGTGCCCCTCTGCGATTCACCAATGCTGGCTCCTTCTGCTGCAATGCCTGTTGCACACGTTCTAGCTGCTGGAAGTACAGGTCCCCAGTGATGGTTTGACCAGTTGATAGCAGCTCGTAGTGAACCATTTGTCGTCTGGTCTACAAGACACAGAGCATGATCTTGTGTGGGTGTAGGGGTGGCTTTGAGGTGTGAGGCACGGTGTCCCGGGGTGACAACCAATGTTTGGAACGCTTAGGAGTGTCATACAGGACCCATTTTTCGTCACTGGTAAGTATTCGATTAAATATGGGTGCGTTACGATGTCGAAAAAGCAACAACATGGAGGCTGTCACTCGTTGATTCTTGTTGGATTCCGACAATGTGAGGGATACCCCATTTGCTCAACTTGTACGTCTTTCCTAGACTGTGCAGGTGACGTCTAATTGTTTCATCACCTCTGGCAAGTTCACCCCATGTTAAACTGCTGTCCTCCTCTATGGCCGCTTTCAGGGCCTCTAAGGCTGCTGGTCATCTAAAGCTAGTGGTCGACCATTGCCGGGTTCATCAGAAATGGCAATTTCTCTCGAACTGAGTTCTAGAACCAATGCCTTGCAGTGCGTATTAACAGCATCATCCCCAAACGCAAGACACATTCGGCGACTTGATGCTGCTGCTGATAATCCCACCTTGAAGTCATAAAGCAAACAACACCTAACTATCTCCTTCGATACCTCCATTTGTCTTCACTTCTGCACGAGATGTGATTGATGTGAATGCCTAATAGCCATGTATTTATAACGGCTAACCTTCCTGCTCCGCCCTGACAGATTTTGGACCACACTATACACTTATTTGCATATCTTCTCTCACTTCCTTTTATGGCAACATAAAAACGGCAAGAACGTTTGTGGTTACCTGGTAAAAGCCAAAGATCAAAGCGAAAATTTAGAGTCCGCCAAAAATGTATACACACTTTATTGAATGTCATCTATAATTTTTCCATAACAGCAAAATCGAAAGCTTACATCTCAATATTATTACATGCATTGAATGAAGACGATCCCGATAAAAAAGGCCACAACTGCCACCTAGACATAGGAGATTACTTGATAAGACTTTGCTAGGAAAATGCATAGGAGCAACTGTTCGCCGTATTCAAAAGTATCTCAGCGCTTATGATAATCACTTTGAACATCTCTCGTAATTGCAGAAGTCAAAGAGGATGCCTATATGAATTTAGTGTTACAGTTTTTATATAGGTTTTTTTTTGCTGAAGTGTGTATATAGTTTTTGACGGATTCTGTATGAAAGTGAAGGTGAAGACCCAATTTTGATTTGACGATAAAATGAAGCAGCAAAATAAACGTTTTAAGTAAAACAACAAAATTTATAAGCGAGAGAGCGTCGGAGTCAGACAAGCTGTGGATGTAATTACTGGCGGACTTCTCCATGCGGCTAGCAATAAGGAACACGAACGAGTTTCTGTGCTCGGCATCAGGTATGCGTGTCAAGGGTGTATTCTTCTGGTCGACGACAGCCATGGAATTTTACGTAAATTCATGGTGGTGGATTCTCTGCTAGGGTTCAACAACGAAACCTGGCGTTGTCAGCAGAGTCTTCACGTTGGCTTGTCTGTGTGCAAAGTATTCCCGCCAGTCCCTGTACTAACTTCAAGTGCCCCGAGGAGCGATCTATATGGAGGGCAGCGACCACTTTAGACGTCGTTATGCCATAGACTTATGCAGCTTTTATTGAGGAAGGTCTGGTTGTAGTATTCCCAAAATCAAGGTAGGCTCTCTCTCTCTCCCTCTCTCTCTCTCTCTCTCTCTCTCTCGTGTATTTAATTTGGCAGTTAATGAAATCACCTACTCCGCCATTGTAAGAATGGCGCATCTAATTATTGATATTTTATTCTTTCTATTTCTAGTCCCCCAACCAATGATAAAATTGGAACGCATTGTGGACTAAGTGCCAAAGATAGGTTCTGAGTTCTGTTTTACAGAACCTGTGTAATTGACTTTAACCTTGGCTTGCGATATTGCGGTTTCAATGCTGGTACTCGTTTGATCTTTCTCCACCCAACAAATTCACTGTTATGGAAGATTCGCTGCACGGTATGAAGATGCCTGCGGTCGATATGATTGTCTCGGCATATTTTCTTGCAAGAGGTGCGATACCCCGGATTCAGAGATCGGATGATCCCTTTCTCAGCTCTGACATCAAACAGGCGAGGTCGAACCGGTGAATGCTTCTTACTGGATTTTTCAAGAAATCACGTACCACATCACGGCTTCTGTTTAAACGATTATCGATTTCAGTGAAATTGAGTCCCGCCTTGATTGCATTTTGTTCCTCTGTAGACAATCGCTTCTGACGAACCGTTATTTACAAAATGCATACAAATCGTACGGAATGCACCAACACAAATGTATAACACATCAATACTGAAGGAAGAATTCAGAATTGTTCCAAAAATCTTATCTCGGCTGTATCAGCTTTTCAGGTATTTTTGGGCTTCTTTAAGCCGATTCCACGTGCACTATTGACCATTAAGAATACCACGTTATGGCATGTGATACATCAATCGATTCGTTTTGACTTGTCATAATGACTACAATATTTAAAAACCTCCTCTCCTATGTTTTCAACCTTTCCGGGTACGAGCTATATTTTTGTGACTGGTGTTTAGAGGGGTGTTTGATGAAATCATTATTATCTAATTTGCATAACTTCACTGCCCACTTTAGGATTACATATTGTAATACTAAAGGGTTGGTGTGCGCTGGTTAATATTTTTCTTGACTTTTCCTCTTTATACAGTCTCTACCACCCACTGTTCTCTGCTAGAACTCAACGAGCCATATTTTGGTCGTTGACTGTGTTGGTGTGTCTTAATTAATTGATTACCTCTTTTCTGGAACTCGATGACGTTCATCCATGGCACCATCTTCCCCAGCACCGAGTGTTTATTCAGGTCGACGACAAATGCCCTCAATTTCAACCAAAGACTCTCGCGACAATTTCGGGTCTATGCATCAAAATTTCGTACAGAGCCAGCTGTTCTGTCATTTCAGTCCAATTTGGATTGCATGTAAATGTGATGAAGAGATCTGGCTTCCCAAACTTGAGCGCTATGGCCATTGCATCCTGGCAGTTTTGCTGCAATACGCGTTTGCTTCCGGTAAATGACTTAGGTAGAATACGAGACCTTTCCTGCTTTCAGATTAGTTATCAGCCTGATTGTGAACGAAATCCATTAAGCAATGTGGTCAGCCTCCACTATCAAAGTATTTTGATTTTTTTCACACAATGTAGTCGGTCTCCTTCAACTTTTAAAAAGCGCCCACATTATACTGCTGAGTAAGTTTCCCCGCGTACAACACCGGATTAAACATTCCTGACCTTTCGTACAGTTTGTAGGAATAGAAAGCTAACATGCTGACTTTCGTTCCTTCAGTGTTCCTTAATTTCATTTTCCAGGCTTCTTCTCCATGAGGAAACAGCAACGGGTAAGTCATTGGATCACAGTTAGAACTCAAAATTGATATGCGTTGTCAGTTATTTCCCCTGCGTGAAGAGATGTATAAATATCGCTGAAATGGTGGTTGGTTCTGCATAGTCGGCTTCAAAAACTTTCTCACTTACAATTGGCAAATTATATCTTCTGGATCGTGCTGTAATATCCACATTTGAGCGTTTCCTGGAACGTCCACAGATATCCTTCATCATCTTGTACGCACATGCAAAAGGGTTGATGCTTCTGATGTTCCTGTGAAATTTATGTTTTGATAATGAGAACCGCATACATTGATGGTGCGAAGGCAACAGAAACTCATGCACCGGTATATCCACTTCTGTCGATTATAAACAAAAATGAATTTTTCAAGCTATTTTTCCGGATATGTATTTCAGCTACGAAATAGCCATCTTTAGCGATGAGAGACAAAAGTCAAATAAAGTAAAGTTTTTCAGCTGACTTTATTCTCTCATCTCTGAAGATGCCTACTTGGTAGCCGAAATACGTAATCGGTATTTCAAATTCTCATTATGGATTTTATATGTTACCTTGGAAACTTTCAATGCTAAGATACAGCTTGTAATTTATAAACCAACTTCTTACGAGTTGTTAGATCGATTGTTATCCATTGCTTATTGTTATCAAGGGCATATTGTTGTTAAGCGTAACAATATCCATAACTATTTATTCTTAGACAATTTGCTAACTGCTAGCAGCTAATCGCTTGCTTTAACATATACAGTAGATGTTAACGTAGAAACGCTTTAGTAATAGAATACGAAGAAATAATAGGCGCTTTTACAGATTGCTTCAGCAATTGAGACTCATTTCGTTTAACATTATGTAGCAATGCTTACAAATTAAAGAACTTTTATTTCTCTCCATTTAACCTTTCAGTTCTTTACATTGTTTGTTTTAATTCTCTCTCTACGTTAGTTTACTTAAATAGTAATTTACAATTCATTTTTCATATTTATATATTTTTTCTAAAGTGTTTTAAAATGTAATGTGCTTCTTTTATCCGCTTTGCAGTAAAATAGTTCTTGTTGTTAATAAATCTTGATGTTTTGTAAATAATAATGGGTAAACATGAAGAAAATAAGCCACTTTGGTAATGTTTCTATTTTTATACATGAGTGTATTACTATGTTTTATTGATGTTTCTAATTTATTTGCCAGTGTGTCAACTAAAGTATATTATTAATTTTGAACTAACAAGCAATAAGAGTCCTTATCCGTTTATTATCGGTAAAGAAAGAATGGTCATCTATGGCTTTCTTTTTACCGCAAGACTAGACATCAAAGCACTAACTGAAATATACTTTAGGTAAACGATATCAGAAAAACTCACCAGAAATGAATAAACAACATTTTACAGGTCCACCTTGTAATATGTAAGGGCAGCAAACTTTATCCATTGCTCCACCAGGGCACGGCATTCCCATGTCGCATCCCATATCCAAACATTCATAATATTGATAAGGGCTCGGTTCAAACTCACACTCTGTATAAATATTAAAAACAAATAAGTATAAGAAGAGCAGCCTATACTTTTAGCAATATCATAACTAATTTTAGAATGTAAATTTCATATTTTCGTAAAAATTATTTATCTCTTATACCATTACTAACTGATATGCCCGTCGTTGCTCTGGCTGTTTGTTTGATGAAATTTTGCAAAATCTGAATTTAAATATAAATGAAAAACCCTTAATAAAGTCTATAATCACTTTGGAAAAAAGAAAAGAATTCTTTAAAGTGCTGGCACTGGAATTTCGTGTCCAATTGGGTTCGCCCAGGAAAATTCGACATTACATCTTAGCATTTTAGAATATCAAAGAAAGGCTAGGAATATTGAATTATTTCTGTCTACATTAAAATACTTTTTAGATGGATTAAGGGTATTGAAGAACTCTGTTTATAAGGTGCTGGAAAAAAATAGAGCCGGGATGAAAATGCAAATAAACGTAGCAAATCCATAGGGGACGTTCAAGAAATACGTCACGCTCTTTTTGGCCGTTTCAGACCCCCCCCCCCGTCCCCCCATGTCATGCTGTGTCACATTTTTCATACCCCCCTCCCCTTTAAAGATGTCACACTCTAAGTTAAGCCCCCCCCCCCCCCTTTCAACAAATAAAAGAAATAAACTTCGGATATACCCCTACTTAATGGTGCCTAGTCGTTTCGTCACACGTTCAGCTCGTTGCATTCACTTTGTTCCAGGATCGTTCTGTCACTAAGCTGACTCGACACATTTAGCTCACCATATACACACACCGGCCAATGAATTAGAAACCTTCGCTCAATATGGTATTGACCCTCCTTTGGCTGTACTTACAGAACATACGCGGTTTGGCATGGAATCTACAAGGTGTTGCAATGCAGGTAAGGTCATCGCAGACCATGCATTCGTCAGAGAGACCTTCAGGTCCTGCAGAGTAGACGGAAGCGGATGCCTTCGACAAACGTCTCTTTCCAACATGTCCCAAACATTCTCGATCGGATTCAAATCCGGACTTTGCGCTGGCCACGGCAGATATTGTAACTCGGTGTCATGTTCAGAAAACCACTCCTGAACAATTCTTGCTCGACACACAGTAGCATTGTCGTCCATGAAGAACCCGTCACCAATTGGGTACAAATGCACCATTGCAGGATGGACTTGATCTGCAACAATGTTCACGTAGTCTTTGGCTTTCCCCTGACTGTCAAGGAATATCAAGGAATATCAGGGGACACTTGCCATACCAACAAAACATGGCCCACACCATGACACCTCCTCCTGCAGCTTGAACTGTGTTTACAACACATCCCTTCATGGGGCTGCCGCCAAATTCTTTGCCGGCCATCGGTGCAAAACAATATGTATCGTGATTCGTCCGACCACATCACCTTTTTCCAGTCGTCTACTGTCCAGTCACACCGTTCTTTACACCACTGCAGGCGAACTTTCCGTTTTGTTGCTGAGAATGAATGAATCGTTACCCTGAAAAGCTAATAAACTCGACCAGGCTTTTCCCCCCCAGGAAAAAAATTTTGAAATTTGAATGAGTTTTTCTGTTTTTGTCTACATTAGCTAGCCATACCTTTCACTTTACCCACTCGATAAAGGGCAGGGGACGTTAACATTTAACATGGGGAATTTTAGAAAAGGCCAATTTTGGGTTGGTACCTTTTTCCTCTCACCAATTCAATTAAACTGAGATTTCAAAATACACACGTGATAACTGAAATTCAGGATAATTTGAATCAAGGCAACAAAGAAGAACTTGTAGGAAGGCGCATTGTTCTGGAGGAGTTGGGTTGGAAGGATCCTGCCTAGAAGTCCGCCGTCAGTTGCTCCACCTCCGACCTTCGGTTTTGCCGCACAATCCATCTGAGACTAAGTCGGTCCCTGTCTGTGTTGATTGTTTTTGATCCACAATTCTGCCGTTTCGACAACTCTTGTGGATTCCGTTTCCACGCATTGAACACCTTGGAGACCTGGCGTTTTGAGATACCGGTCAGCTGTGTTGTCCTGGAAATCATAGCTCCAGCTAGACAGGCTCCCACAATAACTCCTTTTTGGAACTCAGACAGGTCTGCTTTTTCCCCATTTTGCTCAACTTGAGCAACTGCAGCTTGTTCCTACCCTGTACCTGCAGCTTGGAATGAGCATGTACCTCGCATGATTGCATTCATTTGCGTATCACAATCGTTTCTGAGCGGTGACCCCGCTTTACATATCAGTACAGTAATTCATAACGGGTTTCTAATTCATTGGCCAGTGTGTGTAGATAGCGGGACCAGTTATATTATACACTCACTCGCCAAAAGTCATGGCACACCTGCCTAATAACGTGTTGGGCCCCCTCTGGCCCGGATAACGGCGGCGACCCGTCGTGGAAGAGAGTCTACCTGTCCGCGGAACACATCTACAGGCACTGCAAGCCATGCCGCCTTCACTGCACTCCTGACAGATCGTTCGATGACGTCCCACAAATGTTCATTGGGATTGCAATCTGAGGAACGTGGAGGCCAAATCATTGTCGTGAAGTCGGTAGAATGTTCCTCCAACCACTGCCGTGTCACAATATGCGTGTTTGGAGGCATATTATCTTGCTGGAAGATGCCGTCGCCCGCGGGGTGATAACAGTTCATGAAGGGGTGCAGGTGGTCCCCAAGCAGATCGACGTAGGAAGTAGCATGCAGAGTGGATGTCAGATGCACAAAGAATTACAAAGAAGGACCTATTGCATGCCACAAGAAGTATGGAGCCTCCACCTGCCTGAGTGGTTCCCACCTGACAAGTGGGGTCCATGACTTGGTGTGGTCTGCGCTAGACACGGACGCGACCATTGGCCCGATACAGCTGAACCGTGACTCCTCGGACCAAGCAGCCCTTCGCCAGTCCTCAGCGGTCCAATGTCGATGTTGGTTGGCCCAGGGTAGGCATTGCCGACGATGTGCAGCTGTCAAGAGTGATACCCGTCGTGGCCTCCTGCTCCCAAAGCCTGCAGCTGCCAAGGTTCGCCAAATTGTCGTCATGGACACAGTTGTAGGACGTCCCCGATTGTACCCCATGGTGATTTGGCCCACTGTCACCCTTCGGTCTGCAGTTTCAAGACGGGTGACCCGGCAAACACCCACATCAATGAGGGTGGGCGGTCCGTCCTATGTCCGACATGGGTTGTATTCACGATAGACGCTTGCAACGATTGTGTGGGAAAATTGTGGGGCGTTGACTGCATCCAATATTGAGGCACCCATCCGTCTGGCACCAACAATCACCCCCCGCTCAACCATTTCTGCAGCTAGTTTTGCCTGCAATGATTGTGTGATATCAAGGAGCCCTGTGCACATGCATTCCGAGAATGGAAGCAGCGGAATCTGTCTCATTATGGATTGGAGAAGTATACCATGACTTTTGATGAGTGAGTGTTTATAGATAATCGTTGCACTTATAGAACATACATTATACTATTTAATTTGCTACTTTGACCTATCACTTCTTTCAAGAGCATCCTATATACAATTCCTTTGAAGCAAAGCATCCTAAGTGGCAAAATGGTTCTTGGACACGTTGAATATGTCAAGTTGACTGTGACACAAAATAATCTTCTGGTGAAATGAATGTGGCGATTTGAATGAGACGACATGGTTATGACTATAACATTACAGAACGTATGGTGTAACCTGCTGAAAACGGGAAATTCTGATGGTGCTGTAGTTTATCATATTTCACCAAGATTTCCAACTCTCCCATTTTAATTTCCCTTAATTCGTTTTTTCTTTTTTTTCCCATCTTTAGTTCCCTTACTTTTTTCCAACTTGCAAGTGACTAGGTTGGGATAATGGCTGTTAATTTGCATTTGATTTCTTAGTCGTTGTTAAATGCTCCTGAAAACAACTTTTTTTATCATCTAATTCACGTCTATAAAAAGCAACAAAATCTGTATGGGGACGTTCAAGAAATACGTCACGCTCTTAGGGGGTGGAGGGGGTATGAAAAGTGTGACACAGTGTGACATGGGGGGAAGGGGTGTTTCCGTATGTGTGACGTCACAGCAAACCTTTTCAATTCATTTTTTTCATGTTACCTTTTTTCTTTTTATCTTTTTTATTTGGGTCTGCCATCTTTGTGATATACTCATTTTTTTCCATATGCTTTTCTCCTCTGCCTATTTTTTTGTTTTTAATCCGATTAAAATCAACGAGAAAATTGCCTCTTACCTTTTTAATTTATAGGTTTGCCTCTTTTTTCTAAATTATTTGTAATGGAATCTCTTTTCTTTGGAAAAGTCTAATGACTTAAAAAAACAAAAAAACATGTGTCTTTGTGGTTTGGCTAGGTGAATGACAGAGATAACAGAAATAAAGGTGACAAAGGGTGAAGGAAATTTATCATAGGGACAGAATTTACTGAATTGGCTAATGAAGAGTCAAGGTGCAAACATGTGATGTAGAACCTTCGAGCATAAACATAAAACACATTGGCGATTTCTATTTCTTTCTATTTTTATGCTCGAAGTGTAGAATACATTGGCGATTTTTGTTGCAGCGACTTTTTAAAAATAGAAGGGATATAATGCTCGGTTCACATTGAGCCGGCAAGGCGGCAAAGCGGCGAAGCGGCAACCGTTGACGCATGCGCACTACGCCCAAGGCCAACTAGAAATAGGTCAAGTCAAGTGCCGCGGCCGGCAAATAAGCCAGGCGGCAAAGTTGAAATTTGTTCAACTTTTGCCGGTTGCCGATTTTGCCGGTTGCAGGCTCATCCAATCACGTTCGACTACTGGAGCACATGATCAAAAGAATGATGGCGGATCACAATTTTATAGTGAAATAGAATAAAGAGAATGCATTTTATTTTGTAAATGTGAAATTATAAATTGCTATTGTCCTTCAACTTTTTACATCGTTAAATAGATACTTTTGGTTAAATTTTAATTAGTTAATTCAGTTGGAAATTAGCAAGTTTTAGAACAGAAACGTGATCACGAATTTGGTTTTCGATCGCTTCGATTGAAAATATTACCGATCGATGTCGGCGACAATCAAATTTAAAAATAATCTTGAAGAGTTTTTATACATACGAGAAAATATGCACATTGAACAAATATAAATAAAACGAGAGTTTATTTGTATATTCTATTTTTTATGTTTTAATTATGCTTTCTCAGCGACATATAACACAGTTGAACTTCTTTATAATGAACTCTGATATAAAAAAAAAATAAAATAAACGAATTTCGGAATTCTCAACTGTGCCAATTGGCCTTTCAACAGTGATAAAACAAATTCCGAATTGTCTCAGATATAGCAAATTTCGGATATTACAAATTTCTATGAAACGTGAACTTCGTCCAGTTTTACTTCAATAACTTAAGATCGACACGACGCCATCATTGTAAAATTTCTCTTCCCTTGCCGCTTCTCTCGTGCCGGTCGGTCCAGTGGGAACAACTCGCGCGGGCGGCAGAGGAGGCAGGAGGGGGGAGGCAGAAAAAGACGCTTCGCCGCTTTGCCGCCTTGCCGGTCCAATGTGTACGGGGCATAAGAGTGGAATACAATGGCTAATGAATAGCAAATAAACCCCTTCTGTGCCTCGGGCTAAACACGTGCATGTGGCGGCTTCGCAGTGTAGAGCGACAGCACAGAGTAGGGAAGGAATGCTTTTCATTATATTCAACAATTCTTTTGTTAAACCCTTCTTTTGTTAAACCCTTCTTTTGTTAACCAGGTTCCCTCTTTTGTTAAAGAGCCGCTGTGACAAAAATCGCCAGTGCGCAGAGGCCTTAACTGACTCATTTTCACAAAGATGGCAGATCCAAATAAAAAGATAAAAAGAAAAAAGGTAACATGAAAAAAATGAATTGAAAAGGTTTGCTGTGACGTCACACATACGGAAACACCCCCTCCTCCCATGTCACACTGTGTCACACTTTTCATACCCCCTCCACCCCCTAAGAGCGTGACGTATTTCTTGAACGTCCCCATACGGATTTTGTTGCTTTTTATAGACGTGAATTAGATGATAAAAAAAGTTGTTTTCAGGAGCATTGAACAACGACTAAGAAATCAAATGCAAATTAACAGCCATTATCCCAACCTAGTCACTTGCAAGTTGGAAAAAAGTCTAGAGTCTCACGTTTAATACCTGATAAAGGCACCCTTTATTAATCTGTTTGTCACTGATTCACTGAGTTTCGCTAACACTAATGGATCAAGGTTTTGCCATGCTGCAGTGATACTATTCGCCATTTCTTCTTTATTACTGTACCGACAGAAATTTCTCTATACAGAATGCAATAAAATCCCCAAATGTTCTCTACTGGTTTGAGATCTGGACTCCGGGATGGCCAGTCTAGAGCAATCACAGAATTAGCGCCAAACCAGTCCTTAATTGAGGCCGAGTTGTGAATCGCAGCATTGTCCTGCCTGAAAATCCGTTCACCCTCCGTTATGAGCAGACAGTATGGAAGCAGATTATCTGCCAGAATATCTTGATATGCAATGGAATTCATCCTGTGTGATACGAATGCAATCGGTGTAGTTCCGCCAGCAGCAAACCCTCCCCAAATCATTACTGAGCCACCTCCAAACTGTCTCTTTGAGAAGAATTCCTTTTCATCTCGAATATCATGCCAATAGTACTTGTTGAACTTCTCGTCTCTGGTCCGTCCATTTTGAACTTCTTCTTCCACTTGTCACCATACTTAACGTATGTTTTAGCAAACGCCACACGCGCTTCACGATGAGCTGCCGTCAGAGATGGTCTTCCTTCCATTTTTGAGTAATGCAGATTTGGAGAAAATGCAACACATTTCGTGCGGGGGGTCTAGTTCAGCAACAATCTGGGAAGAAGAGAGGTGCTGATGACGAACAAGGCTTCTTATTCTTGATGTCTGGTGAGCGGAAAGTGCACTTGGCCTGCCAGATCTGGGTGCTATTCCATGTTTATCTGGATTTTGGAGAAATTTGTTAACATCTGACTTGGAACGTCCACTTACTTTCACAATTTCAGATCCAGTCTTTCCGCATCCCTTAAGAGCAACAATTTGCCCTCTTTCATACTCTGTTATATTGGTGTTATATTACACAAACAGTGTGGTGTATGCTCTCATATGACGTTGCTGTATACTTTCATCACCTTAAGTAATCCTTTTAACTAATAAAATATGCAAGAAAGTGGACGACTCTAAACTTTTTTCCACCTTGCAAGAGGGTAGGTTGGCGTAATGGCTGTTAATTTGCATTTGATCCTTATTCGTTGTTAATTCACGTCTACAAAAAAAGCAATAAAATCATCATGGATTTGCTAAGTTTATTTGCATTTTCATCCCGGCTCTATAATTTTTTCCAGCACCTTTGCCTCATCAACATCCCTTATCAACATGTAACTTTTCAATAGAGTTGTATTCAGTAAGAGAGCGTGGAATCATGTCCCGAATGTGGTTATTTAGTATCAGTTTTAGTAGCAGTATCACTTTTAACAGCAAGGATTTTCCTCTCACACACAATTGAGATCTTTATAATTTTATATGTTTAGATAAACCTTATTTATAACTTCTCTAAAGTAAGTTACTATATTACAAAAACCACATGAAAAATATTTTCAGCAAATTAGCTCCATTTTTGGACGTTAGGGAAAGTACTTTCACCTTTTCAGCAAAGCTTTAGCAGCTCCACGCCCTAGAGGTTGTATTCTCTTATTTGTTTTAGAATAATTTCTTACATCTGTCCAAAAATTTTAATAAAAAAAGAAATAACAACGATATTTATTATTTATTTATTTATTGAAGTGAAACTTCTTATGCGGCGACAACGACTTGGGGAGTGAAATGCTTAGAATGAAACGTTTTTCGCGTTACGGGAAGTGACTAAATTCCAACAATCCAACCTTCATTGTTTACAACAAACGGAAAACACTGATTGTTACCTTCCGAGATAGAGCAATGCCTCCTAGAGAGAAAGCCTACTCACGGAAAAATCTTACATTGTTACATCACCTACGGTAGGGACAATTCCGGGATTATTATTGGTAGAAATTTGATTAACAATACCCTACTGTAGGTGATGTAACAATGTATGACGTTTTCGTGCTCAGGCTTTGAGTAGAGGTGGTATTGGATAGAGCAACACCACCTCTACCAACACCTCCTAGGGTGCGTTCACTTATTCACTTGGAGTCACTCCGAGTGACTCCCGTGGCTCTGAGTCATTCGCATTCCGTTTCTTTATTTGCTTCGAGTCATTTAGTCTCCGTTTCTTTATTCGCTCGGAGTTAACTCCCTTGACGTCCAACATCAGGGTACGCTCGGAGACTTTTGGAGTTTGTTTCTTTATTCGCTTGAGTGCGACTCGGGTTAACTCCCTTAACTCCTACTTTCAAGCTGGAGTCATCAGAGTCAAAAAATTTAATGAGAAAGACGACGCAACAATGAAGAGTGCCAACAAAGTTTCGACTTCAACGATGATTAATTTTGTTACACTGAGATAACGTTTGCGAGTGCTCTTGTTAGGAGCCGTGGCAACCACACAAACAAGAGAAGAGAAGACTTTATTTCTTCAAGATGGCGCATACGTTGTTTAACCATCAACATGGTCGCCTCTACCTTTCGAAAGTGCACGATCATAGCCTACCATAATTGGTTAGCCTTCCATTGTTGTAGGCTTGGCACGATACAAACGAAAATTTAGCTTAAATTGATCGAAAATTTGATTCGAGACAATTTCCTCAGCATAATTATTAATTTTTATATGCTCAATCTCAGTTCCATCTTTACGCATGGGGCCAGAGCCTCGTGATCTAGAGGCCACCCTAGCCTCTGTGATAATAAATTAAAATTACAATTATGACCAGAACTTTGTTTTTATAAAAATAATAAAAAATATGTTATTGTTTATCCCTGTTAATAAAAAATAACTTAATGTTAAAGGTTCCCCATAACCCAAAAGTACCATGGGAACTGCTCATGTTTTTCTGATGTCTCCGGACTTTGCGAAGAGGGAAAAAATATCTTGAATCGTTCACAAGCAGTGTTGCCAATTTAGCAGGGATGCGTCCAATTTAAAAGCTCATTTTCATTATTTTGCGCATTAGACATTAATTAACGAAGAAGTATAATATGTTGTTTATTAATGAATGGTTCTATACTCATTTATAAATGTAGAAGATAAAATAATAAATAATAAGAATATATAATAACAAGTTCACCAATGAATAATGATGAGAGTTTTCGAAGAGAATTGAAGACTTGTAAATGAATGGTAGATGGTTGATGTGCATTGTTTAATTTTTATTAAAAATGTCCAACAAAAGACAAGCGCATGAAAAAAAGGCTAAATTGGCAATACTGCACACAAATACACAAATGATTATAACGATCAAAGTCTTTGATTGTTACGTCGTTATGTTGACTCTGAGCCATGACGCTGGTACTCTGATCACGTGATCACATTGACTCGGAGCATGACTCCGAACGAATAAGTGAACGCACCCCTAGAAAGAAAGTGTGCACTGAAAATTCATATATTGTTACATGATCATAAGAAGTCATAATTGAGGGCTTATTATTGGTAGAAATACGATTAACAATGCCTTTTTATGATGATGTAACAATGTATGAATTTTCAGTGCACAGGCTTTCTTTTTTAGGAGGGTTGCCTCTACCAACACCACCTAGACAGAAGGCCTGCGCACAGAAACTGTATACATTGTTGCATCATCATCAAACGGCCAAATTTAGGGCTTATTATTGGTAGAAATACGATTAACAACAGCCGCTTTAGTGTGATGTAACAATGTATGACGATTCTGTGCGCAGGCCTTCTGTCTAGGTGGTGTTGCCTCTACTCAAAGCCTGAGCGCGAAAAAGTCATACATTGTTACATCACCTACGGTAGGTATTGTTAATCAAATTTCTACCAATAATAAGCTCTAAATTGTCCCTACCGCGTAGCCCACGTGAAAGACAGGCCCTGGTGCGGAAGTCACCTGACCATCTTAGTCCTGAGTAACAATATAACTTTCATTGTTTCCAACAAGCGAAAAATTGCTGATTATTAAAATCCAAGATGGAAACAATGAAAGCTACATTGTTATTCGGACTAAGACATGACCACCGGTGGTCACGACTACGATGATCAGGCGACTTTTCCGCGCCAGGGCCTGTCTTTCTCGTGGGCTACGCCAACACTACCTAGAAAGAAAGCCTCACAACTGAAACGTCACATATTGTTACATCATCTTAATTCGACCATTGTTGATCGTATTTCTACCAATAGTAAGCCCTAAATTTGGTCGATTTATGATGATGTAACAATGTATGACTTTTCAGTTGTGAGGCTTTCTTTCTAGGAGGTGGGCTACGCCCTACCGTAGGTGATGTAAAAATGGATGATTTTTCCGTGAGCAGGCTTTCTCTCTAGGCAGTATTGGATGTAGCGTGACCACCGAGAAAGAAGGCCTCCGCATTGAAATGTAATAAATTATTACTGCATCATCATCGATAGTGCAAATGCAGGGCTTATTAGGAGCTTTAGCATAAAAGCTACTTATAAGAATGCGCCCTTGGTCTGTACGTTTATCCGGCCGGCCGTCCGTTCCAACACCTCCTAAAAAGAAAGCCTGTGCACTGAAAATTTATACATTGTTACATCATCATAAAAATGCATTGTTAATTATATTTCTACCAATAATAAGCCTTAAATTATGACTTCCTATGATCATGTAACAATGCATGAATTTTCAGTGCATAGGCTTTCTTTCTAGGAGGTGTTGTCCGTTCGCCGTTTGCACGATAACTTGAAAACTGATTAATTTTTTCAAATTCTGTTTCCAGAAGTATGACCATCAAAGTCTTAGCTCGGCCGTATCAGCTTTTCAGAATTTTTCGCGGACCCCTTCAAGTCGAATTCACGTGCTAAAACAGTGAGTGTAAAGAATACTAAAATAATGGCTTAAACAGTGAGTGTCATTGTTACTTTCTGTTCATCTTTTAAGCATTACTGACATTGGCGCGCGCACGTGAAATCGCTTTATCGACGCACAATTACTCAAGTGCTCATAACCTATATTATTACAGCTTTTTTCGATGAATAAAACGCGATTTTCGATCATTAAAAAATTTTTTCATATCAATAAAATATAGTTTCGTTCAAAAAACCTTCTTTCACGTAAAAAATAAACATTCTCATCAATAAAATAAAATAATAGTTCACATCAATAGAATAATTTTTCACATCAATAATACGTAGTTTCACATCATAAAAATGTAAATTTGTTTCAATAAAACGTAATGGAAGACCGTAGAGAAGTTATCGCACATCAGTGGCAACTAAATTTAAAATTTACTTTAAAACACGGTCTACGAGACAGTAAATCAACTGCCGTAGGCCGTGCTTTAAAATGTCAAATGCTAACGAAAACTTAGCAACTTAGGTACAGTTTGTGTGGATGAAGAACACTACAACTTCTACAGCAATAATTTAACTATTACTATAGTGATATTGTCCATATTTTATAGTATTTTTTAACAAATTCATAAAAAAACTATGATTTAGACTCCCTGTAGCAACGTTTCCATTAATGATAATCAGCGAACTACGATCATAGGTTTTACGTATTGAAATGAACTTTACATTTTTATGAAGTGAAACTACGTTTTATTGATGTGAAAAATAATTCTGTTGATGTGAACTATTATTTTATTGATGTGAATGTTAATTTTTTTACGTGAAATTACGTTTTTTTGAACGAAACTTTATTTTATTGATATTAAAAATTATTTTAATGACAGAAAATTATATTTTATTCATCGAAAAAAAGCTGTAAATAGTGGAAGAATGGAGCAACTTATTGGTTTTATAATGTCAGTCCGTCCCCTTCATAATTTCTACATTTTCTGAGATGGAAGGTTGTAATTCGGAATGTAGCTTCCTATGGGTATGTCCATCTGCACTATTTAGTGTGGTTTTGATTGGTACACTAGGGTCGGAATTACTGGGCTGGGATTCAGAGAGGACAGCATATCTACACCATATTGCCATTAATGACCAGACACTTTCGATTTTATACGTTTTGTCGAATATCTAGAAAAATACTTGACGAATTATCCTGAAATTTCAGGGGTGTAAAAAGGGTGTTACACCTCAAATATTTCAGCGAAGGTTTTCTCCCGAAGGCAAATAGGGGACCAGCAAAAAAGTGAAACAAAAAAATAATGTTTGAAATCACCCTGTAAAAAATAATGCTTGAAATGCATTGTAGCTGTAGCATATGCTTAAGAGGCTTGTTTTACTTTTCTGTGTTCATTTGTATGAGAATAGCACGTATATTCTTGGAGATATAAAGGTTTCTTTAAAAAGGTCGAAATGTTTTCGTAAGTTTTTTGTTTATAACACGCAGGGTTTTCAACCCAATGCAAACAGGAAACTCAAAAACAACCAGACAAACTACAGTACAGACAACAACCTGCAATCAGAATATAAAACTATTAAATATTTGATGAAACATGAGCATTTTTACTAAATAATGTTTAACTGCGCATGCGCATGCGTTACCAAATTGTCTTTTGCATAATTTATTAGTCAAATGTATAGAGCTACTCTTATAAAAAGCCCAAGCAAATATCGTGAAAATTGAGAAAGATATCGCCGATAGAATGAGTTGAATTTCAGTTGCTCTCAAAAATAAACAAAACAATAAGGGGTTTTCTCCAAATTTTTATTTTTGGATCGAACACCAGTATCAACTTCTTCTCTTTTCTTCTGACATGAAAAAATATTGACTTCATATTGACTTCATATTGAAGGTGATGTGATATATCATACGTTCGGAAATGATGAGAATGGAAAGAAAATACGAGCTTTTTTACAATACCCATTTCCATAAAAGTTTGGACAATATGAAAAATGCAAATAAAATAAGATTGACTAAATGTATATTAGCAAAATTAAAAAACATAAATGCGTTTGAAGTGGCTGAAATAAAATATGTACAATCTATAAATTGACATCTCTTTTTTGGTGGTATATAAATTTTTAAAGAAATTGCCATTGGCAACACGCACTATAATAGTTGGGACGGAAGGAAAAGACCGCACCGGAAACCATAAAAGTGACATGAATATTCTCGAAACTTCTGGAGAACATTACGTCTTAACTTTTCCCTCTTTAAATGCCACCTGCAATGTGCGGCCACTCATTTACACGACAACATGGGTTGAGGCAAGGCAGTGGGTCAAGATATGCGCAAAAGAATAATCCAACAATTTAGAAGCAACGTATCTCAGCATGAAATAGCCAGGAATCTTGGAATTTCATCATCTACGGTTCGTGGCATTAATAGGTACAGGGCAAGTGGAAATACCACCGTTTGTAAAGGAAAAGGACGAAGACTAATTCTGACTGCTCGTGATCTTCGGGTTTTCAGACGCCATTTCATTAAAATTAGGCATTCAACAGTGACAGAAATTGCAGAATGGGCTCGTGGATTCTATCAAAAATCTTTATCGTTGAATACCGTTTGCCGCTACATCACGAAATAAAGTTGAAGCTCTATTATGCAAAACGAAAGGTGTTTGTAAACAACTGCAGAAACGTAGGCACCTGGCTCGGGCATGCACCCATCTGAAATGGACTCTGACGGACAGTGGCGACGTGTTTCGTGGTTCGATGAATCTACAATTACGGTTGTTGTTGGCGAAAATCGTCAGCGTGTACTTAGGACGAAAGAGAAAAAGGACAATCCTGCCTGTTGCTGACTTGCTGTACAGAAGCCAGCTTCAATAATGGTCTGGGGCTGCAAAAGTGTCAATGGATTGCGAAACTTGGACATCTGCATCAGCACCGTTAATGCACAAGCATATATTGGAATTTTAGAAAATATGTTGCCTTCTTGGCGACGTCTTTTTGGAATCCGTCCCTTTCTATTTCAACAAGATAATGCTAATCCCCACACCGCTCGCATTACAGGAGAGTGGCTACACAATAGACGAATTCGGGTGTTAAAATGGTCTGCCTGCAGTCCTGTTTTGTCCACAATAGAAAATATACGGCGAAATTATCAAGAGAAAGTTATGTTAACGGCGACCCTGAGCAGTTCAACAGCAGAAAACTTTCGTACACCAGAAATAGCAACAAATTCTCGTTGCAACAGTACAGAAATTGATACCATCTGTTTCTCGATGGCTACAAAGTGTGATCAGAAGAAAGGGGGACGTCACCCAATGGTAATTCGCCAACTGTCCCAACATTTTTGGAGTGTGTTGCAACCGCCAGAGCGCAAAAAGCCTAATATTTATCATTATTAATTAAATTTTTGATTCCAAAATGCTTAATACCTACCCAATAACCTACATTCTTTTGAAATAAAATGAATCAATACATCAGTGTATCAATATTTTTGCTGTGTCGCATGTTTTCACCCTGCCCCAACTTTTTTGGAATTGAGGTTTGTACATTTTTTACATATTACGTTCGAGAAAATTAATTTTTTGATAAAAAAAAAAACTTGGGAAGAGGTAAAAAGTGCAGATAAAAGGGTAAAAATAGATGACTGCGGAATATGCTACTTGCCTTACCC
>JAHWFO010094185.1:1824980-1843338 GCA_023313115.1 Rhysida immarginata
TATGACAAAAAATACTTCTAAGGACCTCTTCTATCATCTCCCAAAAATCTGTACTCAATTCAAAAACACCCTGTATAAAGCCTTTTCCAGTTCGGAACAACCGACCGTCCTCCAGTATATTCATGATGGCGTACACTTACTAAAAAATTGGTATATCACACATAGTTTGACCTTCAATGAGGCCAAAAACCAATATCTTACTTATTGATAAACAAAACCCTTACTTTCCTGTAAGATATTAGGCATTACTATTGACAACAGAATTTCATTCAAAGAAACAATTGAAGCCCTACTACTGGACCTAAATCGATTAAAAGCCTCAAAGGTACACTTACCAGAAAGGAAATGATTAAAATGATCAAGGCTGTCCTGATTCCAAAAATAGAATATGGCATAGTTATTTGGTCTTCTGCTTCGAAAAATTTAATTACTCGAGTACAAGTTGCATATAATTCTGCTATACGAACTGGGCTGGGTTTCTGCTATATTCTGCTATACGTGTATATAATTGACACTTGTGCTGCTTGTGATATTCCTAACCTTCAAAACATAACCTCTGCTAGATTTAAGGAAATTTATTATGCCCTTACCATTACTGATCATCCGATACACTATGTGAGAGAATGGTTGTTAAATTCTAATCATACTCGTGAAACCCAGAGACTGAAACTTGTACCGCCGAACATGGTATCCAAATTTTTGGCTGCTTTCTTCCCGTATAATGTTATTTCAAATTGGAATGCTTTATCATTTAGTGTTAGAAATCAGATAATTAATTGTACGCTAAAACATTGTACTAATCATAAAGAACACGTTTTTAAATTATTCCATCAAGCCACCGTTTGTACCTAAAATAATATATATATTATTCTGTTGTTACCTCTTACATATCCTTGTTAGGATGCAAGATTGTAAATAAATAAATAAATAAATAAATGATGCCATTACTGCTGTCATTATTTTTTTAGAACATTGTAAAGTCGACTTCTGTCACCGCGGCATTTTTTCATTCCCGACGCGTGGGCACAATGTATAGCTGCAGAGGGCAGATATTTCACTTAACAAAATGCATTCTTTTCCTTGTTTCTGGTGTCTTTCTCTTTCCATCAAATTCGGCCAATACTTATAAAAAACTCAATACCTTTTTAGGTCATGCATCTGATGACGGAAGATCGCGAGCGCTGGAGATTGCCGATAGGGCTGCTGCCCCCACTACCCGCGAGAGAAAACCGGGTGTAAAAGTAATTAAGTAAGTACCGTTTGCTATTGTTTGGGTCTGTTATTTAACTAAGTCACTTACATCCTTTAATATAACAAAAAAATCCAATATGTCTGGCAAATAGAAATTCTTTCTGCCAATGGCGGGATTAGATACTGTGATTCGACGAACTATAGATAAAGAAAGCTTGCACCTCAGATTCTGGCTAAAAAGCAGTAAATAGTAATCGTCAATTTTTTAAAAAAATCTATATTTATTTATTCCGATCTTAATGAAATTTTGCATACTTGACCTTCAAAGCATGAGGAAGATCACTGTCTACCTCAGATTTCGGAAAAATAATAATTATCGATAAAAAATCGATATTCATTGTTATGGCAGGGCATATTAATAAGAAATATTTCATGACCAACAATGCAAGGCAAAGTTTGTGCAACAATAGGTATCAACAATGGTATGAACACGCAATTCACAAACACTCTGTACGGACCAACAATGAAAGGAAACGTTTGTGCAACAATAGGTATCAGCAATGGTATCAACACGCAATACGCCAACACTAGGCAGGGATCAATAATATATATCTCATGACCAACAATGCATAGATTTCCTGTTATTCAGGCTTTTCTTAGAAAAGACAGTTCTTAGTACTTAACAATTTTTTGAAAATCTGTAAAAATGATTAGTAACTGGAGATAAGGGACACTTAGCAGACTATTGAGAAACAGTGCAACGACGACAGAGGTAAATAGAAGAATCGGCGATCGCTAGGCTCAATTCAAGACATCGAGAGAAGAAAGGGAATTGCAACAACACCAAGTGTACATCTAAAGTAAGATTACGTGAGTAAGAAATTATTTAGACTAGCAGTGGCATCCTTGGAGAGGTCTATCCATTGTGAGCCTTTAAAAAAAATTGTTTTCAAATTTTTATTAAAAATTTTTACTGTATTCGTTTTAAGCGTTTTCATGTGTTTATTTTTAAGATATTGCAAAATTTATTCCAAAAAAAGTCCGAGCCACGCTGGGGTTATCACCTACCTTATTTGGTAGCACAGCAGATCCAAACATTTCCTAAAAATATATTTTGACTATATTCTGTGAGAAAGTGTATATTTTGGAAACTGAAATGCTGATAGTGCGATGACTGTACTTTCGTTTCCAAGAATTTTTGATAATGAGCATAAAATGATGTAGTGACAGGATAAGGCAGCGTCTATTGATTAGGCATAGGAGTCACGCGTGTCTCCCTTGAGCTCCCTATCAAAGGTCCAGACGACTGGCAAAAATTTATGTGTCTTGAAAGGAAAGAGAAAGAACGAGTATTGGTCAGAGAAACTCTGCAAATAAAACAGAAAAAACTATACGGGCGTTTGAAACATCTGAACAACGGCAGTTTCGAATAGAGCAACAGGGTATAAGAGCTTCTACGTCAAGGGCAAGAAAAACTTGAGTCTAAAGTATCTGGTGATGCTCCGCAGTGGTAATGCAAGTCAAGAAGAGTTTAGATGCTCCGGTATATCTCCTGGACTACCTGTTTCTCGTATTTTCGTAGAATGGATAGTCCCTTTGCTCTGTGTTGTATTGATTGAGTTATTATTTAACCAATTGGGAGTTATAATTTAATTTTTTTGTGATCTATCTCTTTACCTACAATTTTAATTAACCCGGGCAACTCGGGGTAGCTCTGCTAGTATAAAATAAGAGATGTTTGTTTGTGGGTGGGTTTGTTTCTTATATAAATCTACAGTTTTATTCCGATCTTGATGAAATTCGGCACAATTAACCTTCAAAGCACGAGGAAGGTCACTATCTACCTCAGATTTCGAAAAAATAATAATTATTGATAAAAAATCGATGTTCACGGTTTTGGCAAGCCATATTATTGAGATAATATCTCATGATCAACAATGCAAGCAAAAGTTTGTGCAACAATAGGTATCAACACGCAATGCACCAACACTATTTAAGGATCAACAGTATATATCTCATGACCAACAATGTAAGGCAAAGTTTGTCCAATATAGATAGTTTTCAATTTATAATAATGCATAGAATTCATGTTATTCAGGCTTTTCTTGGAATTCAGAATTCTTAGTACTTAACAATTTCCTGAAAATCTTTAGAAATCATCAGTACATGGAGATAATGAAGACTTAGCAGACTATTGAGAAAGAGTGGAAAGACGACATAAGAAGCACTTATTTAGCTGCGTGCTGTATTGAGCAAATGGTAAGCATGTAACTAGAAAAATCGGCGATGCTAGACTACACAAAGTGATGAATGGCCAAGTTTTGCTTCAAGACATCGAGAGAAGAGTGGGAATTGTAAGACCATCAAGTGTACATCTGAAAAAAGATTATACTAAGAAAAAATTATTTAGGCTAGCTCTGGCATACATGGAGAAGTCTATCCATTGTGAGCAGGTAAAAAATTTATTTTTCGAATTTTCATTATGAATTTTACTGCATTAATTCTAAGCGTTTTCATCTGTTTACTGCAAAATTTAATTAAAAAAACAGAGTCCGAGTTACGGCAGGATTATCGCCTAGCTTATTGGGCAGCACAGCAGAACCAAACATTTCCTAAAAATACATGTACACATTTTGACTTTATTCTGTATGGATGTGAATATTTTGGAAACTGAGATGCTGATAATGCGATAATTAGACGTTCGTTTCTAAGAATTATTAATATTGAGCATAAAATGATGATGTGGTGACAGGACAAAGCAAAGGTGTCATACGCGTCTCCCTTGAGCTCCCTATCAAAAGTCCAGACGGCTGGCAAAAATGTATGTCTCGAAAGGAAAGAGAAAGAACGAGTATTGGTCAGAGAAACTCTGCAGCTAAAACAGAAAAAGCTTTACGAGCATTGGAAACATCTGAACAACTGAAGTTTCAAATAGAGCAAGAGGATAAGAGCTTCTACATCAAGGGCAAGAAAAACTTGAGTCTAAAGTATCCAGTGATGTTCCCTGGTCGTGAAAATGGATATCATTTTAATCTGAGGCAAGTCAAAAAGTTTTTAAATAAAGTCCCGGTATATCACCTAGAATTTCTGTTTCTCGGATTTTTCTTAGAATGGAGAGTCCCTTAAAATGATGTTGTATTAATTGAGTCCCAATTTGTTTTTATAATTTAACTTCTTGAGATTGCTCTGTTAGCTACATGTGTAATTATCCCGGGCAACGCCGGGTCCCCTGCTAGTTATACGAGGGCATATTGAAAAGTAATGCCTTCATGTCTGTAACTTTTTTATTTTTTAACCGATTTTCAAAATTCTTTTTGTATCTGATACATACATTTGTCCTCAATGTAATGCACTATTCACTTTTCGATATAGTCTGCATTCCTTTTCACGCATTACACCAACGCGTGGACTAGTTGGGTGAACCCGTCGGAGAGGAATTCCGGGGTTGTCGACACGAGGATTGAATGGCAGCTTTTGATTCTCCTCTGCAGCACGATAACGCCCGTCCGCACACGATCGCCACACATCAGAGGAGGTTGCAGCGCCTACAGTTCAAAGATGAAAAACTGCAGTTCAAAAATGAAAGACTTTGCACCTTACGACTTTCACCACTCCCAAAGAGGAAAGAGCACCTTAAGGGGCACGAGTTGCGTTCTGACAACGAGGTGAAACCTGCCGTTCGGTCTTGGTGTCGACAACAACCCTGGAATTCATAAAAATGTATATATTCGTAGAATCAACTAACTTCAAAATGACCATTTATAAAACATTACAGGAATTACTAGTATACTAATATTCTTATTTTATATCCAATAATTAATTATTTTAATTGGTAAGTTTACATATAAATTTAAGGTAATAGCTTTAAATTAACGATTGATACTTTAAGGATTTCTATTTTCATATAGTTGGCAACAAAGCTTCTTATAATGTAGTCAAAACAATTCTTACCTATTGGTTTACGAGCTGAAAGACAACAAGTAACAGGTGTCACAAAATTTACATCGTATGTGCAGCAATGACGATCAGAAATACCAGGAACTTCACACCAACTGAGTTCTTCGCATCCTGGTGTATTGCAGTATAATTCTGATGGATCTTTCTTATCACACTGTTGCAGCTCCGCTATAAATGTAAAATTAATGATAAATAATTTCATTTGTATTCAATAATAATAATTTCATAAATTTGAACTTAATGTTAAGTTATGGCTTCGAAAACAAAAGAGAAATGGTAGACGTTATTTTAAAAATACAGGAAAGCGCCTATGCTGTTTAGGAAGAAACTTGGATATATAAACAAAAGTGTCCCAAAGAACAGGAGAAATATGCCAGAAGTTAAGAATTAAATACAAATTTCTTGGATAATTCCTCAGGAAGTTATTAAAATTTAGACGGCTTGGTTTGTTTTGTTTTATTTCTTGTCTCTTTCTTTGACAATCGTCAATCTTATTTTCCAATCAAGATTGTGAATGACCGCTTGGGGTAATCAAACTTCACAAAGGAAGTACACGTAGTTGTATGACACTTTTATTTTGAGCGCAGGCATATTTTGGAAGCGATAGCGTTTCTTTCCAGGTGAAGTGGATTTGTGCGCATTGTTGAATAGTGAAAGAAAGAAGTTGAGAGCGCATTAATACACATATACATCGCTTTAACAATGGAGTCTTTGTATGTGTCAGATCGTCGGATTCGTTCGGAAAGAAAGACAAAAAATTCCGACGATCTAACTCGCCAGCAAAGAAAAGGGAGAGGAAGAAAAAATCAGAAGAAGCAGAGGAATGAAGTGAAAAACAGCTACCCGCTACCCAAGAAGAATAGCAGAACAATCGGAAAGACCGAGAAAGGTGAGCCGAATCGCTCACTGGATGGAAAAAGAGACATGCAAAAACGGCTCATTAAAGACTGAAATAAAAGCAGGGAGCAGGGAAGAAAGCAAGGAAAAGTGTTCCGATCTGATGGCGAACGAAGGAAAGAAGGGGAACACCGACGACGTTCCTTCGGACAGAAAAATCTTTGCGCTCGTCAGAAGAGGAAGTTTTCCATGAGCAGATATGATGGAAACAAGTGAAAAGTCTCCTGCCGATACACGGTGCCCGAGCGAGCAACATTGGTCTAGCCAGTTTGAGGTTAAGTGGAGTGCCTTCGACCGAAACAGCAAGGACGACAACCGAGGAGCATTTAGGCTATCACACCCGCCCAGTTACCCAGGCCTGTGTCAGATCTCGAACTTACATTAACAGAACTTTCTGCATTTCATGCTCTAGTGAGCCGCCGAGTGTGAGGAAACAAGCGAGACGACGAACGTTCTCCCGACAGGCCCTAACCTCATCGTATTTCTCGTCGGAGCCGAGTGCCGCTGAGGCAGCCCGAATTGACGCCGGAGAAAAGGTTTCTAAAGGACAATTATTTGATTATTGGAGCCATTGAGAGGCCGAACGGACGATTCACCCCGAGCAGCGACTGAGATTCAGGCCCAGCCGCGGTCCGACGACGAAGCCGGTGATGTACACGTTTTGAGCAATGCCCCGTCGACTTCAAGCAGCATAGCTTCAGCGAAGGGTGCATCGGAAAGCGAAGATGTGCCCTTTCCCGATTACGAAGGACCCAGAGAACTCGCCAATCCTGACTTCGACAGTAGAGGCGTTAGAGGACAGCGTTTCTTGCGACACGAACGCCCCACCTAGCCAGACATCGGATGACCACGGCATTGCCATTTAATAAAGGTCGTGATAGTATGGCTATATGTGCTCAATTTTTTCGTTTTCTCGCTTTATTGTGAATAAAAGAAAATATGTAGCATTTTGTTATTTTGTAAGCATCAATAAATAGTAGCTTTAGATGAGTAACATATGAATCTGTAATGAATTTTGTAGTTTTGTTATGAATCTGTGAGGTACATGTTCGTGTAGTTTCCTTGTCAGTGTATTTCCTCATGTGTTTGTTATTGTAGGGTAAGTTCAAAGTGAGCATGGTTTCCATTCCACCAGAATACATATACACTTGACTGCTCGATTGACGATTAGTATATATCCTTGATAAAGCCGGGAATAAATGTCGAAACTAGTCGTAAACTCGTTCTCCCATTATTGTATTGCAAGTCTCTACTAATTCTACTGCTAGGAGCAAAGCAAAGGAATCCCGATTTAATGATCTTATCTCCCTCATCTATAAGATGTTCCACACAAAGAGTAAACTGGCCGATACCATCCAAAAACATATGGTTCAACCATATTTGTCTCTCTGAACACCTCGTGTTAGCATCTGTAGCAAGTCGACCGTTGCACAAGCTGCGAATCTGCTGCTATACGAACTTTGATAACTCGTGCCACTTCTATCCTATATTCCAAGTATCATCGCCTTAATGAAGACATCTTTAGACGTCATCTACAAGTCTTTTCAATTACCAGGTAAGTATTCTGCAGCAGGTTTCTTCAAATGGTAACAGAAAATCAATGCCGTCCGCAAATCTTAGTTTCCAGGCACAAAATTCGCCACGTTCAACGCTATTACAAACTATCCTGTTGTATGAAACTTGTATTGTTGTGAGTTGAAAATCTTTGTCAGATGTCAGATTAAGAAAACATTACCAACGACGCGTTTTGACGGTAACTACATTGACAGCTAGGGCCATCTATGGGCAAATTCCGGTTTCATATTTAGAGAACAAATTTTCTAACCTTATGCAAGATACTCGCTGATCTTCGTCGCCCACTTCTTCCCAATTGTGCCTCAACTGTTCCATAAGGTTTCAACCTTCATGCCAACTTTCTTAACGTCACCTCCATTCATTTCACTGATAATGAAGAACTTCTTCTGTACAAAGTTTTCAAGCACATCATCCATAAAAAATCTATTCAAGCGGATCTCCATTCTATCAACTCGGACACCTCATGTGCTATATCCTTCCTACCTCCAAACGATCGCCCTCCAGGTCGTGCCATCACCGGCCGTTTCATTCGGAAATCCTATAATGATGCTCTAGCTTCTAGCCTACCTCAACAACAAGTCACTGATTTTACCGCTTCCATATCCATGAAAAAGAAGTTCTGATGCCGATGCCCTGATTGTCAAAGCTAACAAAGGATACGTTTCCGTCATCCTGTATCGCTCTGTCTATATCTCCAAGGTTCGCGATTTCCTTCCTTCTAATAACTTTATCCTCTTGCCTTTAAATCTGATCCATAAGTATCATAGAAAAATTTCCTCAGTTTTTAACAAAGCAGTTCCGTTGCCAACCCCCATCCATATACGCTTAATGCGCTTATCAAAATCCGTAAGCCTAATATACACTATGGTCGGTTAACTACTCCCCCGTCCCTGCCCATGTTGCTGCTGCTTGTTTATGCTCATTCCTCTTCAATTTTAATCTCTTACCTAATAACTACAATGTTCAGAACTCTGTTCCCTTCACAGATAAGCTTTCTACTTTCCACCCAAGTGTTTTTCATTCCCTTATGTCATTTGATATCACTAATTTATACATTAACGTGCGAGTCCCAGACACACTTTCCGTCCTAGAACGCCTCCCGTTTTCCTCTTCCTTCCCCACTCCTGATTCCATCGACCTGCTCGCTATTCTTTTCGCCATTTCTACCCAAAACTTTCTCCTTCAATAATTCCTTCTACTCCCAACCTCCTGTCTAAAAATGGGGTTAGCCCCCTTATCAGTTTCTTTTTCCAAGTCTTTCCCCATACTTTGAACTCGCCATTGTTTCCCCCCGCCTCTCTAATTCACCATCATTTCTTACCATGGTTGAAGATGTCCTAAGATATCTTCGACTCCCGCTCCACCTCGCACGCTATTAGCTTTAACATCTTTAATAGCTCCCCCCCCCCAATATTCAGTTCACTTTTGAAGCCAAAGTTAATGAATCTATTTCTTTCCTCTATGTTCTCATCACTAATGACCCCCTTATTCGCCATTTCTCTTTCTCTGTATACCATATATCCACCAGGTCCTCTAACCTGGTATCCGGACATTTGCCTCCTGGACAACTGCCACCTGGACAACTGCCGCTCGGACAACTGCCGCTCGGACAACAGCCACCTGGACAACTGCCACCTAGGACAACTGCCACCTAGGATAACTGCCACCTAGGATAACTGCCACCTAGGATAATTGCCACCTAGGATAATTGCTGCCTAGTGCAATTGTCAACCAAAAATGCCCCAGACAAGCACTCTAATTCAAGCACTCTGTTTAAATTTAGATTTTGAACAAAGTTTTAAACGAAAAACCTTGAAATTTGAAATTACAAAGTAAACTATGAAAAATTAGTTAAGGCATTGTTATCCAACAATAAAAGGGTTTTAGCATCAACATGTTACAAGCAGTAGCGGCTCGTCACTGTAATAAGTGGAGGGGCACAAATACAAAATTTCAGGTTCTTAGGCCTTTTCATACAAAAGTTATAGCTTGATTTGTATTTGGAGCCTCACGGCCCCTGCCGAGGCCTCAGAGGACTATATTAATTTTAGTGTGTAATAGCTAAAATTTTGAGCAACACATTATAAGTATAAAACATTTCAGGTTTCTGAACTTCTAGTTTTAAATTTATAGCTTGATTTGAGATTGAGGCTGCATGGTCCCTGCCAAGAAACTTATATAATTTTTAATACATATAAGCTAAACTTAAAATACCACACTATGATTAAACAAAATTTCAGGACCTTCCTTTCAAATTTTATAGCTTCAATTGTATTTGAGGCTGCCAGCAGGCCTATACCAGTCTCCTTGTATATTGTCTATAATTTTTAAGTAATGCACTGTAAAAATATAGAACTTCAAGTTCTTAGGCCTTTTTATTATTCAAACGTTAGAGCTTATTTGTGATTTGGGCTTCAGGGCCTCTGTGGAGACCTAAGAGTCTTATACCAGTTTTTCGTGTATATTAGCTAAATTTTTTAGTAAACTACGAGGGGCGATTGATAAATAAGGTCTCCATGGCTGTAACTTTTTTATTTGCTAACCGATTTTCAAAATTTTTTTTGGTATCTTATACTCACATTTGTCCACTATGTAATGCACTATTCACTTTTCGACATATTCCCCATCCCTTTCCACGCATTGCGCCAACGCGTGACTAGTTGTGAATCCGTCGGAGAGGAATTCCGGAGTTGTTGTCGACAACAGGCGTGAATGGCATCTTTGGACCCACTTCTGGTGTACGATAACGTCCGCCCGCACATGAGTCACCACACACCAGAGGCGTTGCAGCGCCTACAGTTCAAAGATGAAAAATTGCAGTTCAAAAATGAAACACTTTGCACATTGCGACTTTCACCACTTCTCAAAGAAGAAAGAGCCCCTTAAGGGACATGAGTTGGTTCTGATGGCGAGGTAAACGCTGCCATTCAATCCTGGTGTTCTCAACAACTCCGAAATTCCTTTCCGACGGGTTCACCTAACTAGTCACGCGTTGGCGCAATGCGTGGAAAGGGATGGGGACTATGTCGAAAAGTGAATAGTGCATTACATAGAGGATAAATGTGAGTATAAGATACAAAAAGAATTTTGAAAATCGGTTAACAAATTAAAAAAGTTACAGCCAAGGAGACCTTATTTATCAATCGCCCCTCGTACTATAAGTATACAAAATTTCAGATTTCTTAGCCGTTTAGTTCAAACATTATAGCTCTGTGTTTAGGGTCCCTGCCAGGGTCCCAGAGGACTATATAAGTTTAGTGTAAAACAGCTAAAATTTTAAGTAACCCACCATAAATATGCAAGAATTCAGATTTCCGGACTTCCGGTTCAAAAGTTATAGCTTGAATTGTGACTGGGGGCTCAGGACCTGACGAGACCCAAGAGCTTTATACCAGTTTTTAGTGTATATTAGCTAAATGTTTAAGTAATTTTCTATAAGTAAACAAAATTTCAGATTTCTAGACCTTCCCGTTCAAAAGTATTTGAGGCCTCGGGGTCTTCTGGCGGGCCCCATAGGCCTACATCACATTTCTTGTATAGTTGCTATATTTTTTACTACCACACTATAAATATACAAAATTTCAGGTTCCTAGGTCGTTCAGTTCAAATGTTATAGCTTCAATTGTATTTGGGGCCTCAGGACCTGCAGCCCTAAAGGATTATATCACTTTTCTTGTATATTGGTTTTATTTTTTTAGAACCGCACTACAAATTTACGAAATTTCAAGATTTTTGCCCTCTTTGTTCAAAAGATAAAAAACGAACCATGAAATTCATACAAGTGGCCCCCGAGGGGCCCCGGGCCACCTAAGAGGATTCGCTATATTTTTCGCATTATCCTCTGTATAGGGCCTGCGTGTGTACAAAATTTCAAACGTCTAGGTCAATCCTTTCAAAAGTTATGAGCAGTAGCAGGGGGATTCGCTATACTTCAAATATAGTTCTTTAAATTCTGACGTCAAACAGTCAAACTTTGACGTCACAAATTGCTCAAACGCAATCAAAACTCCATCGACTTGAAAAGAAGTCAGTTGGGGAAACCACAAAAACACATGGTTTGGTCCACCGTAGCACCGTAGAGGATTCGCTTTATTTTTCGCTCCGTCCTCTGTATAGGGCCTACGCGTGCTCAAATTTTCAAGCCTCTAGGTCAATCCTTTCAAAAGTTATGGCATGTGACATACATGTTACATATATCTGTACCGTCGTTAATAGGGTTTTAGATGATGCTAAAACCCTAAAAATAAAATTCTTTCAACTATGGTAATAGAGAGATTCAGTGACGAAAATGTTAGGGAAAATAAAAATAAAGAAAATATTAATAAAGAAAATAAAATCTTCAGGAGGTTGGGGGGGGGGGGGGCCTAACAACATTCGAATCTCTACCCTTCCCGATTATTCTATTCGACGTCTTTTAAATATGCTATTGTGCCTTTTTGTGGTGATTTGTTCATTAAACTCCATTCCTCGTTTTCAATTACATAAAATTTATAGCATATAAGTTAACTCCATGTTAGATAAAGAGTCGGAATAAAAAATATTTTAATTATAATAAATAACATTTTTTTATTATTATTAACTGAACAATGCTGCAGCAACTTATTGGAATTATAATTCACAAAATTTAATTTTCTTTAAATTTTGAAAGAAAAATTAATTGCATTTTTAAAAATTTTCATCAAGTTTAATAAAAAATATTTCGGAGAAGGCGGATTCTAAATATGGGTTTGTAAGCGAGGGTCAGTAGAAGAAAACCCCCAGAGATAAAAGCTGTGGTAAAAGCATACAAGAGGAAGCCTTAATTTTTATAAATTTTTTAATAATTCTTAGATCATTTTTATCGAGTTATCCAAAAATTTACTGAAGTTTTATCCTTGTCTTTTAAAAAATGTTTAATTTACTGAATAAAAATTTTTCTAATCTAGTTAATTGTTCTTATCACGGGAATTATTGGTACATTCAGATTAATTTGACGTTCCACCACATGGTCTTATGGTCTTATACCGCAAATTTAATAATACAATAGATAAAATAATTTGTAAGTCGGATAATGAATTGTTCATAGTATTGTATTTCTTAACGAAATTAATAGACGCTTTACAATACATGGTTAAATTGCTGCCAACATTTTAATAAATGAAAATGAAAACATTGATTAGCACTATACAAAAATATCTTTAAACATTTTAGGTCTTAGTTTGTAAATATAAATACTGTAGATGGGTCTTTTTATTATAAAAATATAAAAATAATATAAATGGATGGGTGCATTATGAAAACAACAAATACTTTAAGACACATTTCACACATTTCAGCTGTATTACATAAATATTAGAGAAACACTTGGGAAGGAGAGTGGTAGACTGGGAGCAGCAGTTATGAAAAAGACCCAATGCGATGGCCTAAAATTGATACAGTAGAGTCCCGATTAACCGATATTCCGTTTTATCCGATGGTATCGCAAGAATATTAAAAAATTTTTGACGAACGCTGTTTTTTTCTGAATGCTGCGTTGCGTTGTCTCGTTATAATATTATTAAAATAATAAATCGTAATTTAAGTAATTATTTCTTTTCACTTATAAAAAAATATATACACTGGATTACTTTCCTAACAAAAGACTGTTTTAAAAAGTAATTAAATTCAAAATACTTTAAAATAAATATGTTGTTTATGTTTAAAATAATGCATAATGTATTCTCAGAAATAAAATATAGTTCAAAAGGACAGTATAGGAGAAGGGTATAATTTACATAGCCTATTTTGGATGAATCTAAAAAATTACTATAAAATTACAGAGGTGGGTGTACAAGATTAAGGGCGAATCTGAAAAGTAACCTCGTGGTGACCAGAGTCGAATTTTTGGACTTGAGATTGCGGTTTAGTAAGCATCGCTCATACGTCAAAATTGCATAAGATCAGAGAAATTACCATTGGAAGGCTTTGATATTATGCAATTTTGACGTATGAGCGATGCTTACTAAACCGCGATATCATGTCCAAAAACTCGCCCCTGGAGATTACCAGATCACGTGGTATGGTCGTGTGCGATCGAACGCGCGCGGTCTTGGGGACTTTTGAGACAATTCCGATGGTTTTCAATGGCGACATTCATCTTACATGTCATGATTAAGATCTCGCAATTAAAAAATCGTTTATATTGTCTCAAACATTGAAGAAGAGAATAGAAGAAAGGGAAAAGGTCTTGCTGTTTGCATGATTGCTATTTAATAAATTTCTTTTAAAAAATAATAAATAAAAGCAAAATAAAAAAATAAAAAAACTGAATAAAAAAAAAAAAACGAAAAAAAAACTGAATAAAATAAAACGAAAAAAAAAAACCTAAATGGGATTTACTACATTTCATTTAAATGACAATATATCTATAAAATATATGAAAAATTTATAATATACGAAATTAATACAATTAACTTTATGAAAGTAAAGTATTGTACCAATGATTAAATTTATATAATTATTTATATATAACTCATGTGAATTTAAAAATATATCAAAACTATATTAAAGTAAAACGTAACAATACTCCGAAAAATATATATACAAAAAAATACTATCAAAAATATATATGATTTTTCGAAAACTTTCAAAAGCCATTAAAATAAGAATTAAAGATTATCAATTTTTTCAAATATTTGTAAACTTACAGCTTTCAAATCATTCATGCATCTTTTTGTTCGTTGGTGTTTGAGATGGTGTGAGTAAATTAAATTTGTGTAAAATTAATTTCTTTGCCCATATTCATTATATTGTATGGGAATTAGTGGCTAAAATGAACGTCGAATGCCGCCGATAGCGTTTGATTAATGAAATCGAAACCATAGAAAGGGCAATGTATATGATACTAAAATACTACCATATATATTTAAAATAAACTTAACAAATAATATAAAATATATTTAGTGAATAATAAATAACTATTAAGTTCTCCTTTATTCATAAATTAGAATTGAAAACCACGAATTTTTCCCACTCTAAGGCTGCGTCTAAAAAGTAACCGCGAGGCGACCATTCGCCACCGCTCGCGCCTATTTGAACCCCAACCCGTCTCAATAGTCTCCACGAGGTGCGCATGGTCGACAGGAAGTCGTATTAAAAGTCCCGTCCTCTCAACCGCGATAATGGAAGAAGGAAATACGCAATGGCTACGTACAGTGCAACCTTGTACGCCTTCCGTTCACTACAAAGGAAAGCGACAACATGTACCGCCATCTACTAACAGATTCAGATTCCAAACTATCTCAAATTTCGAAACCAGCAATATGGCAGTTTCCCATCGCTTAGTGGAAAAATGCAACGTTTTAAACAATTTTATCTTAGCTTCAAGCAGCTAATATGGGATAGAATGAATATTGTTAATTGCGCCGATCATCTGCAAATCAAGAAAAACTACATTTACTTCAAATTTACTAGATCTATATATCGGTCACTACGCGTAGATACCCTCTCCCCTCAAGCATTCTCTTCTCTTGTCGTAGGCTACGCTCATGTTAACTCGAGTTAGCTCTAATCGCTTCGCTATCTAAATTTTGACTCTACTGCAATTTATTTCATGTAATCAAGAATAGATAAAGGAGGTTCATCTGTTTCTGATGTAATTTTAGTGAAAACTATTCAGGGCCTCCAGCACTGTTTTGAGAATCAGATTAACATTAACATCCTTGATTTTTTAATTTTTTTATTCTAAGTAATGGATTTGTAATTATTATAATTATTCATTTGGTCAAAAGGTAATAGATTCATTATTATTATAAAAAATTCTTTATTATAAAGCAAAACTTATAAATATTGCTTTTGTTCTTTGCTTTTGTTATAAATATTCATTTATTGAATAGTAGTTGTTATTACTTGTCATTTTACAGTTAAAATTAAGAATTTTACAATTTCTTCATATAAAATTTTTTTAATTTTTTTATAATTATTATTTTGTTTGATACTTCTAAATATAAATGCCAAATAAATTATTATAGTAAAAATAAAAATAAAATAAATTATAACAAAACCCACTTAATATTCACTGGACGTCTTTGGATTTCCAACATAAATTTTAGGATGCAACACTTTGTTCTTTTGCGTATTAATATTGGGATGTCCACAATAAATCAAATGCAGGATGTCCACTGGTGAAAACAAAGAAATTAATAGAATAGCTGGTCATCCAACCGTTTTAATGTCCAAAGACAGCTTCAGTAATAAGATGATAGTCACTTTTATGGCACAGTAAAAGAAATTTAAAATTTATAAAACAAACTATAAAACAAAAGTATAATTAATAGAAAGTTTTCGAGAGTTATCTTCTCTCATCCCCAGTTATAGAAATTTAATAAGTTTCTTTGAATTAATCATTGTTAAATGTTTATAAGCAAATTTTTTCTATAAGAAGAACGAAGAACCGCACCGTAAAATTCATCTATTGGAAATCCAAACACGTCCAGTGAATATTAAGTGGGTTTTGTTATAATTTATTTTATTTTTATTTTTACTATAATAATTTATTTGGCATTTATATTTGGAAGTATGAAACTAAATAAAAATTATAAAAAAATTAAATTTTTTAATATTTTAAATTTTATTTTGAAGAAATCGTAACATTCTTAATTTTAACTATAAAATGACTTGTAAAGAACTATCATTCAAGAAATGAATATTTATAATAAAAATAAGAATTTTTATAATAATAATGAATCTATTTCCTTTTGACTACATGAATAGTTATAATAATAATTATAAATCCAATATTTAGAAGAAAAAAAAAATCAAGGATGTTATCTGCAGCTCAAAACTTTGATAGGGACCCTGACTAATTTTCACTAAAATTAAATCAGAAACAGAAGAACCTCCTTCATCTATTACATGAAATAAATTGCAATAGAGTCAAAATGAAGATAGCGAAGCGTTCAGAGCTAACTTCAGTTAACAGGAGAAGAGAATGCTTGAGGGGGGGAGGGACATTTACGCGCTGTGACCGATATACAGATCTAGTAAATTTGAAGGAAATGTAGCTTTTCTTGACTTGCAGATGATCGGCGCCGTTAACAATATTCATTCTATCCCATATTTGCTGCTCGAAACTAAGATAAACTTGTTTAAATCGTTCCATTTCTCCACTACGCGATGGGAATCCGCCATGTTGCTTGTTTCGATATTTGAGTTAGTTTAGCATCTGATTCTGTTGGTAGATGGCGGTACAGCTTGCCACTTCCTTTGTAGTGAACGGAAGGCGTACAAGGTTGCACTGTACGTAGCCACTGCGAAGGAAATAACCTTGACCGCGAGTAACCACTCGCAACCCTGGTTATTTGCCGGTTGCGGCGGTTGTTTTCTGAGCTTGCTCTTCGACGCATGTAAAAATCATTGCTGGCGATCTCTCGATAGAAAATTTTCAAGACTCCACACAGGGAATTTTTCAGTCTCCGTTATGCGAGAAGATATTTTACGGATGAATTAGAAGCAAAGGAACATCATAAAAGTCATTTCAATAAAGAAAGTATAGAAAATAAGTATAAAGAAGCATTTTTACCACCTTTATTTTGAAAATGATAGCTTAATTTTTTTCACTTATACGAAACAATCTTATTGGCAAAACAAATTCTGATGTCACGCCGAGAAAATACTGTATTCTCGGAATACTGAAGTATGGGTAAAGGGGCATTGTGCCATAATATCCTGGAAATGTCAGTCCTATTTATTTATCACTCCAATACAAAGGTTATGATATTCCTCTCGATCATAATTTTTAATATATTTGCATTATAAACAAAATAAAATTGCGAGGACTGTGTATATTAGCTGCGGCTGAGCCATATCTTCATCTGAAGATTCAGATGAATATGATGAAATACAACGGCAGATGCTGTTACTGCTTTCGCATTCTTCTTCCAGTAATAATGCAATTATATTAAAATGTAAACAGACTTCAACCATTAAAATATTCAATATAAAATTAATCAGAAAAGAAAGTTTTATTTAAAAAGCATTAAAGATAAATTTAGAAGTTTAAATTTAAACTAATATTTCTTTTTATAATTTTAAAAAAATTTCAAAGTAAGCCCTAAATATAACATTTAAAATAACTGATTCTCAACCAAGGTAATGTGCAGTTTTAAATGTTATACATGTATTTATGCTTTAATTTGAATTTTTTTTAAAATTATAAAAAAAATTTAGTTTAGATTCAAAATTTTAAATTTATCAGTAGTGTTTTTAAATAAATCTGTCTTTTCTGAATAATTTTATTTTGTATCTTTTAATGGTTGAAGTGTGTTTACATTTTTTATTTCAACGTTTTATCTCAAATAATGCAAGTAGGTTTCTTTTATCCACGCGTCTCTTTTCTCAAGTTTTCTTTTTTCCTCGCGTCTTCAATAATAAGCTGAAGCGACTTGTGACTAGCGCGTTCAGTAATCCTTGTGTGTTTGGACTTAGAAAAAAAAAGTCAGCGAGTGATACGATTATCGATTACTAACGCCTGTTTTGCGCGTCCACTCACACAGCTGGGATTAGCTTCGACACGTGCGTTTGTATTACTGACAGGTAAATGCGAAATGCTTAAAATTAAGACTAAAATTAAGTGATAAAATATTAAAAAAAAAATAACTGCATTTATTGAATACTTGAAAGCTTCATAATCAATTGCAAACAAATTATATATCCCAAATTTAATAATAATCAGTAATATTCGAATATTAAATAAATCTATTTCAGTGTAAATGGAATTTCA
>JAHWFO010094185.1:1868338-1897796 GCA_023313115.1 Rhysida immarginata
TATTGGTGAATTGCGTGTTGAAACCATTGTTGATACCTATTGTTGCACAAACTTTTATTTGCATTGTTGGTCATGAGATATATATTGTTGGTCCGTGCAGAGTGTTTGTGAATTGCGTGTTGATACCATTGTTGTAAAAACTTTGTCTTGCATTGTTGGTCATGCGATATTTCTCATTAATATGCCCTGCCATAACCATGAATATCGATTTTTTATCAATAATTATTATTTTTTCGAAATCTGAAGTAGACCGTGACCTTCCTCATGCTTTGAAGGTCATGTATGCGAAATTTCATCAAGATCGGAATAAAACTGTAGATTTGTATAAAAAACGTACACACAGAACCACAAACCCACCCACAGACCCACAGACGCACAGACCCACAAACATCCTTCTTTATATATATATAGATAGACTAGAAGAGGTACCCGGCGTTGCCCGGGATAATTACTCTTGCACAAACTTTTCCTTTCATTGTTAGTCATGAGATATATATTGTTGGTTCATGCAGTGTGTTTGTAAATTGCGTGCTGATACCATTGTTGATACCTATTGTTGTACCAACTTTGCCTTGCATTGTTGGTCATGAGATATTTCTCATTAATATGCCTTGCCATAACCATGAATATCGATTTTTTATCGATATTTATTATTTTTCCGAAATCTGAGGTAGACAGTGACCTTCCTCATGCTTTAAAGGTCATGTATGCGAAATTTTATCAAGATCGGAATAAAACTGTAGATTTGTATAAAAAACATACACACAGACCCACAGACCCACAGACTCACAAACATCCTTCTTTATATATATAGATAGATTATATATATATACTACTGTTTATAAAAATCGCAACACCCTGATGGAATGGTCTAATCCATATGCAATTTGCAATATTTGCATACAATGGGTCAGAGTATAAATGATTAGATTTTCAGGGTAATTGTTTGAAAGAACACCATGCCTCGACGACGACGAAGGGTACCATATCAACAGCTGACAGACTTTGAAAGAGGACGCATAATTGGTCTGCGTGAAGCGGGATGGTCGTATCGTGACATTGCTGCTCGTGTAGGACGTAATGCAACGACAATTATGCGTGCATGGAGGCAGTGGAGCGAAGAGAACAGGGCACACCGAAGACCAGGCTCAGGAAGACCCAGCACGACGACACCGCGAGATGACAGACACCTCTATCGCATGTGTGTAGCAGATCGTACAGCCACTTCCACAGTGTTAGCACAACAGTGGGGTGCTACAGTAGGCAGGACAATGTCTGCTAGCACTGTACGACGCCGTTTGATTTCCAGAGGATTGATGGCACGAGTACCATTGTTGCGGATTCCTTTGACTCAAAACCATGGCTCGTCAGACTCCTGCAGCAGCAACTGTGGATGAACTGTATACCCGTGTAGACAGAGCATGGCAGGACATTCCCCAGGCCCTTATTCAGAGCTTGTTTGACTCAATGTCACGACGTTTAAAGGCTGTAATTGCATCCCACGGTGGTTTCACCCGATACTAATGTGACAATAAAACGCATTGTATTGACCTGAAAATCTAATGGTTTCTTTTCTGACCCATGATATGCAAATGCTCCAAATTTAATGCAGATTGGGCTATTCCATCAGGGTGTTGCGATTTTTATAAACAGTAGTGTATATAGCAGTATATGGCACAAATGATTTGTAATTGGTATATAAATAATAATTTATTAAATAATACATCTTTAATAGATAATTTGGAAGAGGCTAAGGCAAACCAAGCATTATTCACATCTGATATTCAAAGTGAGGCTGATGAAATAAACAAAGCTTTTTTCAAAATATAAATCAGTCAGATTCAGAAAGTTCGACTCATTCAACTTCATTAAAGTAAGTATTTACCATATAAAGCATACTTTAATAAGTAATGAACGTAAATTCATAAAAACATTTTTTAGAGGCCCTAAGAATAAAGACAACTGGGAAACGTGCGTTTCATGAAAAATTACAAAAAAAATTCAGACCTGCAAAGCTTTTCCCTGTTCCTCCTCCAAGGGATACTGAACCATTTCTGAATCCTTCACAAACTGATTGAAATTTCTTCACTCATTGCATTGGTAAGTAGTTTTGAAATATATATTTGTCAAAATATAATTTTGAAGAATAATTTATATTGACATAAGCAATTTATTTTATAGATAGTATGCTTTATAGTATTGATAATTCATGCTAAGAGTATCTTTGTCCATTGCTGTCAAGAGTATTTTTTATTCATTTTATATTTTTAATTAATAACTATTATTTATTGTATTCCAGGGTTCCTGTGTCTCGTCCTTCTCTAAATATATATCCGTTCACTATAGTTAACTAACAATTGTTCCATGTTTATTTTTTAGTTTGTGCAATTTATAATAATAAGATGTTATCTACTTTATTATAGATGATTTGACACCCCCGAGATCAGGTGCACAGAACTCGGATGAAGAAAATCATTACTCTAATTATAAAGGTTAAAAATTTAATATTTAAATTTTTTTGCATATCCTTGTCAATCATCATTGTTTAACATTTTTAAAGTACAACTTTCACAAAAAATTATTACTCATTAGACTGTATGAATGGCATTCAATCAAAATTATTATTACTTCTTTTATTTTTTTTTTTTTTTTTTTTTTTAGAAAACAGCAGCCATATAAAAAATAAACGAAAGTGTTGCTGTTCCTTTGATTCATACTTTTTAAAATCTTAAGGGTCGATTTGAAGTGTTTTTATATTTGTATAATTGAACACTATTTGATATTGAATTATTTTCTCCATACAAGGATGTATTCATGCAAATTATTTCACTGTTATTTGAAAATTTCACTGTGTGAAAAATATTACAATTTAGAAATGTATGATTTACAAACTGAGACAAATAAAAAATACATTTAAAAACTATTTTTGCATTTTTATTTTTTATTTTTGTGGATATTCAAAATGCAATTCTGATATAATAATGTTTGATATTAATGGAATAAAATTAAATTGATAAATTAAATAAAGTTTATACTTAAGAAATTTCTTAAGTTGTGATATTTACTAACGTTTTCGAACTTTTAGCTCGTCAGTTAAGATCTTTAAAAAAAAACATTATTTGATTTAATTTTTTTCGAATTTGATTTAAATGAAAAAACACTTAGTAAATATGTCACAACTTCAGAACTGGTGATATATAACGTTATTATAATGTAATTATTATAAATGCCTATTATTACTGGAATTAGGATAAATTCATAATAAATAAAAATTTAATAATGAAATAAATAAAGTTTAGAAATAAATTATTTATTTATTTATTTCATTATTAAATTTTTATTCATTATGAGTTTATCATAATTCCAGTAATAATAGACATTTTTAATAACTACGTTATAATAACGTTATATATCACCAGTTCTTAACGAATTAACTCGACATGAAAAACACGTTGTTTTCACGTCATTCTTTACTGGTTATACGACGTTAGTTTAGACGTCTAGATGATGAGACATAAAAACGATATTATGACGTCTGAACTCACGTTACAGTAACGTCGTAGGTGACCAAGCAATCACGTCACAATAACGTTCTCTGCTACCTGGGGAGTTATTAACTTGTTGATCTTAGTGGCGGCATTTTTATTTCTGTTCATATCTCGGTTATCCTTCAAATTCGAAACCATGTTCGTATGAATTTTTTTTGCTTTAAATCATCCATACTACCTCCTCTAAAAGTTTGTGACAGGGTTTCAAACTCACCCTGTATAGTCAAATTCATTGATTTCTTTACAATTCAGTTATAATATTTCTTATTCAGTTACGATATTTATTAAATTAATACTACCAATTAATAATTAACCACAAATTAGTGGATAACATTTTCCAATAAAATATCTATTAAAGCTATCACATAGTTTCATTGTATTCTTTCCACTGCGTAGCTCTTTTTATAAGTGACACCAAGCACAGGTCTTTTTTTTTTTTTTTTACCTTCAAATTTTTACACTTGACATGCTTGAACAACACTCTTTAGCAAGCTATTCCAAAGCCTTTCATTTTGATATTCCATGTATTGCTGCTATAGCAGCTTCAATGTCCTTTTCGTCGTGATGAATATATTTTTCTAATTCAGAGATCCCATATGTAATGATATTGTGTTCCTATTCGCCCGATTTTTTCAGTGATGATGATTTTTCGGATTTTCTAGTCTATTTTGAAATATGTTTAAATTCGGACAACAGATTTTTTAGACTCTGTCATTCAATTTATATCAAAAGTTTAATCACTTGAGCTCACGTTTTGATGTAGCGAGAAAGTTTTTTCGAACTTAAGCAAACTTGCTTTTTGCAGAAGTTTGCATATATACCTAGTCACAATTACTCACGAATATTTCCTTAATTATATTGCGTGCCCAAATAAAAAGGAGATTCTAACGCCGTTGTATCTAATCGAAGTTGGTAAATATGCTTGTCGATAGACGTAACGTCATCCCGGCTCCCCACGTCCCAAAACAGCTCACTCTGCCATGAAGATAATGAAAAGTGATGCTCAGTTTCATTATCGACTAAGAAGGACCCATACTCCTCGACTGGCTAGAACGGGGTGAAACAGTTAACGCTGAACGGTACTGAACGCTCTGGTGAAGCCGAAATGGGCCATCGAAAACAAGCGCAGAGAGAAGCTCTCGAAATGGATAGTGCTGCTCCAGGACAAAGCTACTTGTGATCAATAAGACTCTCCTCCACCTGCTGGAAACATGTCGTTGGGAAGTTCTCAAACATCCTCTGTACAGCCCCGACATCTCCCCATGTGTCTCCCATATTGTCGGTTCCTTAAAAAATCACTGACAGGTCATCGGTTCACCTGCGACAAGGAAGCGCAGAACAACGTGGAAAAAGGATCCGTATGCAAACAAGGACTTTCAACATCAAATCCATCATTCGCTTCTTATGCTCTGAGATCAGTGCATCATTATCAAATTATGTGTAGGCGTCATGTTACACATTAACCGTACGTCAAATATTCTGTACTTAAAATATTCTGTAATTAAAATATTCGTTATATACGAGGGTTGGGGCATAAGTCATGGCAACTATTTTTTTTTCTTGTAGATATGTGAACGGATCACAAATGTATATGTGTCGTGTGGAAGTTCTGCAGGCATAGTGTGTATGCAGAACAACAGATGGCTCTGTGATAGCTGGTAGTAGCGCAGCGAGGGCTGTGAAATCAGTCAGTTGGTGAGTGTCGTGCGAGATGGAAGTAACCCGTGTTGAGCAGCGCGCTTACATCAAAATAGCCGTTCTCCGAGGGAGAAATGCGATGGAATGTCACAGTGAATTAGTGGAAGCCCTTGGGAATAATGCCCTACCATACCGTACAGTAGCACGGTGGTTAGGAAAGTTTCAGCAAGGACGTGTGTCAACCAGTGATGAGCAACGTTCGGGACGACCGGTCGTGTGGCTGATGGTATTCAGCGCCTCCCGCATCGTTGGCAGCGTGTGGTGACAGTAGCAGGGGACTACTTTGAGGGTCTTTAGGCCCAGGTTTGTCATGTCAACTTTATGTGTACTGTGTTCTCATTCTTTTGCACCATGAAGGCCACATTGCCCTGTATACTACCGTAGTAAATTAGTGTGTAACGATATTTCAGTGCTATTCATTGTCCACACATGTAGTTAACACCTTGTCCTTTCGTCTGTATATGTCACCTTTTCCAACCGGACTGGTATCTTCAAGAAAAAAAAGAGTTGCCATGACTTTTGCCCCAACCCTCGTATAACCGTTGTGTTCTTTTCATTTGGGCACACTTTATATAATGACAGAGTTGTACTCAATAATCAGCAATTTGTTTCCAATAAATTTACAAAAGTTATTAATTATTGTTTAATACCAGTTTTTAAATTATATTTAAATTTTCGACTTCACTGTCCCTATTGCTAATTACATTCTTATCCACTCCGTTTTTTATGGTACATTGGTAACCGATAGTGCCCATTTTAACAATAACTCGCTTATCTAAAAAATTTCATTAACAAAGGTAAGTTCTGTATACACATGGACTCCTTAAATTCAATGATGAATTAAAGCCACAAGTGAAATCCCAACTATCCCACTATAAAATGTCTCAATAGAATAGGAGTTCTTCCAAACTAGAACAGGAAATAGTTTGTCTACAAATTTAACGGAAAATGCCCACCTTCTAATAGTCGGAAGGTACAATTCGCAGCCTAAAGAGCATTTGCAGGCTATAAGCGAAGCCATGTCAGAGTACGGGTTTCTATTGAGTAATGAAAGGTTATACGTGTTACTAATGTTTGGGCGTAAAAAAATCGACATCCCTTACTTCATGCTATACTCGTGATCATAGTGCTATTTCGTTCGGAACACCCCGAGTATAAAATCTGAGCAGCATGGCAACATCCTTCTAAGTATTCATTTTTCATTTGCCATCATCGTTATTCGTTATCTTTTCGATCTCGGCAACTTTGTTGTTCTGGCTAATACGTTAAATACGTTTATTGTTGCATTTTAAATGCTCTGAGAAATATTCAAGTTAAACAAGTAAAAGCCGTGTGGACGAGTATTCGGAAAAGAGAAGGACTAATGTATGTTTTAGTAATTAAAACAAAGGAGCATCAGAGGTGGCATATTAAGGAGCAATAGTTCTTAATGTTCAAAGTTTCGAATAAAAATAATTTATTGATATGAATTAAGACGTGTTATAAATACTGCACTCAGGTGAGGCTACAGTGAGATAGACAAATTAGTGGCAGCTCATACAAGGCATTACAAATAATGGATGGCCCAAATACGAAATTTACAATGAAACATTATCGGATCCTAACAATCAAATCTTTTTCTTGAAAATTACAACAAGAGGAATATAAAGGTTAATTTATAAAAAAACTCTTGGGGAATCATCTTAAACATGTAAGCAAAATAAAAAGTAAAACAAAAAAACCCCACAAATTTAAGCGCGTTTACGTAATTTTAAATTTGATTTGAAGTTGATAAGGTTCGCCAGAAACTGGATATAATAACCTAAAATAAAAAAGTGAAACCCCTTTTCCACAAGAATTATTTAAGGTATTTACGCCGATGAAGATGACCTGGTCATCGAAATGCACATACGTATATTAAATAATTCTTGTGGAAAAGTGTCTTCTCTTTTTTACTTTTGATTTAAAGATGAGATTTCTAATTAAATTTACAACAAAATTGGGGCAATTTCAGAATAGTAAGTTAAATGTTCTTCGGGAATTGACATCCAGGTTTCCCATACCCTGGGTACGATCAACATCAACTTCGATGACCGGGATAAAGAAGCTACTGACCAACCTCAGTCTCACTAAACGAAAGTTTGCAATTGGATGGCATTTCTATGAGAAAGAATAGAAAATGCAACCGTACAAAAGAGAAATTGCAATGCAGTCATCACTGTTAAAAAATCAGACAACGTATGCTAATTAAAACTTACGGTATAAACATGGTTGGAATGGTCTGCATCACCCGAGAGATGGTCAGCATCACAGTGTATTTTTCATTGATACGGTCTTTAACGTAGACGGAACAAGACCTATACGAGACGACCTTTTGAAGTCCCTTTAGGCTTGGATGGAAAGTTCATGGACACGACGATAAATGTGCTAGCAATTTTCATCTGATGTCGAGACATAACTCCAAAATCTTCACGGAGACATTAGGATGGAGCGATGGAAGCAAGTCTTAAGATAAAGCACAGATGAAGGTCCTAACAAAACAGAAAAGAAGGAATAACATTAACGGGGACGGAACGAAAAGGGCAAATGGAATTTAAGGAGAGACAGGTTAGTATAGATAATGGGAACGCTGGAAAAAAGTTTTCGTATCTCACTGCTCACCTATTCAATGTGCCGAAAATCTGTTTATTTTCTATAGATAAAGAAGGTTTTCATCGAGTTGAAGATAATACATTATTGTGTAAGATGTCCGCTATTACAAACAAGCGGAACTATTATCAAATGTGTCATGCATTACCCGCACAGTTCATGTTGTTTGAAAGGTACCTGGAAAAAAATATTCGCATCACTTTAGAATTGGAAAAAATATTCGTATTACCTTCCATTCTTGCAACTTTGTTTTAAAAGGTTTCATCCCCCTATGGTAAATGAAGTACTCCGAAGTATTGACAATTTGGATGCGCAATGAATCTGAAAAATAGGTAATACTCACTTGAGTAAGGGAAATAACATGGCCTCACGAAAACATCATACTCAGTCGTTTAAACAAGCAATTACTGAGCAGATACAAAGGGGGAGGAACAAAAAGGACGTATCTGAACTGATGAACTGTACTCGAACTACTATCAACTATATAAGGAAGAAGATCCAGGAGAGAGGAACTGCGAAAACCTAACCTTGACCGGGATATCCACGAGCAACATCACAAAAGAATGATCAAAGATTTAGATTGCTCTATAAGTCAATGAGAAGAATGCCTTCAAAGAACATGAACATAGAGTGGCCCAAATCCGGTGTACATATTCCTGATCGCACCTTAAGAAACCGGTTTCATGAGATGGGATATTATTACAATAAAGCTATAACCAAATCCTATCTTACGAAGAAGCACATGCGAGACCGGTTGACATGGGCCAAACAGCATTGAGACTGGACGGCAGACACGTGGGCTCGTGTAATATTCAATGATGAATGTTGCGTATGCATTGGATATGGAGATGGTGCTGAAAAATTCGTGTGGAGGCTCTCCTCGGAGAAGTTTCATGCAAATTATCTACAGTTCAAAACCAAAAAAACAAATATGGGGATGTATCGAATAATGGAGTAAAATCTTATGTGGATGGAAATAGTTAAGTAATAAACTAGAAAAAGAAACACAACCAGAGAAAAAGAAACGAAAAAATAATAAATGAAAAATAAGGCAAAAAAATAATACAGCAAAAAACAAAAGAATAAGGAAAAATACGACCTGTAAGCGCTTTTCGAAAGCCTTGCTTTCATCGTTCAGCAGCCCAAGGGAGAACACAGAGTGAACTAACTTGGGACAATCGACAATCGAACAGTGAAGTGTACATTTGTTAGGATGGGACGAAAGCAGCGCTTTCACAAAGCTCATCTAACCAGAATAAACTCCAAATGAAATACACTGAGGTAGTCAAGAAGCCTAACCAACCCGAGCGGTCTTCCATATTATACAAAAAAGAAAATAAGATTGACGATTGTCAGAAACAAAATACAAACGAAATAAAAACTACAAGGAGAAAGAAGATTATCACATCTTCCAGTAGTCCGGGAAAGAGACGTTGCTAATATCTTCAAAATTGACGTCAAGAACGTGCCTCGGTTTACGATACTTCGTATGCCAGTTCATATTCAATGAGTTCTTCAGTATCCCATTCACAAGTTTATTGTCGTGAGTCTTCATCTTCTGTATCATAATCAAAAGGAGATCCTGTATAAACTAACTTGGGACAATCGACAATCGAACAGTGAAGTATACATTTGTTAGGATGGGACGAAAGCAGCGCTTTCACAAAGCTCATCTAATCAGAATAAATTCCAAACGAAATACACTGAGGTAGTCAAGAAGCCTAACCAACCCAAGCGGTCTTCCATAAGTATATTGGGACAATCGACAATCGACAATCGAACAGCGCAGGGAAGAAAAACAAACGAGCGGTCCGGAAGCTATGCTTCCACTGCCATACTCATCCAGTAATATAGCCAAAAGAAATACGCTGAATTAGGAAAGAAGCCAGATGAACCTGGTTAAGTCATCCACAGTATACGGAGGAGTCCTTTTCTAACAGGACGATAAAGTTGATTGTTGATTGACGACAGGACGAGGAAGAGCTAGGTGATCCAGTAGGGTGGGAAGATGGCCTTTTGGATGTCATCGAAGTTGACGTCCAGTATGTGACGAGGCCTGCGATGTCTAAAGAGGCTTCTAAAGGTGAGCGGATGCTCAAGAATACCTGCAACCAGAGGATTGGGATGGTCATTCATCTTCGGAAGAAGCTTCTTCAGCGACTCTTTGACGTGGTTTCCAATGGTAGGTATACCGAAATCTTCAGCAATGGAAGTATTAGTTGCTATTCTCCTGTCGAGTTGGGCAATAGTCCTAAGTGTGACATTTTGGAATGTTTGTAGGTCCTTCCATCTGGATTTGCAGGTTGTAGCCCAGGCAGGCATACCGTACAGAAGAATGGTTTGGATTACCATTTTATATAGCAACAGTTTGCTGTCCACTCCAAGCGAACTGTTTCGTCCCAGAAGGGCAACCAGACTAAACTTCGCCTTCTTGGCCTTGTTGATAGCATAAGAGAGATGATCGCCCCAATTCAGCTTGGCATCTATTACAACTCCGAGGTATTTATAGTTCTTTACCCACTCGAGCTCCTTGCCAGATAGGAAGATTGACTTCGGGGGTTTTCTAAGTTTTTTGGTAACGAACATGACTTTGCATTTATCTACGTTCAGGTTTAACCTCCACTTAGCAAACCATTTCTCACACAGATGCACAGCATTTTGTAACCGAGATATGACATGAGTGGGATTTCGGGCACAAGTCATAATGGACACATCGTCAGCAAATAGGTATAATTCGCACTTTGTAAATGCTGGGAAGTCGTGAATGAAGAAGTTGAACAACGCAGGGCCCAGGACAGAGCCTTGGGGAACACCAGCCTTGATGTCACAAGGGTTAGACATGGAGCAGCCAACCTTGACACGAAAGGTCCTGTTTGACAGAAAGGAACTAATCAAAGCGATCAGCTCGTCAGGAAAGCCATAAGTAATCATCTTGTATCTCAAGACCGTTATGCCAGACCTGATCAAAAGCCTTCCGTACATCTAGAAAGATAAGACCACCGTATTTGGCGCAATTAAGGGGAGTGTTTAGATCAGCAACAAGCCTCCAAAGCTGTAGTTGGCAAGAGTGACCCGGGCGAAACCCGAATTGCTCCTCGCGAACAAGATTATTAGCCTCGCAGAAAGCATTAAACCTCCTTAGAATAACACGTTCAAGGACTTTTGACATCGTAGGTAGTAAGCTTATGGGCCTGTAGCTGACAGCGAGGGCAGGGTTCAGACCAGGCTTCGGTATCGTAACGATGGCGGACTCCTTCCACTTGTCAGGGAAGTATCCATGTCTCCAGCAGTCATTTATGACCCTGGTAATAATCGAGACGGCACTAGGAGGCAAGTTCTTAAGGTCACTGTTTGTGATAGAATCGAAATCTGCTGCTTTCCTGCTTTTAAGATGCTTTATGATGTCGGAGATTTCATTTGTGTTAATAATTTCCTCATGCGTAGGAACACTCTGGGATGGTTCATAGGAGATACACACATCGTTGACAAGTTGAGTATTTGAGCGACTATCGGGGTCTTATTCACAAGGTGTGGTAAACTGCTTTTCCAGGGAGTCGGCGATCAGTTGAGCTTTATCACGATCACTGGTGACAACATCACCACCTGTAGTAAGCAGTGGTGGCAAGTTGATGGGCCTGTTTCCTTTTAAGGCCCTTACAGTACCCTACAGGGAGTTGTCCTGGACTGACAAGGATTTAAGTTTTTCGTTCCACCTCTGACTTCGTAGAGCTTTAACCTCTTCTTGGATCTTCCGAGAAAGCCTGTTATACTTTGTCTTGTAAAAGGGTAGTCGCTTACGCTGCCATAATCTTCTATAGGTATTCCTTTCAAGAATAAGCCGTCTGATGTAGGGAGGAAGGTCGAGATGTTCAGGACGCTTTCGATCAGCAGTGGAGGCACTGGAACAATTAGCCTCATGGATAACACTAGTGATAGAACTAATATTTGTGTTAATGTCATCGTTGGCAATAACCTCTTTGTATGGGATGCTTTTTTCGCGAAGAATATCTCTGAAGAGTTTCCAGTCCTGCTTGGAGCGAAGCCCAATCTTCATATCGATGTCCAAACCCTCAAAGATAAGCATCACTGGTCGATGGTCAGAGGATAAGTCATCTACCGTAAATATATTATAGGGCTTGAAGAACCCTTTAAGAACAACGATGTCGAGCACGTCACTAACAGGGGAGTGGTCGCAGTAGTAGGTGTCTTCAAGGGGACCAGCAACAGAGGTGTTAATTTCGTTCAATGTATATCCATATAAGATATTGCCATTTTGATTGGGGCATTTAGAGTTCCATGCATGATGCTTAGCATTTAAGTCGCCCGCCATTACAACCGGAATGGGTCCGGACAGCAGATCGTCGAGTTCGCATGGACTAAGCTTGTGCTTAGGCGAGTTATATAATGAGAGTAATTTGGGAAGGTATATCGAGTCTTGTATAGTGAACCAGAACGGAGAACAGCTAATCAAGAGAATTGTGGAAAGTGGCAATTCATCGATTGGGAAGCTGAGTCACCCACTGAATCAATGCAGAGTCACCAATGGGGCCCTTATCGAGATTTAATAACCGGTTTTTGTCGGTTTTGTTTATGGCAAGGCTTTCAAAAGCATCTAGTAGGTGCTTTTTATTGACTGATTGTACAAGTTTTAAATTCTCTAAGGAAAAATCATGTCCCGTGTCCAGTGAAGGCTTGGCTATTGCAGACTGGTTGCTTCTGCCAAAACGTCTATGCCGCATATGCTCCTTGAAACTGGTGGCTAAGTTTCTAGAAGTCTGACCCTTGCACACCATAGGGCATAGCGAGCACCTGGCCTCGTAGACCCCGGATTTTTGTAGATGTGGAATGTGATCCTTAGGATTGAACAGAAAATGTCTCAACTGGTTAGGGTTGCTAAAAGCTAAAGAGATATGGAATGGTTTGAAAATCGAGTTAAGGCCTTTTATCAGGGCATGGTTATATGGTACTGAAACAGTCCTTTCTTTGTCCTTGGTTCTGTTCAAGGTGGAAATATCTGTAATAAAGTTTTTATACTTTCTTTTCCTAACTAGATCCGAAATGGTTCTGGAGCTCTATCCATTTTTCACAGCTATATATTTTTCACATTTTTTTAATTAAGCGAACTTCTTTAATGAAATTAGTTGCACTCATGGGAAGGTTAATAGCTCTATCAATCATAAAAATGAAACTAGAGAGCTTCTGATTCCAAGGGTGATTGGAATCAATCGGAATGTAATTCATTCCATTATAAGGTTTTCTAAACACGTTAAAGAACAAAGAATCCTTGTTCCTTTTGATCATAATATCAAGGAAAGGAAGTTGACAATTTACTTCAACCTCAAACGTTAACTGTACTGTGGGATAGAAACTATTCAAATACTTAGCAAAATCATCAATCCTACAAATTTTAGTGTCGAATATAGTAAAAACGTCATCGACGTAACGATACCAAATCTTAGGAAAATAAAAATCTGAATTCTTGAGTCTTTCTTCGAAATTTTTGAGGAAGATCTCAGCAAAAATTGGACTTAGGCACGAACCCATGGGAGTTCTCAAATATTTAGCTAGAAACTTAGAAATACGATAGGTAGGGGAGTTTATATTGTATACAATCGGGCGCATCTTATTACCTGGTTTGTGAATTTTCGAGAGGGCATAGAACCTAGGAATAGTAGGGTTTGAAATAATCAAAGAAGCGACCACTTTACTTGGAATAAAGATGGAACAATTTTAAACCAGGTTTTTAACTTCTCTGACTAATTTCGTTAAAGGATTTTTGTTAATAACCTCGAAAGGTCCCTCCGAAATCAATTTGTTAACCCTATCACATTAGTCAGATTTCTTTAAAGTCACTGTGTGATTGCCCTTATCACTTTTGAGGAACAAGCAATCTTTTTGGTTGAAAGTTTTAATAATATTAGAATATTGAACTTCTGAAAAATCAGGATTATAACTATTCCAATTGTCGGATAAAACCCTCAAACATTGTTCTCTAATGGCTTTCTTATGCGACTCAGGTAAAAACCTAATCCCACCTTCTATTTCACCAACCAGTTGATGCATGTCTCTCTTTTTGTTGCTGACTGTGAACTTTAAGCCTTTGGATAAAAGTTCCAATTCAATATCGCTGATGACAATATTGTCAAATTTGTTATCACACTCTTTATTTACTTGGATATTTTTACTTTTAACAATACAATCTAACTTCTTTGTAAGTTTTTTGTTTTTTTTTATCAATTTTCAACTGATTAACATTATTGACTTTTAAAAGAAATTTGTCCCACTTTTTTTTACATAAACGACTGCTCAATTCAAGATGTAAGGAATAAGCTTTAGCTTGTGTAATGGAGAGTTTATAATTTAGAAACCCGACCTCCATACACAACCTCTTATGCTTATATGGGGATGTATGTCGTTCAAAGGACCAGGACGATTATATATTTGAAAGGTACAATGAATGCTTCCGTATATTGCTCAGTTCTAGATGTTAATCCCTATGTAATGTGTAAATTTGGCAGAATGTTGCGCAGTGGAAAGGAACATGACAGAAGGCAGATAGAATAATCATGAATAAATATTTGTTTATTTCAAACAAAAGGTTCAAAATTAGTATTGGAAAAATGAGATATATTAAAGAAAGCTTATCTATGCTTAGCTATAATCTTAAGTAGATAAGCACACTTGCAAATCTATTAAATAACTAACACAAAGTATAATGAGATGCATTTAGGTTAAACACTTCAACAAGTCGGCATATGAAGGCGTGAAGAAATAACACACCATCAACAACACTTTACACACATAACACTAGCTACATTCAAAAACTCCGTGTTAGTCGTGTTAAGCGTGTCGTGTTGCTAAAATCTGATGTCACTTCCTGCACGAACCGTGTCCCGTATTGCAAAACGCCTAGCACGAAGCACGGGCTTTTTACGTCCGTGTTCGTGTTAGTTCTCTAGCACGACATTGGCGCGCATGCTCATTGTGGCATTCCTCATCTTTCTCATGAAAATCCGTAATGGTGGGAAAACATTGTTAAGGGACATTGTTAGCTCTAAAACAATACAAATCATAAACATGCAAGTAATCACAAGCTACGTTCAAAAACTCCGTGCTAGTCGTGTTAAGCGTGTCGTGTTGCTAAAAATCTGATGTCACTTCCTGCATGAACTTTGTCTCGTGTTGCAAAACGCTTAGCACGGAGCACGGGGTATTTTCGTCCGTGTTCGTGTACAGCCTTCTCTAATCATGTAGGCTGTGGTTCGTGTTAGTTCCCTAGCACGAGATTGGCGCGCATGCTCATTGTGGCATTCCTCATCTCTCTCATGAAAAGCTGTAATGGCGGAAAAACGCCGCTTCCCTGAATATTTTATAGTTATACTAATTAATTGCGCCAAGATCCCATGATTAATTAGGGTAGAAGGAACTCTATTTGTTCAAGAACATCCATTATGGAAAGCAGAAAAGTTATTTTTGATAATCGGAGAGGACTGGGTCGAAAGTAAAGTGCCTATCGCTAATAGCTCCACTATCTCCATCTGGTGGGAAAATGTAACCACGATAATTAATACACGACTTACTGGATGCTAACGAGCTGTTCATTTAGCTGATATCCATTGTTGTTTCAGGCAGACAAAACAATACCGCCGAGAGAGAAAGCCTGCTCACGGAAAATCATACATTGTTACATCACCTACGGTAAGAACAATTTCGTGCTTATTATTGATAGAAATATGATCAACAATACCCTACCGTAGGTGATGTAACAATACTCTGCCTGATCGGTCTCAACTCAAGTGGCAGCACAAATCGTGCTCGACAGCACAGACAACACGAGCACATTCAAAAATTACCTTAGCACGGATCGTGCTATAGCTTAACACGACACGCTAAACACAACTAGCACGGAGTTTTTGAATGTAGCTACTGTTTCAAGATGGGTGATCACTGAAGATTTAAATGACTCGTAGAACTCGTTAGCAGCTAAGGAATCTACCTCCTTATGCCGTGAGTTCAAAATTTCTAAGTTTAAGTCGTCACAAGCAGGGTAAGCAGAATAGGTCTGCAGAGGTGAAAGAAGTAATCTCCGCTGGGTAACTCGTTGCTCGGGCGTACTATGAAGAAACGAGCAAAGAATTAAGAATTTGACGATAAAGCTCTTGTTTCCAATACGTAATCGATACAGTTAGGATCCAAAGAAGACGAATAAGGTAAGAATTAATTAGATCCGCAATTCCGTTGGTAAGGACAGGAGAAACGTTTTATACCATTAAGACAAAGCCCAGCTGCTGGTCTAAATAATACGAAAGTCCAAAGGGCCACAGTCCTCGAACTCGTGAGCTGTAAAGGAGTTCGTAACTGCTAATGCCTGGTTGAAAGTTACAAGAAACTAGATACATAATAAATATGCAAGAGTTTCATGCCTTTAGTTTCTGATGAGAGGAATAGCAGATATGCCAATTACGGTGCACATTCACCTGGTCAAATCTCCTGATTAACGACGTCGCAGTAGCGAGGCTCTCTTCGCAGATTTTGCTCTGCTCGCTGCTTTCCCCGACATACAAGTTTCCCGGCTCGGTTGCAACTTTTTCCATTCTGGACTCTGCCTTCCTCTCCATTAACAGAAGAGACTTGCTCGCCAGTTTAACTCGCTCATCATAGCGGAAGTCCTCTCTCGAGCGCCAACCTCCTTCGCCCTCGGTTTTCTGACCTCTTTTCTGTAATCTCGTCTTTTCTCGTTGTCTTCTCGGTATCTCTCTCGTCTGCTCTCATTCGTTCGTGCTTGATTACGTTGATGGCGACGAGTACTACGCCGACTAGCTTTCCACACCAATGAGTAGATGATACGGGTGCGAAAGCAGCCAACGCTGTCATCGGAGTCCTTGATAGATTGTGAATTCCGTGACTGTCACCAAGTTTGGCGACTGAGAATTTAACCAAGGCTCCCGATCGTACATCACAATCGGGGAGCAAGCTTGGCACTCGCGTAACGCAATCTGTTAAGAATAATCAGAGGCTAAGCGGAATTTCTCAGGGAAGCCAGAAGCAGGAGCGTTGTAAACAGAAAAAGCGGAAGCGGCGTAAAAAGGTGCGCAAACGGGCAGGGTAACGAGCGGGAAGATTCAAATCTAGGAGAGAGGTTACGAGACCGAGCGAAAAGGACGCATGGGAATCACTCCCGGAAAATTCGAGGAGGTGAGCGTCCACTTATGCAATTCCGAAGTTCGAACGAGGCTTTCGAACGCCCGCCGTGTTCGCCCTTATATCTCGAAACGCTCGAGGATGGACTTTTGCGAAATAGAACGATTCCTCCGCAGGTAGCGAGCGCTCATATGCGTGTTTCATTACTAATTGTGTGCTCCTGCCCTATGAACTTAGCCGCCCACGACTACGAAGCAAGGCTGTCCGAGGCAACGCACGAGGAAGGCATCGAGCGAGTGTTTTCGACGGTGAGAAGCTCTGGAGTTCTGGAACGTCGGTTCGTCCGCCTAGCATAGAACTCTCCGCCCTTCCTATCGTTGTAGCTCCTGTCCTCGCCCTCGCTACCAGAACGTTGGTCGTGGTAGCAGCAGCAGAAGCCGCCGACTGGCAGCAGCTTCAACCACTGGACACAAGACTAATTCCAGCGGGATTCAGCGTCTGGATCACACCGTGGACCCAGGAAGCCTTTTGGCAAACAAGGATTGGGCGCCTTTGTGCCCTACATAAGGTGGGTGATGTTTTTTCCAGTCCTTAAGCTAAGCTCGGTCACAATTACGAATGCTCTCTCATAGATTGCGTAATTCATCCCGCTCGAGCGCGTTGTTTAACGTTAAGTGTTAAGTAAGCGAGAGAGGGTATAGTAAATGAAATTTATTGTACCGTGAAAGAATTAGCTCTCGCCAACCGCTTAAGCACCACGCTCGTTTGGCTAGGCGTAGTTTGCGCGTTTAGCTCGTCTATGCGGTTTACTCATTTTTCTCTTTCAATCTTTCTTTTAGTTATTTGCGGCTTCAAGCGCAAATTCTAGAAACGCTAGTCATCGCCGTCTTCGAACGGTGCAGCGGAGGTGGCGCCCAGCAAAGTAGCGGGGAAATTCCAGCCCTGCGTCGAGCGACCTGAGTTCCTTCCTGGCATTGGGCGTTCCTACGTCCGCTGTAGATTTAGTTTGCCACGCTATTTTTTTGGTAACAATATTAATTTGGACCAAACTCGTAGCAAGCTATTTAATGCGTTCAGTCGCAATTCCGGACACGGTAACTTAGTCCCGTCTCCATATTAAAAAGGAGAGTCGTAAAACAACGTCTCCTATAATTTTGATAAGAGATTAAAACCCCTAGAGGGGGCCAGCGTATTAGCTCACATTTATTACGCTACCTTATTGTAAATCTGGGATTTGTTCCGCAGATGGGCCTATACGTTTTTGTTATTTCTATTGTCGTTGTTAACGTACTTACACGACAATTGGCCCGCTTGTTGTTGTATACATTCTAATTCATGTAACTAAGTGTAAAACGGTGTTTGTACATCCGTTCGGGCAAGGCACAGTGCATAGGCGTTTCTTGCACTTAAGCAAGATCGTAGCCCATATTACTCTTATATTATTGTATTTATTATAAGTGTTGTTAATGTTAATAAATAATTTAAGCCAAAAGGTATACTCTGTGGTCTCTTTCAGTATTTACAAATTTCCACTGCGCAATACTCTTTTATACGTGACAGTGACATACTCGCTGCCCCAAACCGCGGAGAATAGTACGTGCTTGGCCTTGTAAAATGATCTGGAGAGGGCGTTAGCGATTACGTTGTTCTCAGATCTTATGTACTTCAGGGAAATGCGGTAGTCCATGATGTATTGCAAAACCTGTGCTTGTAGCCTGGACAACTTCCCCTGTGTAAGGAGTTTGGACACGACCTGGTTATCAGTGTAGACGACCATATTCATTTGCTGCATATAATGCCTGCATACCTAGGCCGCGTGGGCCACGGCCAACAGCTCTTTTACGTAAACAGCTAACTGAGCTTCCTTGTACCTGAAACGCCATGACTCGTACGCCACAGGAAACAATTTACCTCCATAGGCTTGAGTGGCTACTGCTACTTGATTACGTTGATGGCGACATGTATTATCTAGCTTTCCACGCTGATGAGTAGATGATACGGGTGCGAAAGCAGCCAATGCTGTCATCGGAGTCCTTGATGGATTGTGGATTCTGTGATACCCTACAATCGAAGATCCAATTCTGAGATGCAGTTCCCATATATCAGCATGAGAATGCGTCATGTCATACATCTGCGTCCGTTACCAACTATTAGAACGAAAGAAACATTGAAATGATAAAATGGCCTGCAAACTAACCCGACCTCATCCGATCGAGAATCTGTGGTATTATTTGAAACAAAAAAAGGTTAATGAAAAGAAACCCACTAACAAAGAGGAACTTAAAGCGGCGATCATCTAAAGCTGATCCAAAATTGATTCCATACCTATCAGAAACTTGAATTATCTGTCCCATGACGAATACAAGCAGTTATTAAATCCCACGACAGAGCTATCAAATATTAGTAAGTAATGAAGTGCATGTTCTGTATGGAAATACGAAAATTTTTTCCAACCTTGCAGTGATAAGAATTTTTTTTTACAGGTACCTTTCAAACAACATGCACTATGTGGGTAATGTATGGCACATATGATAATACTTCCGCTTGTTTGTAATAGCGGACATCTTACACAATAACGTATTACCTTCAATTCGATATAGATCTTCTTTATCTATCGAAAATAAACAAATTTTCGGAACATTGAACAGGTGGTCAATGTGATATGAAAACTTTTTCCTAAGGGTTGTAGTCCAAGCAGCCAAGATGATTTAGAGGCGCTAGCGGCTGTCGTTGGAGCGTGGACGCAAAGAAATGGCTTGACTGGTTTCCCCAGGTGACCTGCTGCATAGGGCCGGAGCCGTTAAACCAACACCGACGACTACAAGGGTTTACGGATGTGCGAACTGCGATTTAGCATCCAATGAAGATTCGCTTAAAGGACTGACGGCAACTACGGTGGAGAACAGAAGATACCAATACAGAGTACGGATATACAGTGTCACATGTTCCGAAAGCGAGAGCTCAAGCGAGTGCGCTCAGAAGCGTGGAATCGTGGGCGCGGAAATTTCCATCAAGATATTCTTGTTTGGAAAACTAGGGAAAATTCTTATAAAAAGTGAGATTATTAAGGCTATTCACTCTACATATATTTTGATTCCGGAGATGGAGTACGGCATTGCTGTTTGGTCAGCTGCGTCAAAAGTTTTAATTACCAGAGTCCAGGTTGTTTATAACAACGTTATCAGGACCGCCTTTGCTCTTCCTAAACTATCTTCGATTACTGATACTTTTCAATACCATGGTATCCCTACTTTTAAGACAATAGTACTTTTTGCTAGATTAAAAGAACTTTATTTTGTGCTCACTAACATTAATCATCCCGTTCATTTCGTTAGACAATGGATGCGCGATTCCTTCAAAAACCACTCAGATATAAAATTAGTCCCAATAATCGGGTTTCTAAGTTTATGGAATCGTTTTTTTTTTCGTATAATACATTAACTAACTGGAATTTCCTTTCGTTTGATTTTAAAAATCAGATCATCAATTGAAAACAATATTTGATAAATAAATTTAAAAAACTCAAGGACAATTTACTTACACAAGACAAAGTTGCATATTCAACTGACTTGTTCTGGAAAATTTTACTTAAGATAATGTCACGGAATTTTGAAGGAAGTTCACCGTATAGGAAAAATTCCGCGATGGAAGGATTTGCTAATAATATTTGGAAAAGTAAAGAAAAAGACCCCACCCCGGGACGTGAGAATGGAACGGCCGGGCAAGTCGCGCGAAGCGCGAGACGGAGCCACGAGAGGCAGAGGGGAGCGAGGAAGAAGTCAGAAGATGTTTGGCTATTGAAGAATACGGAAGAACGGGCGAGAGCCAGGGCAGATATGCTAGCCGGAAGCCGATGAAATTAGAAGGCATTGCGAGAGACGGGATGGTTTCTGGGGCTGAAACGGGTCGCAGTAGGCGTTGTGCACACAGTGGAGCGACATTCGAGCAAGAAACGAATAATGTATGTCTCCTCACTTTAGGTGAGCATCGCAGGAAAGCCAAGCAGCTATTACGAACAGGAGAGGAGCAGCGACCGAGGAAATGTTTGGATACGCGACTTTCTGACTCAGCAGAGCTGTTCGAGCCCGTCGTATCAAGTACTAATGGTAACAAACTTTTGCTACATTATACTTTAACGAGCACTAGAGTGTTCTTATCGAGTTTGGGATTCTCTAATATGGTTTGCTGTCGTATTGCAGTAACAAAGAAAGAAAATAACTCTTAACGTGAGCCGCACGGCGAACTGTGCCTTAGAATGCTACATTTTATTTCTTATGTTCAGTGTGTTGTGTTTGTGAATGTCAGGATTTTAATTCAACGAGGGGTTGTATATTCGCTGATATGCTTCAGTGTGCCAAATAAAAGTGAAGCGGAACTGTGGTTGCAGCTATTGCGCTGTACGGATTATGACAATATCGCATTATTGGATAAGCAGGCAGAGGCCTGATAGTAATTTTATGTTATTTGAAATAAGTAAAAAAGGAAAGCCCGTATTACTTATTGGAGGACATACGACTATTTGCTATTTAGCACTTGTGAAATAAGTGGATAATTAAGATTAATAGTTATCTGGTCTTTAATTCAAATTAATGGGTACGAAAGCCCATATTGCTTATTGGAGGGCATATGATTATTTACTACTTAGCACTTAGAAATTAAGTAGATAGCTAGGTTTAATCATTATCTGGTATTTATTTGGAATTGTTTGGTATTGCTTATTGGAGGGCATTAAATATTTTTTATATTGGATTAAAATAATATTAGTTGATTTATTGGAATAATTAGTCATTTATTGATAATTGCAAGATATAGGGTGAAATGGCTGGCCGCCTATATTCAACTCATTTGCATTATTGACTAATTACTATTTATCTATTTCTTGAATTTTCTCTTGGTGGAACGTCGGGAAGGCCCAGACGAGCGGCGGACTGCTGGCGGGCTTCGACATCGAACGAAGAAGAGAATTATCTAGACGGATGAGCATTGGATATTGTTGCCGGAGCAATTGCGACTGCAGGAGAGTTCCTACCTGTAAGGAGAGAAGCATTGTTGCCGTCATCGAGCTCAATGAACTTTGTATCAATGCAACCAGTTTTTATATGTATCAAGTTAATGAACTATGTAAATTTAATTAGAGCGTTTCGAAGCTTAACTTACCTATTGGAACTTAATCTTTAAATTTGGAAAGTTAATGTTGGAGCCGCAACGTTAATTATTCGTAATAACTAATTAAAGAAAGAATTAATTAGCTTGGACGTTTATAATCAAGACGATTAATAAATATTATGTTTTATTTCAATTTCTTACACACCTGATCTGTTTCATAATTCAATTATCACGCTTCCACGTTACAGATTATAAACAATACTACTTGAGCGCGTTAAAAGCGAAATGAAATACAAAGTTTCACAAACTGCACAATACTCAGTTTAACAAAAACAGTTAATTTCATCGCATAAGCGGGGTAATTACTAAGCATTACCCTGCTTTAGAAAACAAATAACAAATCTAATATTCGACATCTTATTCCAATAGCGCACTAGGTGTCACAAGGTATTGTAAGCAATAGCGCGAGCACGGGCGATCGGAGTTCACCCCAGCGCGAGGCGCGACAGAAATATTCCAAAGCTCAGGCTCCATCTATTGCCATAAGTGATAATTATATTAATAGTTGTAATGTGCGTCGTCGTAGCAATAGATGGCGGAGCAAGATTCCGGTAAACGGAAATGAATGGAAGATGCGCAAAGGAGTGAAATATGGGACTTGTGAAGTGGAAAGTGAAAAGAGAGATAGAAAGCACGAGCCTGCCAAGCCGAGAAGGTCAAGAAAGTGGCCTCCTCGACAAGAGGACACTCATACAAGTTACCGAAGCAGATATTGCTTCGAATATTCGGAGACGTTTATTTTTATGAACACAAGTGCTTCGTCAAGTGCCTCAGCGGCTGTCCCGCCGTTCGTGCGTCTCTCCAGGAACACCTAAATTAGCAGCGTAGGCTCGTCGCAGTTGCTGCGCAATAAACTCTTGTCTATTTCCAATACAGGGTTAAGCAAGCAGATTGGAGACCAGCCGGCGCGAGCAGGAGCTCCAACCCAACAAGTCGTTACCAGTGCCATATCCAGTGTAGTCGGCCCGACAAGCGATGACGGTTAATTTCTACTATCTGACCAAAATCGCAAGCTGTTCAATTCAATTGTTGCTCCTGCGTTTTTTCCTCCTTTCAAATTCAATTGTTGGGTGATTTTACAGTTGCTGCTGGCTGTGATGTTTATGTTTGGCGCGAAGTGATATCACATATTTGGTAATTCTGGTGGCGGACTTTTATTGTCTTTGGTTGTGAAGTGTTTTGTTTCTGGATTTAGGCGTTGAAGGGCGTGTTTTTGCCAGTTTTTCCCGTCGTGCAGTAGCTGTTGCCATCGCAACCACACATAATTAGCATATCGCGGTGGTTTCGAGCTATTTGTGGATTTCTGATTTTCTTTTTTCTGCTTTTCTGGATAATTAGCCATTGTCGAAAGGAACCATGTCTTAAAGGTAAGCCAGCATTTTTTTGAGTGTTCTGGTGTTGGGTTGGGTTAACTGAGGTTGGGTTAACTTAGGTTTAGCCATAAAATGAGTTCCCGTAACTTTCTGGCAGCCATTCCTGTGACCACTAAAAAATACGGATCATTAGCCCCCTGTAACCGGCCGAGGGGAAACCAACTGCCCCCTGTAACCAAATAGGTTGGGGTATATATCAATTATTTACCCCCGGAGGGGGACGTCGTAGACCAATGAGCCTCATTGAATGAGGCGCGAAGCGCCGAGAGTGGTAAAAGTTTGTTAAAATTAAAGGTAGTTTTTTCCACATATTAAGAAGAAAACATTAAAAATTTGTTTTTCTCCTTAATCTGTGGTTTTTTTCCTTAGATAACCTCTCTCAATATACGGTGGGTCGTTCATCACTGGAACTACTTTTAGACTTGGTCATGTAATCTGAAAAAAACGCAGCTTCCTGAACAATCGACGGGAAAGAAAACGTGTGGCAACAATTGAAGTGAGCAGCTTGCGATTTTGGTCAGATAGTAGAAATTAACCGCGATGACAGAAAGAAAATAAGTACGCTGCCATCGTCGGGAACCAAGGCATTCTTCACGAGCTGCGGCAACAAGCGTTTCTCTTGCAAGGCCAGTCATTCCGCAACTTAGTGCTACTCGATGGAATACCGAGTTGGATACGACCGCCTGCATGACAGGGAATCACCGAGGTTCCAGAGATTAGTTCCACAACGTGGTTAGTGGTGATGCCCTGGGGATTAGAGGCCTACCTTCAGGAGGATCTAGGTGCACTATATAAATCAGAGGTAAGCTGGCTCATTTCATATATGCTTTCTATGCTCTCATAAATTGTCAATATCACTTTCCTTCCCGCGTTTACTTTCCTTTCTTATTAAGTAAACGCGACTCATGGCTATTCCTTGTTTATTGCAGGAGCTGCGAATGCATCCTCTGTCATTAAACGACCTTGCGTCGCTGTTTTCTGGGGAAGGAGTTCCGTGTACAGCATTTAAATTCTACTTTCAAAATCCTCCAAGCCTCAACCTTGTTAAAGTGTCATTGTGAGCGGTGTTTGCCGCCAACGTGGCTTCTACTATTATAGGTCAAATAAAGGAAAAAACAGAAAACACTATTGCACATAGAAAAATATTTTACTGACTCAGATGTACATTTCGGATTTCAAAAATCCATCATCATTACTGACTCACTGATGATGGATTTTTGAAATCCGAAATGTACATCTGAGTCAGTAAAATATTTTTCTATGTGGAGTAGTGTTTTCTGTTTTTTCCTTTATTTATTAAGGTATCCACAGTTTCGGCTATTTTTCTATTTATATTATAGGTCATTCAAAATTATTTCTACAGTCCGTGGTTTATACTGGACATTGTTTAGTCCTCTTTGCCCATCTCTTAACTGCTTAACTTGCAATAGACGAATCTATTTGTATAATTTTCATGTACCAATTTATTGATAATGAACATGAAAGGATTACGCCTAATTAACATAATTCCTCGTGTTAGAGGATATGTTAAATAATTCTAATCCCATCAGAGGAAATAGCAAGCATTCCGATTATTTTTAATAATCAACTTTATTTTTGAAAATTTACGTTTAATTAAGATTAGAAAAATAATACCGAAAACTCCTCTTAACAGAATACATAAAAAATTTGATAGAGGAATTTCTAATCACTTATTTACTTTGTATTTTATGAACGTTTCTTTACGAATTTTTGTAAATTAAAATTAATGATATGTCTACATTGCTGTCATTATTTTAGTTCCTAAAGTTCTTCCACTGCATACTCAAATACCGTGACACTAGGTCAAACAGTGAGCAATACAAACATTTGGCATCATGTTCAAACATTCTACTGTATCTACCTTGCATAAAACGGACAACAAACAATATGCTTAATAAACAGTCCATAAGGCGTTTCGATTCACAAATGAGGTACACTGTGCAAAGCAGAAAAGAAAAGTGGGATCTCAAAAACTGATCACAGTCCTTAAAACTGTGAGTCAATAAAATCATCCTGCCTCGATAACAAGAAAAAACACATGAGCACTTTTCTGTTCCTGTAGTGTAAAATGACTTAAAATTAAATGTATTAGCATAAAGAAGTTTATAAGTTAAACTGCGCAAATTATGGATTCCGTTACCAAAAAAAAATGATAACGGCATTCATAATCCAAACAGTAAACAGAAAATTGAAGGGAAAAGAAAAATGAGATAAAATAAATGTATGAGAAGGATAACATGTTGCCAGCAACAACAGTCACGGACAATAAATCATCGGGTAACCTTTGGAAAAGAAACAATATCTAAAGATATATAAGAATGAAATATTCACAAGAAATTTAGGAAATGCAATCTGGATGATATTGTTGACAAAACCAATTGTTAAGAACAATTCCAAAATTTCCGTACAAAGCTGTTGATAAATACACAGGTTTCATGAAGTAAAAACGATGATAAATAAGGGATTGATGTCCAGTCGCTCAAAAACAGGCACAAACTCCAAAGTATATGGCTATGTTCTGTTCAACAGGGTATAGATGGTTCATGATCATGAAGTTGAAGGTGAACGAAGTGGCTGCTGTCCAACGATGAAGTGTTGAGTAGAAAACTCGTTATGGTTCCTGGTTCGAATCCAGGTCGTGGAATTTTTTTCCTTCCATTTTTTCTCATATCATTACTTTATGCTTGGAGCTTTATCTCCAGTTTCCATCTAATAATTTATTTACAGAAGAAATATTTAGCTGTTGCTTCCACTGTAACAATCAAAGCACGGCAGGCCATCGCGAGCAAAGCATGTCGCATAAAACAAATACAACACATTGTTGACAACAAAAAAAAAAACACATGTGGTATGTAAATATTAAACCAATAATATTTGCACATCACAAATTTGTCACGTGGTGCGCACGTGACGTCGACAGTAAAATGTGGAAAAACGCGAGCGAACGAGAGTGGTAAAAAGTAATTTTTTGTCTCGAGGAGCAAGCAAGGATTTATTGCCATCAAACGATGGCTCATGTCGGGCGGAGAACACTGCAAAGCAAGCTTCAGCGCGAGCAGCAGTTTGCGACGAAAATACAAGCTTAACGCAGATAAAGTGCCGTTTTATGTAACCCTGATTTAACCTGGGAAAAGGAAAAGGTTAATAGCCCTGAAGCCGATAAAATTGCTTCGAAGGAGAAGTCCTCCGAATCCTTAGCGTTGTTTCCTAATCGAGACGAAGAAATTTTGTCTACAGATAGTGTTGATAATTGCTGCAATCTGTTCTTCACAATTTGCTTAAGAAAGTGAATAAATCTTCGACTTTATTTTGCTACATCGGAAGAAAGTTTTGTTAGCGAACGTATTTCGCGCTGCGTGTCTTACTACGCATTTAAACATTTAATCTATGTGTAGCATATTGAAATTACTTATTCCGAAGCTTTTACTGAATTATTAACCTTTAGTGTCTCTTCTAAGATATCTGGAATTTCCATTCGGATTGGAGTCATACTCGGAATCTGGTCTAGGAGGTTTTCTTGTGTCCACTGAAGATTCCGGTTACATATCTATGGAGGAATAGAATGAAGAGTTTATATTTTTCCTCTGCATAATTAAAGCTACTAATTAATTTTTAGAGCCGGTTCTACCAACTTCGGATAAATCATCAGATAAGTATCGAAGGTTTAAACTTATACCCGACTAAGTGATATGCCCGGCGTTGCTCCGTCTGTTTGTTTGATGAAAATTTGACGGCATTTCCCTATCGCGATTTCTTGAGGAAACAAACAAAATAAAACAAGATATATTTACCTAATCCCCTCCTTTTGGGGACATGTAAACCTTACTCTGAACCTAACGAATATATGGTGCGAATAAAAGCTCATTCGGATAATTGGTTCAAAAGTTTTTAGAACATTTACAGACGCATCCTGAACCGGAATTTTTATATATAAAGACTAGCAGAGGTACCCGACGTTGCCCAGGTTAATTACACTTGTAGCTAAACAGAACAACCTCAAAAAATTAAATTATAACTCCCAATTTGTTAAATAATAACTCAATACAGAGCAAAGGCCTTATCCATTCTACGAAAAATACGAAAAACATGAATTCTAGTTGACATACCGGGACCAGATACTATAGACCCAAGTTTTTCTTGCTCTTGACGTAGAAGCTCTTGCTCTATTCGAAACTCCAGTTGATCAGATGTTTCAAATACCCGTATAGCGTTTTCTGTTTTAGTTGCAGAGTTTCTCTGACCAATACTCGTTCTTTCTCTTTCCTTTCGAGACATAAATTTTTGCCAGCCATATGGACGTTTGATAGGAAGCTCATGGGAGACACGCGTGACTCCTTTGCCTCATCAATAGACGCTGCCTTACTAATGTTCCGTCATCTCATCATCATTTTATGCTCATTATTAATAATTCTTGGAAACGAACGTTCAATCATCGCATTATCAACATTTGAGTTTCCAACATATATACATTCCCACAGAATATAGTAAAAATATTTTTTTATGAAATGTTTCGATCTGATTTGCTACCAAATAAGCTAGGTGATAACCCCGGATTGGTTTTATGATTAAATTTTGCAATATCTTAAAAATAAACTCATAAAAACGCTTGAATTAATACAGTAAAAATTCTTAAAAATTCGGAAAAATTTTTTTTAATGCTCACAACGGACGGACCTCTCCTTGTATGCCCCTGCTAGCTAAATAAGTTCTTACTCACGTAATCTTACTTTAGATATTCCCCTTGATGTTGCAATTTCCACTCTGGATGTCTTGAAGCAAAACCTGACCATTCATCTCTTTGTGTAGTCTTGTGGTCGCAGATTCTTCTATTGACATGCTTACCATTTGCTCAATACAGCACAGAGCTAAAGGACCGCTTCTTCTGTCGTCTTTCCATTCTTTCTCAATAGTCTGCTAATTCTGCATTATCTCCAGTTACTGATCATTTCTGAAGATCTTTAAGAAATTGTTAAGTACTAAGAACTCTCATTTCTAAGAAAATCCAGAATAACAGGAATTCTTTGTATTGTTACAAATTGAACCTTATCTATATTGCACAAACTGCCTTTCATTGTTGGTCATGAGATATATATTGTTGATACTTGCATCGTTGATACCTGCACTGCGTGTTGATACTATTGTTCATACTTATTGTTGCACAAACTTTTCCTTGCATTGTTGGTCATGAGATATATATTGTTGGTCCGTGCAGAGTGTTTGTGAATTGCGTGTTGATACCATTGTTGATAAGTATTGTTGCAGAAACTTTGCCTTACATTGTTGGTCATGAGATATTTCTCATTAATATGCCTTGGCATAACCATAAATATCGATTTTTATCAATAATTTATATTTTTTCGAAATCTAAGGTAGACAGTGACCTTCCTCATGCTTTGAAGGTCAACTATTCAAAATTTCATCAAGATCGGAATAAAACTGTAGATTTGCATAAGAAACAAACAAACCCACAAACAAACCCACAAACAAACATCTATATATATAAAGAAGGATGTTTGTGGGTCTGTGCGTCTGTGGGTGGGTCTGTGTGTACGTTTTTATACAAATCTATAGTTTTATTCCGATCTTGATGAAATTTCGCATACATGACCTTTAAAGCATGAGGAAGGTCACTGTCTACTTCAGATTTCGAAAAAATAATAATTATTGATAAAAAATCGATATTCATGGTTATGGCAGGGCATATTAATGAGAAATATCGCATGACCAACAATGCAAGACAAAGTTTTTGCAATAACGGTATCAACACGCAATTCACAAACACTCTGCACGGACCAACAATATATATCTCATGACCAACAATGCAAATAAAAGTTTATGCAACAATAGGTATCAACAATGGTTTCAACACGCAATTCACCAATA
>JAHWFO010094185.1:1902796-1939319 GCA_023313115.1 Rhysida immarginata
TGCGGGCATCAGAGGCGATCACGCAACCAGTGAGTTATCCAGGCCAGTAAGGAAAAGTTAGGTCGTCTGCTAGATAGAGAGTAATGCCCACGCAAATGACCAGAGACAACACCACCTAGACAGAAGGCCTGCGCACAGAAACTGTGTACATTGTTACATCATCATCAAACGGCCAAATTTAGGGCTTATTATTGATAGAAATACGATTAACAATAGCCGCTTTAATATGATATAACAATGTATGACGTTTTTGTGCGCAGGCCTTCTGTCTAGGTGGTGTTGCCAGAGAGCGCCAGTGAAAAAAACCTCACGCTTTAAACCTCCCATCCTGTATTTCTTCATCCATAACCATAACCAAAGTAATTGTTTTTATGGCCTGTTGTTGCAGAAACTTTGCCTTGCATTGTAGGACATTACATACATTGTAGGCTCTTGTCAGACAGACAGATCAAGCAAAAGATTATTTTTACCCTTTCCCCTTTGGGCCAACCTGACACTCGGCACATCTAAACCTTACCCTGAAACTATCGTACATCTGGTGCAAATATGAGCTGAATAGGATAAGTGATTCAAAAGTTTTAAGAACATTTACAAACGCAACCTGAATTTTTATATAGACCTTTCCCTTGAAACCGAAACTGGAGTAACTGCGCAGAAGCAGGACAGGGTAAAACTTCCGTTTCCTGCTTTGAAATGTGCAAACATTACTACACATCCGGAGGAAAACAGAAGTTTTTTTGCTGCCTTGCTTCTGCGCAGTTACTCCTGTTTCGGTTTCAAGGAAAAGGTCTATATTAAAAAAAAACAACAACAACCCTGGACCATCTCTTGAGTAATCAAATAAACATAAGCCAAGTCTATTTCATATGGCGCCATCTCTTAAGTAAACAAACAAACATAAACCAAGATATATGATTTTTACCCCTTCCCCCCTAACTTTGGGGACATGTAAACCTTACTCTGGACTTAACGAACATATGGTGCGAATATGAGCTCAATCGGATAAGTGGTTCAAAAGTTTTTAGAACATTTACAGACGCACCCTGAGCCTGAATTTTTATATATAAAGATATACCGCTTCAGTTGCGTTCTACCAACATTTTTTATTCTTCGGAAAACTTTATCGACGGTATAGCGCACAAGCAATGCAAGGCGCACTGTGATTAGTCAGTTTGATATTTAGTGCTACCCTCTACCGTGAAAAAAACAAAGTATTCATTGCAGTCAGCGTTGGTGTTGAAACGCATCACGGCAGAAAAAACAAATGCGAAAAACAAATGCAGCTCGAGAAGTCAGTCCGTAGAGACGCAAAACTTCCGTTTTGTTTCTCCTTTTCGGGGCTATGTTGTCGTTCATTGAAAATGAAATACAGACAGGTAATCTAGATCTAATCTGCTGTTCACTTGCACCCTAAACCTTATTCCTAGTATCGTTCTTTAGAATGGTAATTAAAAAACACGAAATAATATGGTTTAAAAGGCTTTTTCAAATCGAAGCAGACCGGAAATACCGCCATTTACCCTCGTAAATTGAGCGAAACTGCTTACTATACCAGGAATAAGTGACTGTCCGACTGTTCGAGGACCGCATAACTTTATCCGGAAATCTGTGGTTTATTCTGGTATTTATCTGAGGATTTATAACCAGAATAAACCACAGATATCCGGTAGGCCCCTCGTGAGTCCATTATCCTATGTAGAACTAAATATTTTCCTACTTTTTGGTGGTCAGGGTTAGACTTGTGTTTCCTTAATTTTCTTTTTTCTCTCCATTTTCTTTTTGATATTGTTTATAATGTCCTCGTTGTATCCATTAACTTGGCATATCCCTTCCTGTAATAGATAACGGGATTTTTAATGCTCGGTCGATCATATGATTGATGGCAGCCTTTTTGTGGGGGTAATAAATAGTTTGACGTTCCAATGATGTAAGTCGGGACAAGGTTTTCTATATATGTCAAACTTGAAATCCTCACCTTCATTTTGTACTGTATGTCAAGGAATGCCATATTCAAACCGTAAGATCTAGAGCCGTGCCTGGAATGATGGATTAAGGAAAAAGGGAAGTTAATTCTCAGACATGACTAATATCATACTTCCCCGACCAAGAATTACCACCTGAACTCTCTTTTTTTGTTAATCGATCATCCCACTCAGGGCTCTAGATCTTGCGGTTTGACTATAATTTTCCCTCTCTGTCAGTTTCAATCGTGAAGCTAATGGGTGCGGCCAAACTGTTAATCTCAGAGAGGAAGTTATCAATATTGCGGTCGAAAACCGCGAAGATAACGTCTACATTTCTGTAAGAAATATTTGGAAAATATGTAAACGAGGTTCAAGCTTTATTATAAGTGTCTAATGAATTGGTTTGCTAGAAACAGACTGATGTAACTGACCATTGGGGTGCCGTCAGTCATCTTTAAAAATTGTGGTTGAACTGAAATATATTGTTTTTGTAGCATAAATTGGCTATCATCATTATCTCACGTATTACTCCCAGAGGGTAATCATTTTGGTGTATAATTTCTTTTAACATATTTTAAGTTTCCACAATAGGTATGCTGGTATATAGAGAAGGAATGTCAAAGGAGACTAATATATACTGTGATATTACTGAATTATGACCACCCGCTTATTAATGGGAGTAGCCACCCTTCGCCGCTATAACTGCTGCTAGGCGTCGTGGCATGGACGCAAGAAGTGCGCGGTATTTATCCGATGGTATGGCAGTCCATTTCGCTTGAAGCGCTGTCCACAGAGCTTCGAGACTCATAGGTGATCATGGCGATAAAAGGTACTCCCACAAATGTTCGATTGGATTGATATCCGGCAAATTAGCGAGCCAAGTGAGCACTCGAAAGTCAGTAGAGTGTTCCTCGAACCAATCCAGAAGGAGACGTCCCTTGTGTCAGGGTGAATTGTCCTGCTAGAACACATCATCACATTGGGGGAACATCGTGAGCATGTACGGGTGCACCTGGTCTACTACGATTGACAGATAGCCACAGGTATTCAAATTGCCCTCTAGACGAATCAGTGGACCTAACTGCTCCCAACCGAAGATCCCCCACACATGCACACTACCCCCACCAGCCTGTTTCCAGCCCACAATAGCCTCCTACAGTGTGTTTTCATGGCGTTCACGACGCACTCGCCATCGCCCGTCAATCTTATGCAGCAAAAACCTTGACTCGTCGGAGAAGGCGACCTTAGCCCACTCGTCTGTGGTTCAATGGCGGTGCTCACGTGCAAAGTCTAGGCGTCGTTGACGATGACCCCTGGTCAACATGGGTACAGCTACCATGCGTCGACTGTTCAGGCCCTCCGTAGCAGGGTGCGTTCAACGGTAATGTCGGATACACGTCTATTGGCACCACTGTTGAATCTGATGGTCAGTTGATGGACTATGGCTCTCCTGTCACCTTTTACGAGTCGTCGTAGGCGCCGCTCACCCAGTTGGTCGATGGCTCGTGACCCTTTACAGTGATGGCGGTGGGACGCGATTTCTGTCCCTGCTGTCCACTCTTTGTACACCCTTCGCTATAGCGGACCGAGAATAGTTCACAAATCGCGCCGTTTCGGAGATGGTGCCACCCTTGCTGCGATAACCTATTATCATCCCTTTTTGGAGTTTACCCATCTTGAGGCTCGTGCACCTGCCGTTTGATGCACCAGCTTTAAAGCTTTCTCAGCCTGTTATGCAAATTTTGCAATGTGTAATCGTTGTTGGGGCGAACCATGCGTGTGCCTTGAAGGGATGCTGGTCATAATTCATTGATATGACAGTGTATGCCTATCATGAATTTTTATTTTTTAATTCAGTTAATTAATTCTGTTGTTGATAGAAAAGTATTGATTTCATTTAACATTTTAAGTAAGGAGTTGGTTATAGTGAAAGTAGGGGAGTTGACATTGTACATTATAGGTCTGAGTTTATTGTTCTTTTTGTGAGCTTTTGTTAAGCAGTAAAGCCTGGGGATATGAGGATTGCTTGGAACTACTTGTTGTGTTGATTGATCTTTGAATAATAATTTACAGTCCTTTATGCATTCATTAGTGCTACTGATGAGTTTGGTAGGGGTTCATTATTGAGATTGATATATGGGCCTCTACTCTTTTCTGGTCGTAAGTCTTATTGATAATGACTCCACTGTTGCTCTTATAATCCTTAATATAATAATGTATTTCTCTTAATTTTTAAGCGCTTTAGATTGTGCACGGTTATTTTTGTTCTAGGGGATAGGGGTATTTTTCTAAGTTTTGAGAATTTGTTTCTGGCAAAATACTATTAGTTCACTATTTTATTTATGGTCCAGATATGGAGAACCGTTTATAACAGAAGGTAGTAATTTTTTAAGTGCTCAGAACTTTTAGCCTTTTTTAAGCAAGTTAAGTTCATCATCATCAAAGTGAAAACTAGATCTACTGATAACAGCAATATAGTATTGGGTGATTGGATGGGTGAGGTTGGGGGATTCTTGATCATAACTAACATCTCTAAGTTTCTTTATGATGTTAAAAATTTTTTGCTTATTTTTGTGCATATTCATGCTGTGGTTCATATAAAGGAGCATTCTAATTCAATAGGGTAAAGTGATGTACCCAGAGTTTTGGTATAGATTGTAACTGTCTAGCTTAGCCTTGGCTAAAGAGGCAAACTGCGATTTAATAATAATATTCAAATATGAAAATTGGTCAACAGACCTTATTTAAAATCAAGATCATTTTATAACTTTGATTAGTTACATTTTTACTTTTTAGCCCTTAATTTTATCGAGCTGTATCAGTATCATGTGATTGCCGGGGTAATCCTATTATCCTCTATGCATACAATTGGCTATTCCTGTCGCTTATTACTTCCTCTTACATGAGTTCCTTTCTCCCCTACATGTTCATTGTGTATTACATGCTGACGAAGACTGCATAGCAGTCAAAATACGTATACATGACGGAATAAATATTATGAGAAGTGGTTGGTTGTTTATTATCGCCTTCTTTACTGCAAGTAATACCCACAGTCATAAGTTAATTTTTCTTCTCTTTTAATCATTTGGTTTTTTAAAAGCAAGGTAACACTTCTTAGGAGCATGTTCATTATACATAATTCTATAATTAAAACATCTTACCAGGAATTTCGTTTTCTTCATTTGTTTTAGAACCAAGGCAGCACTGGATTTGAATTCCGTTTTCTTTTACACTACAGCACTTAAAGCCTTCTGTCCTACAGACTTCATTAGCAGAGCAGCCTAATTCTAAACAATGAGAATTTGTTGGCAAATTTTCAGGGCATGGTCCTGAAATAAATAAAAAAAATTAACATATTACATAAGAAAGACTAGAAGAAAATAAAATAAATGTATAATATTTATAACAATATTTTTAATCTATGTGATGTGCCGTCAGTGTCAGTTATTTTTTCCACAAGTTTCATTTTCCCTCAAGCTTCATTTAATTTTTATGCAATGATCTGTTAGTTCTCGTTGTTGAGATGTTAGAAATTTTTTTATAGCTGCAGCATCTCAAATTTGTTGATGAAGAATGTCTAGTTGAACACTCTGTAAATTTTATAGAATTTAATGAAACCCATTTGAAAAATTCTTTGACATCAGAGTATAATAGCTACGTTCCGGAATGTGGTTTGAATGTATCAGAGATACAATTCAGACACAAGGTTGAAACCAAGCTTTGCATGGAGTAGGTACACATTTTACCGCCATTCCTTCAAATCATTCTGTTGAAAAGAGGAAACCCATAATCCTGATTTCGGAGGATATATAAGACTTTGGCAGCCTCCTCAGCGATCGCATATTGCGTGTTCGAAGTAGGTCAAGGACCACTACCAACAATAAGCACCATTCCTGACTCTCAATAGAGAAGTGAAAGGGGTTTACGCCGTGCAAGGCTGCATTTCGCGTTTATACTTCTCTTAAATTATTTAAAGGATCTATGGGACTAGTATCGCTGAATATAAAGAAATAAGTAAAGGACTAGTGCGATACGGATATTAATGTGTTTATTGCCGATGCATTTCAGTTTATACCATCTTCAACGGGCATTTACAAAAGTAACAATTGTGAAGTACAATCTCATCGAAATATTTACGCAACAACAATGAAAGGACCATCAATCAGGGTATGGAAGCCACTGATTGGTAGTTTGCAAACTTGCAACTAGAGGTAACAGATTGATGTATAATAAATACAGAATTATGATCGAGAAGCGGACCTATTAGAGAGCTCTACTTCTAGTTCGTGTTATCGGAGAAATTAATTATGAAGTCGTTGATAGTGTCTCTATCGAAATAAACCTGGTTATTTAATAATTTCTCCTTGTTGAGTCGAAGATGTTTTCTGATTTCGATTTCTTCTTGTATGGCAATTCTTTCAGCGTTTTTTCCAATCCATATAGTCGTCATACATTTCTCTTTTGGAAACAATCTATGTTTCTCAAAAACAAGATGTTCAGCATAGGCTGATTTCTTGTCCTTATTCTACCAAGATCTTCTACTCTGTCCAGTCACATTAATATGACCACCTGTCAATAGCCAGAATAACCATCTTTCGAAGCGCAGACAGCTGCGAGACGGGCAGGAAGGGAGTCAATAAGATTCTAGAAGGTATTGACAGGTATGTGAAGCCATGCCGACTCCAGTTCAGTGGCGAACTGCATAGGTTGCGTGGTGGAGGATCCATGGCGCGAACAACCCGATCGAGGTGGTCCCACAGATGCTCTATGGGGTTTAAATCTGAGGAGTTTGGAGGCCAGGGGAGCACCGTAAACATATCCTCGTGCTCTTCGAACCAGGCGCGGACACTGCGCGCTGTATGGCACGTCGCATTGTCCTACTGGAAGATGCCATCGTGCTGAGGAAACATAATCTGCACGTAGGGGTGGAAATGGTCCGAAAAGATAGAAGCTTACTTCCAGTAATGAGTGCACTCAGGGAATGCCGTGAAAACATTCCACAGACCATAACGCTGCATCCTCCGGCCTGGGTTCTTGTGGCACGTGTTGCAGGGTGTTTGTTTTTTGACGCTGAACGCTGTGCATGCCATCACCCATCTGTCCAATGGAGCATAAACCATTATTCAGAGGAAAAAGCCATCTTTCGCCACTCTGTTGCTGTCCAGTTGCAGTACTGTCGTGCAAATGACAGTCTTTGTCGCCGGTGAACAGCCGTTAGCATTGGTGCACGAACCAGCCGTCTGCTGCGGAACCCCATGACTGTTGGTTTCGAGCTTGCTGTGAATATGCTCCATCGAGTATTAAGCGGCGACAGGCAGAGGGCAGGACCCACTTACTAACATAACATTATCATCTAAGAACGGAATGATTGGTGGACCCGAAGAGTCATACGTATCTTCATCCACATATAGATAATTAAGAACCCATCAACGCTTACGATAATTTTGATCAATGATAAAGGAATATTTCACTAGAGTACTAGTAAGCTCATAGGAGAAATCATTAAAAACGTCACAGCAATTCGTTTCAGGAGAAAACACTCCTATTTTGCCGTAAATGGAACAAAACACTCCTAAACAAACTAGACGAACAGGACAGTTATGCCTAGCTGATATTCTATTGAACTGTTATTGTGTGCCTGGACTTGCGGAGTTTGGCGCGATACCGAACGAAGCATAGGGTGCAGACCCCTTCCGACTATGATGAAGCTCATAAACAGCATGCATTGCATATTATTGAATGATATAGATGTTAACTATTTGTATTATGTTCCTAAATTGGAATAATTAATATAGGGGTTTCATTTACGCTCACTCCGTGTTTAGTTGTTATGATTTAATTTTACACGCACACCATATATAAAGATCGATGCATCGCCGGTTGAGATGCATTGATTGTAACGCACTATCAGCGAGGCGCTTCAACATAAATAAATAAAACATTTTTATTAACGGAATTCAATTCATTTCATTCTGATCGAGTGTTCTATACTGTACAAAAATTCTTTCAACGTCTTCTTTCTATGTACAAGTATTGGACATTGAAACTGAAACACCTGGTAGAAATCCAAAATCTTTATTTAATAAGGTGTTGGGGCACCGTGGGCAGCCAGCACAGCAGCAACACGTCTTGGGAAGGATCGGTAGAGGTCCTGCACAGTTTGCACCCCAAACCATTACTGATCCACCCATTACTGATCCACCTCCGTGTTTGACTGTGGCTGCCAAGCAGTCTGGGTTGTAGGCATCAGAGGGGCTCCTCCAGACGAATACCCTCCCTGTTGTTTGGAAGACAGTGTAGCTGGACTCATCCGAGAATATGACGCGTTTGAGGTCATCCAACGTCCAGGTTTTATGCGTCCGGTACCACTGAACCCGCTTGGAGGCATTTGTCCTACTGATGAAAGGCTTCGGTATAGCAATCCTGCCATGGATGTTGGATTTATGCAGGTAACGACGGATTGTCTTCGTGCACACAGGTTCCTGGAGGTGTGTATTCATTTCTGCGGTGATTTCTGCTACGGTGGTTTTCCGCTTTCGTGCAACAATCCTGGTCAATGTCCTGACGTCTCTTTCCGACAACTTCCGTTTTCTCCTGCAGTTGCTCCTCCTGGACGTGGTTCGTCCTTCCTGTTCATATGCACACATCACCCTGGATACTGTAGCACGTGAGACATCACAAAGTGTGGCAGTTTTGGACACAGATGCACCTGCTAGAAGCGCGCCAACAATCTGCCCTCTTTTGAAGTCGGATATGTCTCCCATTATAGCGCTCTGCACAGACAATTTGAAGCTTACTATCGAACTTTTCTACTGGAGTGACTATCAAAAACTCTGACACGTAATTCATTGATATGCATACGATTAATTACCTAGCAGAAGGTTCTATTCAGCCCTGGGGTTATCCGGTGCTATTTGCGAAGGTGTTTCAGTTTCAATGTCCAATACCTGTATATGGTCTAGGTACAAATTTTTCAGGCATTGCTGATGCTTTGTGGCACGTTTAATTCGTTTCTGCAGAGGCTCTCCGCGAGATTCTTTGAGAAGAGAAGTTTAAACCAAAGACTGATCTTTCCGAATACTTTCAATGACCTTGCAAATATTTGGATGAGTGTACCATACAAAGCTGTTGAAGGTATAATTCCAATTCTCGTACATTTTGGTTGATATTCCATAGATGCGCCGAAACGTCATTAGGATCGATCTCATTACCAAAAGTATCTAACTCTGTCGACAACCATATATGACTGCTGTAAGGCTAGCCTCTACTCGTGGTTAAGTGATAAAAACAACTAGGACATGGGCTCCTAGCGTTGATGATACAGCGTTGCTCATAGCACGTTCGTAATCAGTTGTTTTTGTAGAATTCGGATTGAATCTCAATTCCTCGTATTTATTCATTACTGAAGTTAACAGTTCCTCATATATGCCTTGAGTCTTTGCATTCGCTGTGGATTCTTTCGAGCCATTCTTTCTGGATGTTGCAATTTCCACAAACGGTAGTGTAGATTGACCCGACTTATATGACTGAAGTTATTCGACTGTTTCAGGGATTTTCTCTGCACCCTGTATATGGGTATTTTTTGTGGCTATAAAATCTTTGAATTTGTAGCTTGGCACATAATTTTTTATAATAGATATTTTTTTGGATGTAGGCTTTACCAATCTATGTTTCGGGTCGGAAGTTTATTATCATTCCGCGAGGTTCCCGGTTAAGTTCTTTACAAGATTGTTCCTGTACATTTTCACGTGCCATCAATAACTAAGGAGATATTTATGATTTTATGTTTGGCTTTCCATGCATTGAAACATTAAAATGAAAATATCTCAAAAGCAGTTTAATTTAAAGTAAATACTGTAAGAACTGTTCTTATAGGACTCTTAATATCTGAATATATTTAAAATGATTTATTACAAGAGCAAATCAGATAATTAAGCGAAATACTGGTAATTTTCTCATCATTTTGAAAAGACATCATTTTGATGACGTGAACGCGCCCAGAATGACGCCATCAAAATTATTCATCAAGAGACCATTCACTAAAGCTGCCACGGAGCCTAATTTTTCGCCATATGCTTCTCTACTACGGAGGACACCAAGCCCAGCAAGCACAGCCGTAACATCCTTTTCTGGAAGCAACTTAGGGTACTTTTGGCCCTCCATATCTTTGTGTTAGAGTGTTACCTACAAAATATTGTATGCTACTGGTTGGCTTTAAAGTAGATCATGATAGAACCATATATATATATATATATATATATATATATATGAGATAGCGGAGTATATCCTATCTACATACTTTGAAGTTTATCCTGATAGAGCCAATACGTGAGAAAACTGGTTGGCGGAAGCATGCGACCGATAGATGTGCCGTTTGTTTTATAGTAAATGCGAAACCATTTGGACTGATCATGGTCTTCGTCGAAGCTTGAAAAGCAAGAGTTCGTCTCTGCTGATGAGCGTAATTCTGGGAATGAAAACGAATTTTTATTTTGCGAACTCATTTAATTTGATACCTTCAGTAAGAATTTTAGCGTCATTATAATTCTTCGAAAGTCTAAATTTTCCCCCGTTACCGAAACCTTGTTCCCCGTCGATGTTTCAAATGAGCATGATTCAGGCAGCATCATGCAAACTAAGTGCGGAGGATCCCAGGAAGTTCATTCCATTGAGTTATTCTAACTGATACACCCTTTCGTAAAGCACTTCTTCATTAACTCCACTGATAAGGTCAAACAAAGTTATTTACTAGAATAAAATATCCCAAAGGATACAAGAAACTGAATGAATCAATGAAAGTCCCCTTAGCGGTCATATGGGCACGGCCTTCCGCGTAGCCAATATGCTGCTGTGGGTGCTACTGGATTTCGGACGTCACGTATTATCTTCCTCCATTGTTTTCTATACTGATGAAAACTAGTAACAAGAAAAACCATAAATCCAAAAATTTATTTTCTCACACCATGTATGCACAATTCGACGACAAATTCGTCATCATCAGCATGTTATACAATCTGAAACTTCATTGTAAACCTTCATCTGAATCCTTCCAAGGAGCATATCAGGAGGTCTATCTGATGCCTTTTTCCAGTGACTGCGAGATTTTGCGAGAACTGCTAGCCATCTGGTGATCAGCTGGATCAAACGGTAAGTGCCATTGACGATGAATTGCACCATTTAAGTGAAGTAATGTTACCTCTATTTCAAAATATGAAATTTGCAGACTAAAAACAATGTCCTCCATGTGTTAAAGGTTGGATTATGATCATTATACGAGCGTATATTTGAAGATTTTAAAAAAAGTTATAAAGTCATCAGCCTACGTACAAAACGGTTAAACCAAGACTGCATAGAGAATATTTTTGCTCTAATTAGACGCAAAGGAGGCAACAGGGATAACCTAAATTCTTTAGAATTTAGTCAGGCTATAAAACAAATAATTGTGTGCAAACTTTTATTCAAGTCAGACAGATCTAACTGCATGGCAGATAATTTTTCTTTCCTGATTAACTTAAAAGATGTCCAGGAATTGAAAGACAAAATTAAGGATATTTGTAGACATATTCAAAGGTATGCTGAAATACAGGAAAATTATAATGCCAGTGTTGACATAGAATTTGTTGAGAAAAAATGCGATCACTTATACTGCAGGACATTTGACAGGAAAAATCATATTTTCATGCGAAAGAAATTGTATTACAAAACATGTGGATCTTTTTTTTTACGAAAAGGTAGCAAATATTTCTTTATGGAATAAAGTATGTCAAAACTGTGAAAAAAGAATTATTGTTAAATTTTTAAATCTTAGAATTCACCATGGTGTTCCCTTTTAAATTTCTCAGTTTAAATCAGACCAGGCTCATCATTAAGCAGAATAAGAGAAATGCTAAGCAAAAAGAGTTTTATTTTAGTGTATTGTAATATTAAAAAGTATATTCTTTTTAATTTTAATAAAAATATTTAAAAAGTTTGCAATAAATACAGGTTTCGAATTATTTTTTACATGTTTGCCCCACTCCCAGCCCGATCTTTCATCTTATTTACATTAAAGCTTAATATTTATATAAAGCATTTTCTTCCGGGCAAGAGCATTACTGCTCGCCACCTGGTGGCCGGCTGGATCAGGCAATCTCGCCCGTTCGCGCAAAATCTCGCAGTCACTGGAAAAAAGCATGAGATAGACCTCCTGATATGCTCCTTGATCCTTCTTCTATAATGTGAAACTGTCACGGAATTCGAATACCAACACTATAATAGTAAAAGGGAAAGTAGAAGCACTCCTTAGTTCATAGCGGTCACGGCATGAGGGCGCCACTATCTTTAGAGATGAATGCTGTACAGTGTTAAAGCTTAACTTAATTATTTACATGCAAGATTCAGATGTTTTATTTAAAGAAATAAATGGAGTCAGGTCTTATACAGTCTGTAACATTGCTATGGAATCAATGCATAATTTTCGATTACCTTGTATATTTATTACATATTATAACCATTACCTGTGGACAGCACTCTTAGCCTATTAATGTTTTAGAAAAAGTATTAAAAATTCATTTTCATCAATTTCAAAAACAATACACAAAAAAGTCAGTTTTTTAATGTAACAATTCTATGGAATCAGAAGTGAAAACCTTTAAAATATTGTATCTACCTTCTGAAAATGAAACTGAACCATATGCAAATTACCTTTTATTGCTTGCAAAATTTATTTGTTAGTGGAAAGTAGATGTTTTCTTTCACCGCAATGCCAGGCGGTTCAGTGTTGTACAGAGCTAGAAATCAGAAAGATCATCAAGTTTCATGCTCAAGGATTAGGTCAAAGAGAAATTGCTAAAAAGATAGGAAGATCTCAGAAAGCAGTTTATAATTTTTTGTCAAAGGGTGACAATTATGGTACTTCCAAAAGAAGATCTAAGGCTAAAAAGTTCAACAATAGAGATCACAGAAGAATATTTGGCAACGAAAGAACAATTATCAGTACGACAGATTGCAACTGCTCTACCTGTAGAAGTGTCCCACCAGACTGTCTGGAGAAGTCTTCACGACAACACCAACGTCAAGTATTCCAAATATCTTAGAAAACCACGACTAACAGAAGCTCACCGACATGCACGACTTGAATGGGCTAAAGATAAGATGTCCTGGGTGGAATAATGGAGCAATATCGTTTTCTCTGACGAATAGAAGTTTAACTTAGACGGACCAGGCGGAAATGCACGTTACTGGCATGATCTGAGGACGACTCCCAACATTTAGTTCAGCAGGAACTTTGGAGGGGGATCTGTCATGGTGTGGGCAGCATTTGGCTACAACGGAAAATCAGATCTTGTGTTTGTGGAAGAAAGATTGGACTCCAAAAAGTATCAGACATTGCTTTATGATCATTTAATACCGTTTGGCCCTTTGATTGGTGGCCCAACGTGGAAATTTCAACAAGACAACGCAAGCTGCCATGTTTCAAAAGCAATGAAAACATGGTTCGTTGATGAAAAAATTGAAGTAATTAATTGGCCATCATTAATCCCGGATATGAACCCCATAGAAAATTTATGGGGTATCATGGTATCGAAAATTTATGCTAAAAAGAAACAGTTTGATCATGTTAACGAGCTGAAACTCGCTATTTTAGAAGCATGGGACAACATAAAACTTCCAGTTCTCCAAAAGCTAGTTGAATCAATGTCTAACAGAGTATTTCAATTAATTTCAGCAAAAGGTGGTTCAACTAAATATTGAATTGTAGTTTTCTTTAAACTTTTATTTGTGATTCCATAGAACTGTTACAGTTAATTAATGGATTTTTTTGTTTATTGATCAAACAATGTTTTTGTTTTTTTGTTTGTTTGTTTCATTAAACTTCTTTATGGTTTACAAACATATGTAATATTCAGCATTTTTATATATGGATAATTTGAAAAGTTACTTTGAAATATGCCTTGATTCCATAGCAATGTTACAGAATGTAGTAGTTATAGTAGTTACTTTTATTTCTTAATGACGTTTTATTATTCATATATAAATTTAAAATTGGCAAAATTAATACAGTTTTTGCAGATTGCTAAAATGCGATTTCGAATTGGTAAAATGTTATTTCAGAAATAAAAAATGTGAGTTCAGTTTTAAAAATGTACTTTCAGAAATTAAAAATGTAAGTTCAAATTCAAAAAAATATGCCACATAGTGTTATTAAATAGTATTAGCGTTTAATAAATAGTAAACAATGTTCCACTTACTAATGACAACTAAAAAAAATATTAATTTATTGTAAAATTTGATTTCACTTTCCTGTTCTTTTTTATTTATATTTATACTATCTAATTTTGTTCTATTTCATTCATTTTATAATTTTTTTTATTATGACAGTAAAATAACATTTTCTATAGTACATACATAGCATATTTTATTACATTGTTTCTAATCTACACAAAAACCACAGAAATGCCAGAAACAAAATTATTTATCGAACTCTTCTTACAAGTGCAGAGCTATTGCAATCTGTCACTTTGCCAATCTGTCATTTTGCCGCACATTTTTTGAATTTGAACTTACATTTTTTATTTCTGAAAGTACATTTTTAAAACTTAACTCACAAATTCATATTTCTGAAATCGCATTTTACCAATTCGAAATCACATTTTAGCAATCTGCAAAAACTGTAAAGACCATCTTCATTTAAATAAAATATGACCAGTGGATATGACTAATAAAAATTCAACAATTAAATATTTTCATAATAATAATTTTATAATAATTGTAACAACGATAAGAGAATACCCCACCAGATAATCTGGAGGGGAAAGCCCCACGTTGTCCCCCAGCCCAAAACGGGGTTAATGAAAAACATATAAATAACGAATTACAAATAATAATTAAATAATAAAGACAAACACATATTAAAAAAATAAATTAAAAACTAACAGATCAAAAGATTAAGAAAATAAACAACTAATAATAATAATAATAATAATAATAATAATAATAATAATAATAATAATAATAATGTAACAACACGAGGAAAACCGACCAGATAACTGGAGGGCCAGACCCGAAGTTGTCCCCAACAGGCCAAAAGCCCAAAACGGGGTTAATGAAATTACAATTAAAAACAAATAAAGAAGAACATACAATGTGACAAAAAACAACAATAATAATAAAAGCAAATTATAAATTAACCATGTAATAACAGTAATAATGAGTTAGTAAAAAAAAGAAAAAGAAAAAAAGAGAAAAAAACAAAAATGATAAAAAAAAAAAAAATGATAAAAGTGATATAACAACCTCGGGGGAAACCACCGGATAAACCGGGAGGCCAAACCCGAAGTTGTCACAACACGCGGAAAACTCAAAAAAGAAAAAGAAAAAAAACTAATGGACAGTTGTTTATTTGTTGGAACAACAAACAGCCTCAGTCAAATAAATTAAAATGTTTATCATTTAATTCGTCCAGGTTAAAATGAGCAAAATTCTCCATATAATTTTTAATAAGCTTGTCTATTGGATCGATTACGCGCAAATTTGTTCTCCACTTATGCAGTTGTAGAAACGCATACCCTTTACGGGTTCGTTTGATATCATTAAAATGAAAATCCTCCAAAATATCGGGAACAGACATTCTCCCATGATATATGCTAAGTAAGATGTTTAGCAAGTGGCGCTTGAAAACTAAATGAATATTGAACATATCCCTCGTTTTAAGTCTACTTCGTATAAATTTCATTAAACCGCACACTTTTCGTTGTACGTAAGCCATCTTTTGTGTGTTACCGCCAACCCAAATCCAGGTGCAGTAAAGCAATTTCGGAATCACAAAAGCTTTAAACAGAGTTACAAAAATACTCAGATCAGAAAAGAAGTGAGTAAGGCGCTTTATTAATCCCACCCGACGAGAAATATCTCGATCGAGTGAATCCCAGTGACTCAAAAACGAACAATTGTCCGCAAAAAAGATCCCCAGGTCCTTCATCACATTCTTCCTCACAAGACAACCTTCCGTCGTGCCATAATCGAAGAAAAAAGGAGCAGTTTTACGATTAAATGAGACGACGAATGATTTCTGGACATTTAACGATAAACCATTGGATTTGGCCCAGTGTGAAACAGCCACAAGACCCCGTTGCAAAATCGCACAATCCTGCAGTGACTCAATCGCACTAAAAAGCTTGATGTCGTCAGCGTACATCAGCACTTTAACCGGTAACAAAGCCAACGCGCATGGAAGATCAGCTATAAAAATATTGAATAAAAGAGGGCCCAAGGGGGAACCCTGCGGAACACCGCTTCTTATCGGATACCCTAAACCCCCCGGGTCTTTATTGGTAAGCCTAAAACGTCGGTCCGATAACAATGAGCGAAACCATTGCACTATGAAATCAGGCAGCTTCAGGTATTCTAGCTTAGAGAGCAAAAGGGCCACATTTACGCTGTCAAACGCCTTGGCCAATAATAACAATAATAATAATAATAATATGAATACGAATTACTTTGTATCAAACGCCTTAGCAATAACCCTGATATAACAATTAAACCAGCAGATAAAGGGGGCGCTATTGTTGTCATGAACACCTCTGACTACATTAACGAAGCTAACAGACAACTCTCTGATATTACGTTCTACAAGAAACTAACCTCCGATCCTACTGACACGTTCAAAACCATACTTCAAAATACCCTCTCTCAGCTTGAATCCTCTTCTGAAGTTGATAACAAAACCCGCCTCTTCCTCCTTCCTAAATTCAGTTCTCCTGGTCGTTTCTACCTTCTTCCCAAGATTCATAAACCTGGCAATCCCGGCCGTCCGATCATCTCTTGTAACAACACACTCTGTGAGCCACTATCTGCGTATGTCGACCACCACATACGCCACATCCCACCCAGTCTTCCTTCCTATATCAAAGACACTAACGATTTTCTCTCCCATATCCAGCGCCTTAACGACTCTAACTACGATTTCAAAAACGTCTTCCTCTGCACGCTCGATGTCTCTTCCCTCTATACTAACATTCCTCATGATGATGGGGTTAAAGCTGTGTGCAACAGTCTCAAGGCTAACAAACCTTTCCAAGTTCCTTCTACTGACACTATCTGCCTTCTTCTTCGTACCATCCTCACCTCCAATTTCTTCACTTTTAACAATGAGTATTACATCCAGACCAGTGGCACTGCTATGGGCTCCAAAATGGCTCCCAACTATGCTAACATTTTTATGGGGGAAGTGGAAACCAAACTTCTTTCCACGTCTCCCTTAAAGCCGTTGGTCTGGCTGCGATATATTGATGATATTTTCCTGATCTGGCCACACAACGAAGACTCACTCTTATCTTTTATCACCCATTCCAACTCCATCCACCCCTCCATCAAGTTTTCTCACAACTACTCTATCAGGACAGTTTCTTTTTTGGATGTCTCTATCTCTATCACTAACAATAAATTGTCTACTAATCTCTATAAGAAGCCCACTGATCAACACCAGTACTTACACTATGACAGCTGCCATCCGCGCCATTGCAAGGATAACATCCCATTAGGTCAGTTAACTCGCATCCATAGAATATGCACTAATCAGCCTGACAAGGACTTCCATGCTAATGCCCTTACCCATTCCCTTAAAGCAAGAGGCTACCCCAAATCTGTCATACGCGCCTCTATCTATAAACATCGCAATTCTCGTTCTAACAACAACCCCAAACCTTCTCCAGCCATGACAACACCTACATTAGTTCTTCCTTATCATCCAACCCTCAATAGTATTAAAAATGTCCTAAGGAAATATCAACATATTATTGACAATTCTCCTCTTCTCCACTCCATTCTACCAGAACCACCAAAAGTTTCTTTTAAACGGACAATTAATTTTAAAGATATTCTGGTCCATGCTGCTATTACCAAACCACGTACTTCCACTAAGGGATGTTCTCCTTGCAATACAAAGCGTTGCGGTGTTTGTCATTTTCTTAACCCTGCTACTTCCATTTCCAGCAGTGCCTCCTCCTTTACTTTCAAGATTAACCAGAACCTGACCTGCACTTCTCACAACTTAATTTACCTGTTACATTGCAAAGTATGCCAGAAACAGTACGTTGGAGAGACAGGCAATACCATACGCTCCAGATTTGCCGGGCATAAGTTTGATATTCTTAGCAATGCTGACACCCCTGTCGCTAAACACTTTCATTCCCCTGGTCACTCTTTACAGGCCATCAGCATTTATATTCTTCGTAGTAACTTCCATAGCAAAAAAGAGAGAAAGCAATTCGAGTCTTTTCTTATTTGGAAATTTAATTCCCTCACCCCTATTGGCATTAACCTTAGCAAAGGCACCATTCCCTCATTACCTTTCCCATGTCCCCTTCCAACTTCAGCTATTCCTTAATTTGTGGCAAGCCCTATGGGGCCTTTTCTTCTTCTTATCTTTTATCTATTCTTTTCAATGTTCTTCAATGTCCTTTCATATCTTTTTACTTTTGATCCGTTGCTCTTACATGTGGGTCTTTTTTACAGGGTGACTAGCGACCGGGAATGGTCAGGGAATTTTTATTTTTTAAACCGAGTACAGTCAGGGAATCATAAAATCGATACTTTTGAACAATGTCAATAATATTCTTTCATGACAGCCCCCCTTTTTTGTCTACTAATAATCAGGAATAATTTTACGTAATCTTTTTGCTAGGCACCCTATCATTCCTAAACGTTTTTATATTTCACTTTCATATGTTTCATCCTATTACATTTTTCTCGCCGCCCCCTTATTATTTCCTATTTGTCCTCCGTCTTGTCCTATCCCAACAGTTCGTCTAATTAATCTCATTTGTTCTCTTGTTTGTCAGCCAATAACCCCTTACTATTCCCCATGCAAACTATATATAAACCCGTCCGTTAGTACTAATTTCATAACTTTAGGATAAATCTCTAATATTCTCTTTGCTTTTAGAGAATTATCCTTTTTTGCTTTGATAAAGGATAGGCTCTATCCGAAACGTCAGCTCTTTATTTGATTTTTTAGTTTTATTTTGATTATACTTATATATTTATTATTTTGTTATTTGTTAATTATTATTTTATTTTTCAGTTGTATTTATGAACTATTTATTGCATTCCAGGGTTTTTGTGTCTCGTCCTTTTCTCTTATAAATATCCATTCAATAATAATATGATAAATTAATTTTAAAAAAGCCTAAAGAGCAAAACCTTCTCCTACTAATCAAGGTTCAAATCAATCAACTAACGAATTTTTAAAAAGTGAATCACAGGAATCAATAAAAATGTCTTTCGTAGAAATAGAATCAGAATTACAAGTAGCTTGAATAATCTTAAAAGCCGGGTCAATGTGAGAAATGTTTGTTTTCCACTTTCTAGTTTGAAGAAAGGTAGAGCTCTTTCTACTGCAAAAGTTCAAGAGTTCGTGGAGCACAGATTTGTCCATTAAAAATTCTAATTAAGGTATTAATTAAATAAGTATTAATAATTAATGAAAGGTTAAAAGTTTTGTAGAGATCATGATTAAGATGATCGCACGGTCCAAATTTTCGAAATAAAAATTTATAAAATTGAGAAATTTTTTGCTGTAGAAAATGAAAATTCTGTGATTTACCGGAAAACCATATCAAAACACAATGCAATATTTTGGAATTACGATAATTTTAAAAAAGTTAAAAAGGTGTTTATATCAAGTAAACCGTCTTTTTCACGTAATATGGCGGTTAGAGACGGACGTGCATAATTTCGCTCTCTGAATATCGGAGCTCAGGAACATGACTCTCTCTAATTATCGATAATTTTCTTTATCATCAGTTGCTTATGTAATCTCTACTTAATTTTAATTCTGTCTCATCAACAAACACTCATTAATACGCCTAATTATGCCAAGAGAGAACAAAAACCAGCTTGCTCAAAAGCTGCTCCCCGCTCGTTCCACCGCAATGGACTCTCTTAGTGAAGTCGCATTAGACGATTCCATAAAACCGTCAGTGGAAAAAAGCATCCTTGCCTACTTCTCCGATCCTACGACTATAGATCACATTGTTTCGAGGATTATGGATACAATCTTGGAGAAAATGGATCAGAAATTACAGGAATTTTCTACCAAGCTCAATCAGCTTTCTGAAAAACTGGATTCTTCCTGCACTCGCCTCGACTCATTAGAATCTCAATTTAATTCACTTCAATTGAAACTGGAATCTCTCGAATCTTCTCCCCGCCTGAACGAGTTGACTCGCTTTGACGATGTTATCAAACGCATGGATGAGCTAGAGCAACACTCCCGTCGCTCAAATATCAGGATCTTTAATTTCCCCGAGGAACCCAGGGAGCATCTACCTGACAAAGTTGCTGAATTAATCTCTTCTAAATTGAAGATCTCGCTTACCGGTTCTGACTTCGCCGCTATTCACCGTCTGGGTTCTCGGTCCAGCACTTCGACCGGACTTGTGATCGCCCAATTATCTTCCCCTATCATTAAAGACTCTATTATCAAAAATCGTCATCATCTCCGCGGTTCATCGATAGTGATTGTGGAAGACTTAACCGCTGTCAGATATAGACTACTACGTTCGGCTAAACAGAAGTTTGGGCCCAGAAATGCCTGGGGTTCTAACGGGCGCATATTTACCAAAGATTCGGCTGGCAGAGTGATGTCTCTAAGCTCAACTGATGATTTTCAACTTATCAAGTAGTTTATCTAATATTAAGTTATAACTTATGCAGCTTTGTAAATAATTTATTTTTATTTTTATGTATATATGTTCTCTAGTTAATTGCTCTTACAAAGCTTAATATGTTATCTCTTGGTTAGTTGTATTGTTTCCGTTGATATACGTTTTTCTCACTTGTTTTTTTCCGCTCCTTTCTTTAGTTTACTTGGCGCTGATTTACATTCCCTACTTTTTTTGAGTGTTTTTTTTTTCTTACTCTTCCTGTTCTTCCGCTATTCTCGCCTTATTTATATATATATTTTTTAATTTCTCTTTTATGGTCTATTTCTTCTTTCGTTTCTTTCCTTTTCTCCCCCCTAATTATTTATTTCCTTAATTCCTTTGTTCCTCGGTTGCATACTAATTTTAACTTTGATTTATTCAAGGTACGATTTTTCTTAAGTTCTGTCTTTTCTATATTTTTCCGTAATCTTTTAATTAATGTCTACTTACAAGTACCCGATTGATTTGAATACTCTTAATTCCTTTTTTAATTCTAGTCCGCTCACTTCGGATGAATTCCATTTGATTTTATTCTATACCAACATACGCAGTATCAAGGCTAATTTTTCTGCTGCTCTTTCTACTCTCTCTAATATTGATACCCATCCTAATCTTATTATTTTCACAGAGTCTTGGTCATACAGTGACGCGGATATACCCGAAATTGATAATTTTAATTCTATCTCAATTCACCGCTCCGATAAACGTGGTGGTGGAATTGCGATTTATATAGCTAAAGTTTTACGTTATTCCAAATACTCAAAATATTCTAATATTACTAATGATTGGGAAATTTTAACCATTTGCATTAATGACAAATATTTTATTGTAACGGTTTATCGTCCCCCCTCTGGTCATTTTCGGACTTTTTCCTCTTATTTGGCCTCTTTGCTTTTGGATCTTCAATTTCAAAATAAATCCATCATTCTAATTGGCGATTTCAACATTGATTTCGCTAAATCCTCCACCAGTCTAGACACCATAATGGATTCGATAACCCGATCTGGTCTAATATCATCAACTCTATCTTTTACACATTTCTCTCTCCTGCATCGTTCTTATTCGGCCATTGATCATTGCTTCACAAACTTTAACGCTAATCTATTTAGTTGTTCACTTGATGTTGCTATTTCCGACCATTTTCCTCTCTTCTGTGTTTTTAAGACCGCCATTTCAATTAATTCAGTGCATTCTTTCGTTAAGTTTATTAGGAAAGTCTCAGCCCCCCGAACAGCAGTTTTTCGGTCATTCCTTAATTTAACAGATTGGACCATGATTTTTGCTAACTCAACTGATGTTAATTCATTATTCGACGCTTTTCTAGCACACCTACGTTTAGGCTACGATCGTTATTTTTCTCTGTCGATCTTTAGGCCTCCTCTTTCAAATACCACTATTCGTAAACCTTGGATTACTCCTTACTTGTTAGCTCTTTCTAAACGTAAAAACTCTCTTTATCGTCAATCGCGCAGTAATCCTAACCCAAAATTAACACGAAAATTCAAAACTCTTTCCAATAAAATTCGTCACTTGATAAACAATGCTAAAAAATTATATTACAAACATCTTTTTCATGAGATTTCGACTAATAAGTCAAAATGGAAAACCCTTAATAAACTCTTAAAAAGGTCCATTTCTCGTAACTCCCCTTTTCAACAGTCTGATAATATAGACTCTTTATCTCTAACCAATTTTCTTAATACCCTTCTTCCCTCCTCCTCTTCCTTACCTGTTTCAACTCTCGATTACCCTTATAGTGTTTCTTTTAATTCGCCATCATTTTTTGGGGTTCCTACTACTCCCGAGGAGGTCGCTAAAGTTGCTGTACAATTAAAGTCTTCGTCTGCTCCTGACCCATTAGGCCTCCGACCGGACATTATAATTTCAGTCATCCAAAGTCTCGCTTCTCCACTTGCTGATATTTTTAACCACTCTATCTCTAATGGCTCATATCCTAGTACCTTAAAGATAGCTAAAATTTCCCCAATTTTTAAAAAAGGTGACTCTAATGATTACTCGAACTATCGCCCTATTCCTACCTTGCCGATTTTCGCGAAAATTTTTGAGAAACTTTTCTATTCCCGCCTTTCTCAATTTATTTATATTAAAAAATTTCATCAATTCTTCGCAACATGGGTTTATGCCGAATCGCAATGTCGATACAGCCTGCTTTGACCTCTTAGAGTTTTTATCAGCCGAAATGTCTGCAAACAAATACGTTGCTACGATTTTTGTAGACTACTCTAAAGCCTTTGACTCTATCCCACTTCCTCTGTTGTTTTTCAAACTATCTGTTTTCTTCAATATTCGAGGCCTCCCCCTTAATTGGTTGACTAAATTGTTAACGGACCGTCGTTACTTCATGGTTCTCTTTGATAAGACTTCGACAACTTTAGTCAGGAATCAAGGTTTACCTCAGGGTTCTATTCTCTCTCCTCTGCTTTTCAATTTATTTATCAGTAATTTAATTACGGCTCTTTCTCCTATTCCTTCCATACTTTATGCTGATGATGACACCTTTCTATTCTCTGACCTAAATATCACGAATCTTATTTCTGTAATTAACCACCTGCTAGTCAATTTGAAACTGTGGAATTCCGCCAACTCATTATCAGTTAACGTCGGTAAATCTAAACTTATGTTCTTCTATCAACGTAACAAACGTAGCATTCCTATTAATCCTCCCGTTTACTATGGTCTTCATCTCCTTAACACTACTAACTCATTTAAATATCTAGGCCTTACTTTATTTCACGATTTATCTTGGGATAAGCATGTTGACATCTTACTCATTAAATTAAATAAAAATCAAGGGATGATTTAAAGACTTCAATTCCTCCCACAACATATTCTATTAATCCTTTACTATTCTTTGATTCATTGTTCTTTATGTTTTGGCATCATTTTTTGGGGGTCCACTACCTCTTATAATCTTACTAGACTCCTTAAACTGCAGAAATGGTTTCTCCGTACTCTTTTGAAACTCCCTAAACCTCATACTGTTTCACACTTTTTTTTTTCTCTAGGAATTTTGACTATTAGCCAAATTTATTTCATTCAAATATGTTCTTTTATATACAAATCTATTAATCAAATGCTAATCCTATCATCTCCCATTTCCATACGGAAACACTCAGATGTTCATAATTATACTACTCGCAACAAGACTTGCGATCAGCCTGCCCTTAACGAAGAACTTTGAGCGTAGATATGTTTCATATTCCTGGGTCAGATGCTGGTCTCAGCTTCCTACTAATATATGTTCATTATTTCCGTATGTCGTATTTAGGAAAGCAATTCGAACTTTTTTAATGTCTAATTATCCACCTTGAACTTAAATCACTTTTTTTTTCTTTTTTTTCCCTGTTTGTTATCTCCATTTTTATTAACTATTTTCTGAACTTAGTTTATGTTGGTTACCTTCGGGGACCTACTTGTCGGCCTTATCGGCCATATGGACCCCGTAAGGTAAATTGTAAAAAAATTAAAAGTAAATAAATAAATAAATATCAGTAAAAAAATTGGAGAGTCTTTTGATAATTCCAATTCTCATATATACTTGGGAAATAAGATATTCCAAATGTTTAGAAAACGACAAATTATCCTGAAAAATAACACCCAAGTCCCTAGCAAGAAATTTTCGCTCTAAATTTATTCGGTCTAACTTATAATTGAAAACAAAGTTAGTTGCCTTTCTTGAAAAAAGAATAAAAAAGGATTTAGATTCATTTGATCTTAAACCATTGGATCCAGCCCAAAAATACTCGTAAATATAATCTAAACTACTTTGAAGTGTCAATGCATCATCCCAGCGTTTTACTTCAGAAAAAATTTTCAGGTCATCCGCATACATCAATGCTTTTACCTTTGTCAATGGTCTAAGAGGAAGAATATCAGCTATAAATATATTAAAAAGTATAGGTCCTAACGGGGACCCTTGGGGGACACCACTCTTTATAAACCCCCTTTTTGAAACAACTCCATTGCTCCCAACTGTAAACGATCTATTTTTAACAAGAGAATTCATCCAATTCCCAATATTGTATGCACAACCCATAATATTTAGCTTCGTGAGTAATAAATCCACATTTACGCTATCAAACGCTCGACTAAAATCCAGATATAGCACATCAGTTTGTAGGCGGTTATCCATATTATGTGCAATATTATGTAGTAAGACAGAAAGATTGTATGAGTTGAATGCTTTTTACGAAAACCGTGTTGCTGTTCTGGCAAATAGAGGTAAATAAAATTAGATAAATTGCTAGCTACATATGTTTGAATCTATTTTGCAGGAAAACTTATGAGAGTAATTGGTCCATAATCAATCGGAATTTTAGGGGAGGTCTTCTTTGGTATAGATTTCAACTTAACTTGTTTCCAGGCCGTGGGATAAATACCCAACTTAATTGATTTATTAAATATCTGACTAAAAGGATAATTTCATTTACATTAATGAATGTAATTTAAAATGTATTAAAAATAATTACATATACTTGTACATGATCTACAAGAATAGTTTTAAAAATTTCTGAAAATAAATTTAAAATAATAAACAAGTTTATTACAATTTAGACATTTTTATAAAAAAAAAATTATTGCAATTTTCAGCTTTTCGCTGAATTGGACAGATTCATTCTGATATCTTTAGCTGAGAAATAGAATTGTCTTTGGCTGTAATATAAAATTAAAGCCAAATTTTACATTTTTTCTGCTAAAACATTTTATAGACCCCCTCCCCCCTAAATCATTGGAAATTGCCAGATTTAGCAAATTTTCAAAAAATTTCAAAAGATATGACCAACCAAGTAACAGACAATACTGATTTTAATTAAATGATCTGTATCTTCGTCTAATTGCAAATTATCTGAAAATGGAATTTTTTCTTTAATCTTCTTTTTGTTGTCTTCATGTTGTTTTCGGGCATGTTCTTCTGCTTCCCTCGACAATTTCTTTAAAAAAATCTCGCTCTTGTCTTTATTACGAATGAAGGCCTATGTATTCGTTTTCGAAACTAAAAATTATTTTTTTTCTGAAATCGACTGTTTCGAAACGATTTGTTGAAATTTTGAAAAAAAAATCTCCGTCTATGCGTATGTATGGACGTATGTGACCAATTTTGTGCACGTAATTAACTCCTCTGAAAGGACAAATAGAAGGTGCCTTAAATTGTGCCTTGGCATATATTTTATGCCAATTGGTTAAGCCTTTTTTTGAGATATTAATTTCTTTCTAAAAATGAAAAAATAGCTGTAGCGTCCATTCTAAATGACTTGTTTGGCTCTGCTGAGACGTTTTTTGTATTTTTTGGAAAAAATTTTATAAAATAAACTCAGAGGGCTCCTTAAACGATGCATTGACAAATTTTTTTATGCAAATCGATTAAATCTTTTTAGAGATCTTATTTTTTTTTTTTTTAAATTGAAGAAATGGCTGAAACATTCATTCTAGCGAGTCAATGAATGGTTTGGTTTTGTTTGGTATTAACGTCCTTTTCAACTGCCATGGTCATTTCAGGACGGCGTTATAGGGGCCGCAAATTTTGCCTCGCAAGGGTTCTTTAACGTGCAGCCGGCAAACGACTACACGGGACCAACGGCTTTACTTCCCTTCCGAAGGAAGTGCGTGATCTCAGGATTTCCCCCTGAAAAATCCTCGTCGTCCTCGGCCGGGATCGAACCCGCGTACTCGGGCATCAGAGGCGATCACGCAACCGCTGAGCCACCGAGGCCGATGAGTCAATGAATGAATGGATTCCTCTCTCAGAGACAAATAACTTTTGTACATAAATTGTTTGCTTTTGAGGAGCTAATTTTGAGTAAGCAAGTTTGTTTTTTTTTAATTGGTAACCCCTCCCCCACAACCAAAAATTTATCCTTTTGTTTTTCTTTCCGTGCTAAATTGGGAGGCCTGTCGCAAATGTACTATTCCACCATAAGAATTTATTTTCTTTTGCATCCTGGCACAAAACAACTAGACATATTTCTACTTATTCTATCAACGAACTTGAAAAGTTAGTTATTGAATTCTATATTTCCGTCTGTCCGCACTTTTTTTAAGGTGCGGAACATATGATAAGTGAAATTCAGTATCGCGAGTATCACATCCAAATTTCTGTGGGACCAATAGTTCCCCAAAATGCGAATTTACGTAATATGCTATATCTCGAAAATAGGGAATTGCAGCAAAATGGAACCAAAAAGTTTAATAGTACTCATAAAATCAATAAATTTTTGTATTGACATGTGGTCAATTTTCCGACGGATACTATCGAAAAAATCATAACTATCGATAATCGATATTCACTATCTCTATTGAGAGGTGATGCTGAAGCGATTTATATATATATATATGCATATAGTAGGCTATATAATAAATATCAATTTGAAAAAAAAATTTCAAAATTGGACCACTCGTTCCGGAGATATAAACTTTTAAAGTTCCTTTTGACAATGATAGCTTGCTCATTCTCATCTGTTTTGTTTTGTTTTTTTTGTTTTTTTGTGATTGCCTCAGAAACTTAGTAACAATTCAGTCGTTCCTGCTGCTTTGGACTTCATTATTTAATTAAAATAGTAATAGCAGAAACTATATTAAAACATAATTTGTAAAAATCCGTTCTCTTACTTAAGTAAAATGAAGTTAGAAGAGGGGGAAAACGATCAGAAAAACAAGGATTAATAACATTAAATCTGTGAGTAACTCATCTCTAATGACTGCAGCGCCGTTAGTTCTAAGAAATTCCGCTGTCAAAGTTATTCCGCTGTCAAATAACTCAATGTTGCCGTTCATTACCGATTTCCCACGTTCATTTTAAAAAGAAGGAAAGTTATTTCAAGTTAAAAATTTCAGTTTTATTAAGTTTAATTGTTCTTCTTTAAATATCCAAAAAATGGTCAAATAAAATTATGTATTAAGTGCTGTAAAATTTGATGCTGGTAAAACGCCGTCAAAGATGGCATCACGCCCCGGCCAATGAGAACGTCGACAGCAAGCTGCGTGGGAGATTCAAAAAGAATCAGGTGGAAAAAGAGAGAAAGATTGAGCGAAGGAGTCAGCTCCAGGACTCCGCTTCGGGAAATCTTCTGAGACGGCCAATGAACTGTGTACGATTTACCGTTCAACATTGGAAAGCATTCGTCTGGTACCGTAGAAAACCCGTTAGAGAGCCGATACGCATGGAGAACAACGGATACGCCATGCAGACAAGTAAATGTGGCGGAAGTTTCGCCAGCGTGACAGCGAGAGAACGGTACGAGCATTGCTTCACGGCTGCGTGTTCCCGAGACGCCGCGAATCATTAGAAGGACGATTGAAGACCGTACGACTAGTCTTGTGAGTGTTCTTTTGCCAGTAGGCAATAATGCCCAATTAATTAGAGTTTGTTTCAGTGAGCTCAATTATCGAGAGTTACGGCACGATACGCTAATACGAGGTTTATGGCCGTATAGTTTAACTGCGTATTATCGGCATGAGCTGGGCTTTACCATAATCCAGCCTGTTGTTCGAAAGCCCACATTCCGTCTTATTATTCCGTTAGCCCTGTCAAAATTTTTTGTTGTTATATTTAGTGTAGCAAAATGTTATATTTAGTGTGACAATGTTATTGTTGTTTCTTATTTAATTCGTATGTTTGAATTTTAGTGTGAAACAATAAGTGCCTGTGCCCGGTTGTGTTAATCAAGTACTGCTCTCGAACTGTGACTTTTTATATACGTATTTTGTGTATATCATCCTAATTGTAATAGTGTTTTCAATTACTCACGGACTTGGACTTTATTCACGAGAATTGACTTTCAACTGTTATGTTTTCGAGCCGGGTGCTCGCTAATACTTTCTTTGAGTACGCACTTGTATTTAATACGTAGAGCCATTGTAAAGAGAGCTCATTCTTAGATTTACATTTGTTATGTAACACGTTATGTGCCGAATCCTAATGGTATTAAGTTCATGCTTTAACAAATATTTTTGTATTTATTGTTTACTTGAACAATTGCAATAGGATTTTTCTGATAACCGTATTCTTGCGGCCCATTGGTGTACTTACCTAAATTCAGTTTTTGGATCAAGAATGCTTATTTGATTTGTTGTAGTGTAATACACATAAGCTTGATGATTTTTGTTAATATATTTTAGTTAATTGAATCTTTGCTGTAGCTTAAGAGATTGAATCGGTGTACTATATTTCTCATTTATGTTTCAACCAGTTGTTATTAAGTGAATAGCCAAAATTGGTTTTAGAGCTTTAAGTGATCCGGTAAGATTTATTTATTTTATATCATTATTTTTGCTTTATCCTACTAAACTTTGTTATCAATGTTATCCGTTCACATGTCACGTGTCTACAAGTTCTTCCACTATGCAATACTCTAGCTTTATGATTATTTCCACGTTACAGAAACTGTCATTAACTCCCCATAGTAGTTGCCTACATCGATGCTAACAGATGCAAAATCGGATTATCTCGTGCAGAATAAAGTATGAACTGACAGATCTAACACATGCGCTCCGAATGCGGACGGCATTCATCTGGTAGAAATTCAATAGGGACATCATCTGACTCGAATTATTTCCAAACTGGTCTTCTCGATTCGGAATTAACATTGGTTCCAACATAGAGATGGAATAAAATCGTTTTGTATAAACCCAGTGTATATAACACCTCTAAGATGTGTAATTGTTGAGTTCCTCACTGCTCAAGAAGGAACCAAAACAGCCATTTGCACATCAATTGTGTTCCAAAAGAAAGAAAGTTCCGCGAACGATAGCATTCTTTCGTTGAGAGATTAAAAAGCGTTCAAATATTAATTTATAAATAATGGTATTAAATTTCTTAAGAACATAAATTATACAAATTCACATAATAATAATTTAAGTGATCATTTTTACTGACCGCCCGTTTCATCATTGCTAGTACGTATATAGCGTGGTTCTAATATTTGGAACCAGAGGTCCCATTTGTTAAAGCACAACTCCACACTAATATACAACTTTATTTAAAATGAAAGTTTGAGATATGAATAATAACATGGCATAAATGAAAAATTTCAAATCGAACGCGAAATACAGTATATAAAACGAACAACATTACGAAAGTCAAGGTCACTTCCCGCGCTCCATACACAGAGGAAGTGACCTCCCCGTGAGACTGACGTCCTCAGTTATTTCTATACACTTGCTATTTTACGATGGCTTATACTTATGAACAAGAGGATTACACCAACAACAGTTCTGAATCGAATGTTGATTTTAATTCCTATTTAAAAGATATGGAAGAAGTTTCATTCGGAAACGACACAGACGTTCAGCTTATTACGAACCGCTGAAACGCAATCATCCTCTCGCCCGTAAGTGAGCACGAATAATGCAGAGACCGACGCAGCTGAATCCAGCTAAGTACAGTTCGCAACAAAAGTATTTAGCCACATTTCATAGAAACAACCTTGCAAGGTGGCTAGATACTTTTGTAGCCGACTGTACAAATACTGACAATGCTTATTAATTAATGAACTACACAAACTTATTATTATACTATTATAGGCATTTTTCAGCGTAGAATAGTGGGAGAATATATGATAGCAAATCTTGCGATTTTAGGAAGTGAAAAGTTCTGAACAGCATTTCGCAATTTCCTGTGTCGGCTGGGCCACTCGTAGCTCCTATCAGATAGCACGACGGCACGTTCGGTTTGGCTGTTCTAGCTGCTATCAGACGGCACGAAGCTATTTTTTTCTCGCGAGAATTACACAAGAATTAGCGGAAATGAATTATTTATTACGTGGAGCAGATAAAGTAATAATAATTCTAAAAATGAAGGTGGCTGGCCTGGGCAAAACAGTTGGGAAATGTAAGCTATTCTGAACTTTTATCCTGCATTTATTCTTTGTTGCCTGGTTTCTCCAATGCTTCATAGGAGCTAATCGTTCAGGTAGCTCCTGGATCACTCCAAAAATATTTGGCCGTCGAAGGGCAGGAACAGCATCCTGCTTCAAGTAATTTATTCGCTTCACGTTCAAAGATTTTAAAACTACCGGATCGATAGTGAAGCATGAGGTTTCGAAATGAGCAGAGCCAGTATTTGAGTACGCTGAAGGGCGCCAATTTTCTCTCCGACAAAAGTTTATCCAGTCGTTTATTAATTCCGACTTAGGAAACTTAAGAAAAGATAAACTTTTATCAGTACCTAGGTTGTTCCACCCATACACGGAACAATCAGAATGCATGATTTAATTTAATTAGGGATCTATGGAGGAGCTTCTCTCTAATAATGTTTATGGGACTGGAGCCTAGTGTCGCCGTGACGTCAATCTCAGACAGTCAGCTGATGCAAAATGGAGCACGAGGGTGAAGACCGGAAGTAGCATTTTTCACACTTTAAAGGCGATTTTCATAATGAAATAATGGTTTTAAAATTTTTCTATTGTACAGTTGTATTTTATTTGTTTCAAATAATGATATTCTGCAAAAAAAAATGATATCGATTTTTTGAATGGAGTTGTCCTTGCAGTTTATCTGCAGGCCGTTGCCTGTTTTGAAGAACTGTGAACTGAAATTTCATTGCACCATACACGCACACATCAACCGCCTGCAGGCAGTGGTCTTTACAGTCATGGTCTGTGCTGTTGCCACTCACTGACAGTTCATAATCGTCAGTCCGGGGCACTACAGTTCAAGATTAGAACTGAAGAATTGTCTCGCGAAGAGCGGTTCAACCCGGAGCTCCCCGAATACAATTCAGATGCGTTGGAGATTATCATTTGACAGGTTTACAACATGGAATTAGTAAAAACGTTTGTGAAAATGCAAAAAATAATCGTGAATAGTATAAATATTACTTTGTTAATGAAGGTGTTTGGCAAGATAATTTTGTTGATAATTAGTTATAATTATTTATATTGGATTTTAATATATCAAACATAATAAAATTATATTGTATTGCACATAAATACTGTTTCACTCATCATTGTTATTATTATCGTCAGTCGCTGCGTCTATTCATATGAAATAAAACGTGTGAAAAATGATTTTACACTTTTCTTTCCTTTCTCGAATTCTTAATGCATTAGGTTAAAAATTAAAAATTAAAATGCATTAGTGCTTTAAAAAATAATAAAGCATTAGGTCGTCACTGGAAACAGTACTTCTTCCTTCTTCCTGATCAGTACAAAATAAACAAATAACAAATTATAATTCCATAGACATGACATGTATACATCATCAGCAGATGAACCAGATTTTGCTGCCTTCACTTTTTTTAATTCTTTCCGAAACACACATCGCAAAGAAAGAAAAAATTTATATTCATGAAAGACATTGTAATAGATCTTCAGCGTGTACGTGTCCGAAATTAAATGATGTCATTAATTTCAAATACCTTGGAATGTGTTGTGATGCCCAACTAAATTGGCATTCACATATTTCCTCTCTGAAGTTATTGTTACATAAGGTTATATGTCTAATGTACCATATCAGCCCTTATTGCCCTATTTACATTAGAAAAATGATGTATAATTCGTTATTTGAATCACGTATTCGTTATGGTTTATTATTGTATAAATTTGGAATAGATTTTAAAGATATTATTAAGATACAAAATAAAATCATTAAACAAATAACATATGGCACTGAGTTACAAGAACATCCAATAGATCTTGAATATAAGGAATTAAAAATTTTAAAAATCGAAACTTTATTTGAATATATGGTTTTCACCCAAAATTATTTTTCGAAAAATTAATTAAAACGTAAAAAACAAGAATATTCTTTACGGAAGAGTATAATTTTTGACATACCCCAGATTTTTAATAATTTTTGGAAAGCGAGAAAGGCAATTTTATGTTCCATACTTATTTAATAATGTACCAGAATGGATGCTTAATTTAACATCTTTTAATTTAATTAAGTCTAGTTTTTTATATTGGAAAAACACAAAATATAAGCTCAAAATTGGATAAAAGAAGTTTTACGAAAAAAGTTTCCGTTATACCGTATATTAAATGGAATAATATATATTTGTTTAAAAAATGTATGCACTTATGTAGACCCATTTTTATATCCATACAAGCTCAGAAAGGGCTTCGAATTTTGGGTTTCGAAATTGGCCTCTAGAAATATTACAGGAAAGAATTGATTATCTTATCGGTGTGAAAAATCATTGTAAAAAGTAAATTTAAATTTTGTAAATGATCCTTGTAAATTTGTAAAAATTATCTTGACTCAAATGGAATAAAATTGAATTGAATTATTATTATTATTATTATTATTATTATTATTATTATTATTTTTATTATTTCTACTATGGTCGTTGGAATCGTTATTATATAAAATTCTAATAATTTGTCATAGGCCTTGGTTTTCATTTCTTTATTGGAATACGAGTCATCTTTTATCTTCCATAGACAGGTATTTTTCTTATATAGTTCTATGAAAGAAGAAAAGAACGCTGACTTGTCATCCATCTCATAACAGGCCAAAAAAATTTAAGCTTGCTTAAAAGTTTTACGCCTGCTACCGGATGTATAAAAATAGACCTTTCAGGCACGGTGACTGCAGTCTAACTGAAAGTGTGTGGTTGCTTGAGACCCAAAACCGTAATGCTGGGTGCCCACTTAGCGCGACGATAGCGCGATTCTATCGCTTTGTGAAGCACGCATGCGCAGAGTGACGTCACGAGGGCGATTCTGTGGCGCATCTAAGGCGATTGAAAAGCTCTGCATGCCAGAGCTTTTCGATCGCGCGACTCCATCGCACCCAATCAGAAAACAGTTTCGAATCACGTGGCACATGCAATCATGGCAGCACCTACTTCGGATGTCGCTACGGAAAATTTGATTGAAGATATCAAGTAATATGCAATTCTGTATGCAAGAAATATCCAATTCTGATTTTGGAAGCACGAAATCTTGAAGTGGGAAACGAAATGATCGCGTAGATAGCGCATGCGCCATCAGTCACGCGGCCGTCGCGCCAAGTGGGCACCGAGAAGCGAATTGATCGCCTGGCGTTTGTTGCGCATGCGCATATGACTCAAAGCGATAGAATCGCGCTATCGTCGCGCTAAGTGGGCACCCAGCATGAGATCGTGAACTCTGAACTGATCACACGTGAGATAGATTAATATCTTCAGTTAAACTGTAAGTGTGTGGGGCGCTATAAGCTCTCGGACCCTTTCATCGAGTAAATGACGTCAGCTATGATCTAATTATTTGCACTCCCGATATATTAAATGTCACATGGTCGAGGTACGAAAACAAGAGCTTTCGTTGCCGAGGATGCTCATAGAAGCTCCGAGACGGAATTTTTAAAAGGTTTAAAAGCCTCGTTTTTGCGAGATGTAAACCAGCAGAGCGAGAATGAATCGCATAAGAGGCGATTCCAGAATCCGATCCAGGCCAGCCGATTCCAGCGAGCAGTGAGATGGTCTAGGAGCAGCTGATTCCAGGCAAGGCGAGCGGCGGAGGTTTGTACTTAAGAGGGAGATGGAACGTTGAAGTTCGATGGAGGGACAAAGACACATTTGCAAGGAAGTGTCATTTACACTTTGAAAAACACTATGTTTTGAAAAAGACGTTGACTTTATTACGTCAGTTCTCGATGGTTGCTCTGAAGAATTTAAGAAAAAAGCAAGTGTCAGATTGGATAATTCCTCTTCCGAAAATATTGTGAACGTCGCAGTGAAATGGAAAACAACTGGTTCCACGGCGCCTCTCTCGTCGATAGCTTCGTCCTCATCGCTAGTTGACGGAAGGGTAATTTTAACGAAATAGTGTGAAGATAATAAATGTGATTCCCTTTTCTTTCATTTTAAGCAAAATCAGGCTTCAAAAAATAGTGCGATAAAAAAGCACCAAAGGCGAATTTTCCCTGCGAAGAGAATATACTCGTGCTCTTTAGGAAAATTTCTACGGCATTAATCATTGGATATTATGGTAATATTAACTGTTACTATTTAACTAATTCCCTGATTCGTTCGTCAATATTTTTGTCTTCACGTTACCCGTACGTAGATTCGCTAGTGCCTTTTTCTTTTGTTGCAAAGATGCTCTTAAAGAGAGATTATACTTTTTAATTACACTGACATACAAAAAAATTTTTTTCTTTCTTTGGCGAGTTGATCTGTTTCTGGTTAATTTTGGCATGCTAATTCCAAATCGATAAACCGTTTGTTTGTATCACATCAAAATTTTAAGATAACCGCAATTCAAATTTTGATGTTCCACTTTTGTGAAGGAAATGTATATCAGCAGTTTTATTCAGAACGTGATGTAATAAGAGCAAAATGGTTTTCAGATTTGAAATCAACATGAAAAACTGATGTTAGACATTTGTCACATTACAGGAAAGAAAAATCATGTATGTCTGTGTTATTTCCTGGGAAATTAATTCGCTTAGTGCTTCAATTAAAAGTCCTTAGTATTCGCAATATTCTCATCAGCGGCACATTGTAGCTTCGATAACTCTTCTTCTTTTTCTCTACACGCCATTTCAGTTTCACCCGGTCAACCTCTTTAAAATTATCATCAAAGACAAAGGCAAAGGCAAGGCAACGTCAGCTTTCGAAGCGGACTTGAGTCACAGGAACTCTAGATCCTGTTTTCTTTTATTATACTTAATATTATTTCTGATTGTATGATTTGTGAAACTGAAGCTGGCAACTGATGATAAGCATTGTAATTTACGTTCATTTTCTTGTTGAATTATTAAACATTGTTTATTTACGTATCGACTCTTCCTTTACATGCGACAGACTGGTGTACTTTGGTCAATATTTTCGGGAGAGGAATTATCCAAACTGACACTTGCTTCTTGGTCAAATTCTTCAAAGCAACCATTGGAAAATGGCGCAATAAGGCGTAAATGAAACTTCCTTTTCTGTGTGTCCTTGCCCCTACATCGAACCTCACCGTTCCGTCTCTCTCGCTTGCGTGCGAACCTCCGCCGCTCGCCTCACCTAGAATCGAATGCTGTCTAGATCATCTCATTGTTCCATAACTTCAGAATAATTCTCTAATATTCTCGTTGTTTTTAGAGAATTATCCTTTTGCTTTCATAAAAGATAGTCTGTATCCGAGAAGTCAGGCTTTTTATTTTGATTTTATTTATTATTTAATAATTATTATTTATTTATTTTTTATTATTTAATTAATAACTATTATTTATTGTATTCCAGGGTATTTGTGTCTCGTCCTTCTCGTATAAATCCGTCTATCGTTCCAAAAAAGATATACAAAAATGTAAGGGAGACCCGTGTAAGTTGGACCGTCGTGTAAATCAAACCAGCCTTATTTTGCATAATTGCACGTTAGATGGCGCCACTCTCCTTATTGAAAAATGATCACAGCCCATACCTAGAAGCGTATGAAAAACACGGGTTGTAGTGTTTCAGTTATTGGTGAAAATATATCAAATTTTCTCTTTTGGTACGGTCTCATGTTAGTTTGAGGTAAGATAGTAATCGTTTATGTAACTATAAGTATCAGTGCTGGTATGCATCAGGGATGGGTTAAAGAAAAGGGTCTTGTCAATAGGCATGGTTTTAGTTGGAAAGGTTTTGAAGGTTGGCCGCCATTTTTGATTTTAGAATTGTTGGCGTGTTACGTAATTTGGACCTTATGTATTTTGTGTAAATTAGACCAGGTCGATTTACACGCTGAATATTATGACGATTTATTGACATATCCAACTTTTAAGTTTATAGTTATTGACTTTATATAAGCTGAACCTAAACGTTTTTTAATTAAGATATAAGCTCATCCCATCTAACACGTTCCATAGGGTTGCTGATCATTTGTATACAGGGTGATTTACATCGAATATAAAATACTTAAAGGGGGTATTATAGAGGTTAAGATAAACACAAAACGTCCTATGAAC
>JAHWFO010094185.1:1949319-2071546 GCA_023313115.1 Rhysida immarginata
TTCGAGTTATTCTGCTTTGTCAACTTAAAATTTACACCCTGTATATTGTTGGTCCGTGCAGAGTGTTTGTGAATTGCGTGTTGATACTATTGTTGATACCTATTGTTACACAAAATTTGCCGTGCATTGTTGTTCATGAGATATTTCTTCTTAATATGCCCTGCCATCATTATGAATATCGATTTACTATCGATAATTATTATATTTTCGAAATGTGAGGTGGACAGTGCACTTCTTCATGTTTTGAATGTTAAGTATGAAAAATTTCATCACGAGCGGAATAAAACTGTAGATTTGTATAAGAAACAAACAAACAAACCCACAAACATTCTTCTTTGTATATATAGAACTAGAAGAGGTACCCGGCGTTGCCCGGGATAATTACACTTGCACAAACTTTTCCTTTCATTGTTAGTCATGAGATATTGATTGTTGGTTCATGCAGTGTGTTTGTGAATTGCGTGTTGATACCATTGTTGATACCTATTGTTGTACAAACTTTGCCTTGCATTGTTGGTCATGAGATATTTCTCATTAATATGCCTTGCCATAACCATGAATATCGATTTTTTATCGATATTTATTATTTTTCCGAAATCTGAGGTAGACAGTGACCTTCCTCATGCTTTTAGGTCATGTATGCGAAATTTTATCAAGATCGGAATAAAACTGTAGATTTGTATAAAAAACATACAGACAAACAGACCCACCCACCCACCCACAAACATCCTTCTTTATATATATAGAAGACTAGCAAAGGTACCCGGCGTTGCCCGGGATTATTACACTTGTAGGTAAACAGAACTTCTTATAAACGTTTGAAATAAACACATGAAAATGCTTAGAAATAATACAGTCAAAATTCTTAATGAAAAATCGAAAAAAAAATTTTTAAAGGCTCACAATGGATAGACCTCTCCGTTAGTTGCTTATTCACGTAATCTTACTTCAATTCATGTATACTTGATGTTGTTACAATTCCCGTTCTTCTCTCAATGAAAGAAGCAAAACTTGGTCATTCATCACTTTGTGTAGTCTAGCGATCGCCAAATCTTCTATTTACTTGCTTCCGATTTGCTCAATATAGCACGGAGCTAAAGTAGTACTTCCTCTGTCGTCTTTCCACTCTTTCTCAGTAGTCTGCTAACTCTTCATTATCTCCAGTTACTGATCATTTTTAAAGATTTTCAAGAAATGTTTAAGTACGTAGAAGTCTCTTTTCAAAGAAAAAACCTGAATAACAGGAATTCTATGCATTGTTAGAAATTGAAAATTATCCACATTGTATCATCATTTTATGTTCATTGTTATAATTCTTGGAAAGGATAGCTTTATCATTGCATCATCATTTTGTGCTCATTGTTATTGGTGAATAGCGTGTTGATACCATTATTGTTACTTATTGTTACAAAAACTTTGTCTTGCATTGTTGGTCATGAGATATTTCTCATTAATATGCCCTGCCATCATCATGAATATCGATTTTTTTTATCAATAATTATTATTTTTTCGAAATCTGTGGTAGACAGTGACCTTCCTCAAGCTTTGAAGGTCATGTATGCGAAATTTTATCAAGATCGGAATAAAACTGTACAACTGTAGATTTGTATAAAAAACAAACAAACAAACCCACAAACAAACCCACTAACCCACAAACAAACAAACATCCTTCTTTATATATATAGAAAAAAAGACTAGCCGAGGACCCGCTGTTGCCGGGGATAATTATACATGATGGTTAGCAGAACAATCTCAAGAAGCTAAATTATAACTCCAAATTGGTTAAATAATAAACCAATCAATACAACACAGAGAGAACGGGCTATCCATTCTAAGAAAAATCCGAAAGACAGGAATTCTAGACCGTGACATTATGTACCACTTGTTGACTTGCTTCACGTTAAAATCATACTGTAATATAAATTTTCACCCCCGAGGAACATCACTGGATATTTTAGACAAACGTTTTTCTTGCCCTTGACGTAGAAGCTTTTATACCCTCTTGCTCTATTCGAAACTCCCGTTCTTCAGATGTTTCCAGTTCCCGTATAGATTTTTCTGTTTTAGCTTGCAGAGTTTCTCTGACCAATATTCGTTTTTTCTCTTTCCTTTCCATACACATAAATTTTTACCAGTCCTCTCGATGTTTGATACAAAGCTCAAGGGAAACACGTGTGACTCATTTGCCTACTCAATAGACGCTGTCTTAATTATGTCCTGTCACTTCATCGTCATTTAATGCTCATTAATAATAATTTTACGAAACGAACGTTCAATCATCGCATTATCAGCTTCTCCGTTTCAAAAATATTCAAATTCACACAGAATAAGGGGAAAATGTATTTATATGAAATGTTTGGATTTACTGTGCTACTAAGTAAGCAAGGTGATAACCTTGGCGTGGCTCAGACTCTTTGTTTTTTTGATTAATTTTGAAATATCTTAAAAATAATTTCCCATGAACGCTTAGAATTAATACAGTAAAAATTCTTAATGTAAATTCAAAAAAAAAAATTTTAAAGGCTTACAACGGATGGACCTCTCCAAGTATGCCACTGCTAGTCTAAATAATTTCTTACTCACGTAATCTTACTTTAGATGTATACATGATATTTTTGCAATTCCCACTCTTCTGTCGATGTCTTGAAGCAAAACTTTGCCATTCATCACTTTGTGTAGTCTACAGTCGCCGATTCTTCTATTAATATGCTAACCATTTGCTCAATACAGCACGCAACTAATGGACTGCTTCCTCTGTCGTTTTTCCACTCTTTCTCTCTTTCTCATTCCTAACTCTCCATTATCTCCAGTTACTGATTATTTTTAAAGATTTTCAAGAAATTGTTAAGTACTATAGCTGCCGTCACATAAATTGAACGACAGGATGCGGGATGACAATAGATGTTAACGGGAAGTAAATCGCTTAGCAATTCCATGAAACATCCGCTTTCGTACTTATATTTAGTTTCTATTTTCGTTTTTTCTTTTAAATATAAAAATGAAATTAATAAATTTATAAATTAAAAAATGACGCAGAATAGTCGACTCAAATGCAATTTGTTTTATATTATGACTTTTAATAAGCATCATGGGTAAAATCCAGACAAAGCATATTGATGAGATGACTTACTGCGCATGTCAAAAAGATCGTTCAACTTACGTAGCGGCAGCTATCAGAACTCTCAATTCTAAGAAAAGCCTGAATAACAGGAATTCTAGGCACTGTTACACATTGAACCTTATATATATTGCATAAACTTGTCCTTGCATTGTTGGTCATGACATATATATTGTTGGTCCGTGCAGAGTGTTTGTGAATTGCGTGTTGATACCAATGTTGATAACTATTGTTGCACAAACTTTGTCTTGCATTGTTGGTCATGAGATGTTTCTTATTATATGCCCTACCATCGTTATGAATATCGATTTATTATCGATAATTATTAATTTTTCGAAATCTGATGTAGACAGTGACCTTCCTCGTGTTTGAAGACCAAGTATGCAAAATTTCATCAACATCGGACTAAAACTGTAGATTTGTATTAAATACAAACAAACACACAAACCTACAAACAAACATCCTTCGTCTCTCTATATATACAAGGTGTCTAACAATTCAAGGTGTCTAAGCAAAAATGTTCGTAGGAACATGGGTCCGAATTTGAACGCTAAATGAGATATGAACAGATATAAAAATGCCGCCACCAAGATCTACATGATAATAACTCAGGTTCGGTTACGCCTAAGATACTGAGTTTTGGAGAAATAATAGGGTACATAAAAATCGTGTCAACCGTTAAAGTTTAATCGCATTTGAACAAGTAGTTTCCGACTTACGCATTCAAAATCGTAACAGTGCTCACATGCGAGTACTAACCAGCACCTGTTACGATGTTGAGTGCGTAACTCGGAAACTACTTGTTGGACTCCGATCAACTTTTAACGTTATACACATTTTTATATACCCTATTATTCTCCCAAATTTCATTATCCTAGATTTTGAAGAACTAGAGTTATTAACTTGTTGATCTTGGTGGCGGCATTTTTATTTCTTTTCATATCTCAGCGTTCAAAATCGAACATATGTTCATATGAACTTTTTCGCTTAGAATCACCCATACTACCTCCCCTAAAAGTTTGTACATTGAATTTTGAGACATACTGTACAAAGAAGGATGTTTGTTTCTGGGTTTGTGGGTTTGTTTGTTTGTGGGTTTGTTTGTTTTTTATATAAATCTACAGTTTTAAACCGATCAAAGGATGAGGAAAGTCAGTGTCTACCTCAGATTTCGAAAAAATAATAGTTACTCATAAAAAATCGATATTCATGGTTATGGCTAGGCAATAATGAGAAATATCTCATGACGAACAATGCAAGGCAAAGTTTGTGCAATATAGATAAGTTTCAATTTGTAACAATGCATAGAATTTCTGTTATTCAGGTTTTTTTTTAGAATTAACTGTTCTTAATACTTAACAATTTCTAGAAAATCTTTAAAAATGACCAGTAACTGGAGATAATGGAGAGTTACCAGGCTATTGAGAAAGAGTGGAAAGGCGATAGAGGAAGCAATCCTTTAGCTCCGTGCTGTATTGAGCAAATGGTAAGCATGTAAATAGAAGAATCTGCGACTGCTAGACTACACAAAGTGATGAATGGCCAAGTATTGTTTCAAGACATCGAGAGAAGAGTGGAAATTGCAACAACATCAAGTGCACATCTAAAGTAAGATTACGTGGCTAAGAAATTATTTAAACTAGCAGTTGCATCCTTGGAGAGATTCGTCCATTGTGAGTCTTTAAAAAATTTTTTTTTCGAATTTTCATTAAGAAGTTTTACTGTATTAAGTCTAAGCGTTTTCACGTGTTTATTTTTAAGATATTTCAAAATTTATTTCAAAAAAAAAGTCCGAGCCACGCAGGGGTTATCACATAGCTTATTTGGTAGCACAGTAAATCCAAACATTTCCTAAAAATACATTTTGACTATATTCTGTGTGAATGTGAATATTTTTGAAACGGAGAAGCTGATAACGCGAAGACTGAACGTTCTCTTTCCAAGAATTATTGATAATGAGCATAAAGTGATAAATGCAGTGATAGAACATTAATAAGGCAGCGTCTATTGAGGAGGCAAATGAGTCACACGTGTCTCCCTTGAGCTTCGTATTAAACATCCAGACGACTGGCAAAAATGTATGTGTATACAAAGGAAAGAGAAAAAAAACGAGTATTTGTCAGAGAAATTCAGCAGCTAAAACTGAAAAAGCTATACGGGCAAGTCAAAAAGAGTTTAGAAAAAGTCCCGCTATATCATCTGGACTTCCTGTTTTTTGTATTTTTAGTAAAATGGATAATCTCTTTGCTCTGTGTTTTATTGATTGGGTTATTATTTTACCAATTGGAAGTTATAATTTAATTTTTTGAGATTGTTTTCTTTACCTCCAAGTGTAATTCTACCGGGCAACGCCGGGTACCTCTGTTAGTTATCTCTTCCTCTATCTATATATATAAAGAAGGATCTTTGTTTGTTTGTTTGTTTGTTTTTTATACAAATCTACAGTTTTATTCCGATCTAGATAAAATTTCGCTTACATGACCTTCAAAGCATGAGGAAGGTCACTGTCTACCTCAGATTTCGAATAAATAATAATTATTGATAAAAAAAAATCGATATTCATGGTTATGGCAGGGCATATTAATGAGAAATATCTCATGACCAACAATGCAAATAAAAGTTTGTGCAACAGTAGGTATCAACAATGGTGTCAACACGCAATGCAACAACACTATGCAACGATCAACAATATATGTCTCATGACCAACAATGCAAGGCAAAGTCTGTGCAATATAGAGTTCAATGCATAGAATTCCTTTTATTCAGGCTTTTCTTAGAAAAGAGAATTCTTAGTACTTAACAATTTCTTGAAAATCTTTAAAAATGATCAGTAACTGGAGATAATCAGTTAGCAGCCTATTGAGAAAAAGTGAAAGACGATAGAGGGAGCACTCCTTTAGCTCCGTGCTGTATTGAGGAAATGGTAAGCAAGTAAATAGAAGAATCGGCGTCCGCTAGACTACACAAAATGATGAATGGCTAAGCTTTGCTTCAAGACATCGAAAGAAGAAAGGAAATTGCAGCAACATCAAGTGTACATCTAAAACAGATTACGTGAGTAAAAAATTATTTAGACTAGAAGGCATCCTTGGAGAGGTCCATCTATTGTGAGCCTTTAAAAAAATTTTTTTCGGTAAATCAAATCCCGGTATATCACCTAGAATGGATTTTTTCAGTGAATAGATAAATTTCTGTTTTTCGGATTTTTCTTAGAATGTATAGTCCCATCGCTCTATAATGTAGTGATTGAGTTATTATTTAAACAATTTGGAGGTTTAATTTAACTTTTAAAGGTTGTTCTGTTTACCTACAAGCAAAATTATCCCGGGCAACGCCGAGTCCTCTGCTAGTTCTATATATATAAAGAAGGATGTCTGTTTGTAGGTATTGAATACAAATCTGCAGTTTTATCCTGATCTTGATGAAACGTCGCATACTTGACCTTCAAACTATGAGGAAGGTCATTGTCTACCTCAGATTTCAGAAAAATAATTATTATGGATAAAATATCGAAATTCATGATTATGGCAGGTCATATTTATGAGAAATATCTCATGACCAACAAGCTCATCACGTATAAATAGTGAAACAATAAAATATATGACAGAAACTGAACACGAAACGTGAAATTCTCATTTGCAGCCAGCAAAAAAACGCCACGAAGTTGGTCGAAATCGACAGCAGCGCTGTTATTTCGCACATCCGTCGCTCAACAATGCAACATTCAAAGTTTGTGCAACAATAGGCCCATCGTGTTCGCATGAACAATGGTATCAATGTGCAATTCACCAATTACAACGAGCACAAAATAATGCAATGATTGAAAGTTCATTTCAAAGAATTGTAACAATAAACATAAAATGATGATGCAAAAATAGGTATCAACAATGGTATCAAGACATCATTCACAAACACTCTGCACGGACCAACAATATATATCTCATGACCAACAATGCAAGGAAAAGTTTGTGCAACAATAGATTCCCACAATGGTGCCAGCACGCAATGCACCAACACTAGACAGGGATCAACAATATGTATCTCATGACCACCAATGAAAGGCAACATTCGTAACAATGTAGAATTCCTGTTGTTCAAGCTTTTTTAAGAAAACATGGTTCTTAGTACTTAACAATTTTTGAAAATCTTTAAAAATGATTAGTAACTGGAGATAATGGAAAGCTAGCAGATTATTGAGAAAGAGTGAAAAGACGACAGAGGAAGCACTCCTTTAGCAGCTCATTAGCAAATGGTAAGCAAGTAAATAGAAGAATCGGCGACCGCTAGACTACACAAAGCGATGAATGGCCAAGTTTTGCTTCAAGACATCGAGAAAATAAAGGGAATTGCATCAAGTGTACATCTAAAGTAAGATTACGTCAGTAAGAAATTATTTAGACAAGCAGTGGCATCCTTGGAGAGGTCCACCGTTGTGAGCCTTTAAAAAATTTTTTTTCAAATTTTTATTAAGAATTTTTACTGTAATAATTCTAAGCGTTTTCATGTATGTTATTTTTAAGGTATTTCAAAATTTATTCCAAAAAAAAAAAGTCCGAGCCACGCCGGGGTTATCACGTAACTTATTTGGTAGCACATCAGATCCAAACATTTCATAAAAATATATTTTGACTATATTCTGTGGAAATGTGTTTATTTTGGAAACTGAGATGCTGATAATGCGATTATTGAACGTTCGTTTCCAAGAATTATTAATAATCAGTATAAAATGATGATGAGTTGACAGAACATTAATAAGGCAGCATCTATTGATGAGGCAAAGGAGTCAGGCGTGTCTCCCTTGAGCTCCCTATCAAACATCCAGACTACTGTAAAAATTTATGTGTCTGGAAAAGAAAGAGAAAGAAGGAGTATTGGTTATAGAAACTCTGCAACTAAAACAGAAAAAGCTATACGGGCATTTGATAAATCTGAACAACGGCAGTTTCGAATAGAGCAAGATGGTATAAGAGCTTCTACGTCAAGGGCTAGAAAAACTTAAATCTAAAATATCGTAGTAGTGAGGCAATTCAAGAAGAGTTTAAATGGATAGTATATCACCTAGAATTCTTGTTTTCCGTATTTTTACTAATTCTTGGAAACGATAGTTCTATCATTGCATCATCATTTTATGTTCATTGTTATAATTCTTTGAAATGAACTTTCTATCATTGCATCATCATTTTGTGCTCATTGTTATTGGTGAATTGCGTGTTGATACCATTGTTGATATCTATTGTTGCACAAACTTTGCCTTTCATTGTTGGTCATGAGATATATATTCTTGATCCCTGCCTAGTGTTCGTGGATTGCGTGTTTATAACATTGTTGATATCTATTGTTGCACAAACTTTTCCTTGCGTTGTTCGTCATGAGATAAATATTGTTGGTCCGTGCAGAGTGTTTGTTCATTGCTTGTTTATACCATTGTTGATACCTATTGTTGCACAAACTTTGCCTTGCATTGTTTGTCATGAGATATTTTTCATTAATATGCTCTGCCATAACCATGAATATCGATTTTTTATCAATAATTGTTATTTTTCTGAAATCTGAGGTAGACAGTGACCTTCCTCATGCTCTGAAGGTCAAGTATGCAAAATTTCATCAAGATCGGAATACAACTGCAGATTTGCATAAGAAACAAACAAACCCACAAACAAACAGACCCACAAACATCCTTGTTTATATATATAGAAAGATTTTTACTGTATTAATTCTAAGCGTTTTCATGTGGTATTTTTTTTAATATTACAAAATTTATTCCAAAACAGAAAATTTTCGAGCCACGCCGGAGTTATCACCTAGCTTATTTGGCAGCATAGCAGATGCAAACCTTTCATAAAAATACATTTTGACTATATTCTGTGAGAATGTGTATATTTTGGAAACTGAGATGCTGATAATGAGTTGACTGCACGTTCATTTCCAAGAATTATTGATATTGAGCATAAAGTGATGATGCAGTGACAGAACATTAATAAGGCAGCGTTTATTTATGAGGCAAAGGAGTCACGCGTGTCTCCCTTGAGTTCTTTATCAAACGTCCAGACAACTGGCAAAAATGTTTGCGTCTGAACGAATATTGATCAGAGAAACTCTGCAACTAAAACAGAAAAAGCAATACGGGCATTTGAAGCATCTGAACAATGGGAGTTTCAAATAGAGCAAGAGAGTATGAGAGCCTCTACGTCAAGGTCAAGAAAAACTTGAGTCTAAAGTATCTGGTGATGCACCGCGGTGGTGCGGCAAGTCAAGAAGAGTTTAGATAAAGTCCCGGTATATCACTTAGAATTCCTGTTTTTCGTATTTTTCGTAGAATGAATAGTCCTTTTGCTCTGTGTTGTATTGATTGAGTGATTATTCAACCAATTGGGAGTTGTAATTTAATTTTTTGAGATTGCTCTGTTTACCTAGAAGTGTAATTATCCTAGGCAACGCCGGGTACCTCTGCTAGTATATATAGAAAAAAGAAGAAGGTTTGTTGGTTTGTTTGTTTATTTGTTATAGAAATTTACAGTTTTATTCCGATATTGAAGAAATTTTACATACTAGACCTTCAAAGCATAAGGAACGTCACTGTCTACCTCAGCTTTTGAAAAAATACTAATTATTGATAAAAAAAAAAATCGATACTCATGGTTATGGCAAAGCATATTCATGAGAAATATCTCATGACCAAAATGCAAGGCAAAGTTTGTGCAACAATAGTCATCAACAATAGTATCAAAACGCAATTCACAAACACTCTTCACGGATCAACAATATATATCTTCTGACCAACAGTGCAAGGTAAAGTTTCTGCACCAATAGGTATCAACACAAAATGCACCAACACTACGCAAGGATTAACAATATATAACTCATGACCAACAACGGAAGGCAAAGTTTGTGCAATACAGATAAGTTTCAATTTGTAACAATGCATAAAATTCCTGTTTTTCAGGCTTTTCTTAGATTTGAGAGTTCTTAGTACTAAACAATTTCTTTAAAAAAAACCCAGTAACTGGAAATAATGGAGAGTTAGCAGACTATTGTGAAAGAGTGTAAAGACCACAAAAGAGGCACTCCTTTAGTTCCGTTCGGTATGGAGCAAATGGTAAGCATGTAAATAGAAGAATTGGCGACTGAAAGATTACACAAAGTGAGAAGACATCGAGAGGAGAGTGGGAATTGCAACGACATCAAGGGTACATCTAAAGTAAGTTTACGTGATTAAGAAATTAAATAGGCTAGCAATGGCATACTTGTGAGGTTCATTAATTGTGAGCGTTTAAAATTTTTTTTTCAAATTTTCATTAAGAATTTTTACCGTATTAATGTATTTATTAAGGTATTTCAAATTTTTATTAAAAAAAAACAGAGTCAGAGCCACGCCGGGGTTATCAGCTACGTTATTTGATAGCACAGTAGATACCAACATTTCATAAAAATACATTTTAACTAAATTCTCTGTGAATGTTAATATTTTGGAAACTGAGATATTGATAATGCGATGACTGAACGTTCGTTTCCAAGAATTATTAATAATGAGCATAAAATGATGATGCAGTGACAGGACGTAAACATCGCAGCGTTTATTGAGGAAGCAAAGGAGTCAGACGCGTGTCCCTTGAGCTCCCTATAAAACGTCCAGACGACTGGCAAAAATTTGTGTGCCTGAAATGAAAGTGAAAGAACGAATATTGGTCAGAGAAACTCTCCAGCTAAAACAAAAAAATGTATACGGATATTTGAAACATCTGAACAACGGGAGTTTCGAATAGAGCAAGAGGGTACAAGAGCTTCTACGTCAAGGGCAAGAAAAACTTGGTCTAAAGTACCCATTGATATTGCCCGATGGTGAAGATGGATATCATTTTAATCTGAGGCAAGTCAACAAGCGGTTAATAAAGTCCCTGTGTATTACTTAGAATTCCTGTTTTTCGGATCTTTCCCTTCGCTCTGTGTTGTATTTTAACTTCTTGAGATTGTTTTGTTTACCTACAAGTGTAATTATCCCGGGCAACACCTAGTCCTCTGCTAGTTATATACATAGAAAGATTTTGAATTTACATGTGATTTACTTACTAAATTTGTCTTCATAAATTGTTAAATATTGAATGTTAAATATCTGAACATGGTGAGATTTAATGTTTGAAATTTTTATATTAAAATGATTGATTGATAGCGGGTTATTTTGTTATTTATTATACTTATTTATCCCAACAAATATTCTTCCTTATATATATATATACTAGTAGAGGACCTGGCGTTGCCCGGAATAATTACGCTTGTAGGTAAACACACACACATACACAAAGAAACACGCAGTTTTCCCAATCGTCTGAACGCTTGTTAGGGAGCTGAAGGAAGACACGTGTACTTCCTTTGCCTCATCGAGAGAGACTGCACTATCTATATCGTCTATTATATCCATTTCCTGTTCATTATTAATAATTCTTGGAAAGGAATGTTCTGTCATTGCGTCATCATTTTACGTTCATTGTTATAATTCTTTGAATAATTTTGTGCTCATTGTTATTGGTGAATAGCGCATGGAGCGAACACGACGGGCCTATTGTTGCACAAACTTTGCCTTGCATTGTTGGTCATGAGATATCTGTTGCTGGTCCGTGCAGAGTGTTGTGAATTGCGTGTTGATACCATTGTTGATACCTATTGTTGCACAAACTTTGCCTTGCATTGTTGGTCATGAGATATTTCTAATTAATATGCCCTTCCATAACCATGAATATGGATTTTTTATCGAGAATTATTATTTTTCCGAAATCTGAGGTAGATAGTGACCTTCCTCATGCTTTGAAGGTCATGTACGCGAAATTTCATCAAGATCGGAATAAAACTGTAGATTGAGCATAAAAAACAAACAAACAAACCCACAAACAAACAAATAAACACCCTTGTTTATATATACAGAAAGACTAGCAGAGGACCCGGCCTTCCCCGGGATAATTTCGCTTGTAGGTAAACATAACAAACTCAAAAAGCTAAATTGAACCCCCAAATTGGTTAAATAATAACTCAATCACTACAATATAGAGCGATGGGACTATCCATTCTAAGAAAAATCCGAAAGACAGGAATTTACCTCTTCACTGAAAAAATCCATTCTAGGTGATATACCGGGACTTGATTTACCGAAAGAAAATTTTTTAAAGGCTCACAATGGATGGACCACTCCAAGGATGCCTTCTAGTCTAAATAATCTTACTTTAGATGTAAACTTGATGTTGTTGCAATTTCCTTTCTTCTTTCGATGTCTTGAAGCAAAAATTGGCCATTCATCACTTTCTGTAGTCTAGCGGTCGCCGATTCTTCTATTTACTTGCTTACCATTTGCCCATACAGCACGGAGCTAAAGGAGTGCTTCCTCTACCGTCTTTCACTTTTTCTCAATAGTCTGCTAACTCATTATCTCCAGTTACTGATCATTTTTAAAGATTTTCAAGAAACTGTTAAGTACTAAGAATAATCTTTTCTAAGAAAACCTGAATAACAGGAGTTCTATGCAATGAATTCTATATTGCGTCTTGACACCATTGTTGATACTTATTGTTGCAGAAATTTTGTCTTGCATTGTTCGTCATGAAATATTTCTCATTAATATGCCCTGCCATAACCATGAATATCGATTTTTTTTTAACAATAATTATTATTTTTTCGAAATCTGAGGTTGACAGTGACCTTCCTCATGCTTTGAAGGTCATGTATGCGAAGTTTTATTAAGATCGGACTGAAACTGAAGATTTGTAAGAAAAACAAACAAACAAACAAACACACAAACCTACAAACAAACCCGTAAACAAACAAACAAACATCCTTCTTTATACAGGGTGTTTCATAATTATATACAATAAATTTAGTGACATATTCTTCAGGTCAAAAGAAGACGAAAATGTTCTATAGCACTTTGTCTGGAAACGATTTCTTTGGAGTAATCCAATATCATACAGTAGGGAAGCACGGTAGTTAGCGGACGATATTTTAGCAGTTCCAGCGTTTCGACCCAACACAACGTTGAGTGGTTTGTTCCATTTAAACCTACTTTAGGGTTGTTCCATTAGTTGTGTACGGTTGTTTCCATTACTATAGTTTCACTACTGTACATCCACTAGGAATATCAATTTCAGAACGTTTGCGTGCTTTGAAATACGCATTACGATTTACGTAAAAAAAAAGTCATGTACACGTATTCCAGTGCAGAATTCACTGACATGCACCTAATGTATGGTCTTGCGGACGGAAATGCTGTGGAAGCAAGAAGACTCTACCAAGAACGCTTTCCGAATAGACGTTTGCCAAATAACCGAACATTTGTATCTGTCGACAGACATTTGAGGGAGCGTGGTTCCTATGGCCTTCAAACAGGACAAGGGCGGCCTGTAGCACATTCTCCGGATGAGGAGGATGTGATAATTGTTATCATACATGATGTACCACAGACAAGCACCCGTCGTATTTCTTCCATGGTACACATTCCGTACTCATCTGTTTGGCGCATTCTTCACCGTCAGCTTTTGCATCCATACCACCTGCAACTGGTTCAGGCACTGAACCCAACGGACTGTCCACACCGACAACGATTTTGCCAATGGATACAACGTCGTCATGCTGCAGACCCTAGTTGTCTCAGGCAGATACTTTTTACGGACGAAGCAACCTTCACCCGGACAGGAATCGTAAATTCTCACAACCAGCACCATTGGGCAGATGCTAACCCGCATGTTACCAGAGCTCGAGCGCATCAAGAGCGTTTCTCCGTGAATATTTCGTGTGGAATTGTCGAAAATAACTTAATTGGCCCTTATGTATTGCCGCCACGATTGACTGGGCGAACGTATCTTTAGTTTCTGCAGAATGCATTGCCAGAATTACTGGAAGATGTTCCTCTTTTGATAAGATCTAACATGTGGTTCATGCATGATGGCGCTCCAGCACATTTCAGCCATATTGTATGAGCACACCATAATGCTGCATGCACGAATCGGTGGATAGGTCGAGGTGGACCGGTAGCCTGGCCTGCAAGATCACCCGACCTTAATCCTTTGGACGTTTTTCTGTGGGGTCATGTGAAAACGATCGTCTACAGCACAGAATTTCCTAACATTATGGATCTGCGACAACGAATTGTAAATGCATGCTAAACCGTTCGTAATGCTGGCGACGAACTCTTCCATGACATCAGACGGTCGCTCATGCAACGAGCCGAAGCGTGCGTGCGAGATGGTGGCGGGCACTTTGAACAATTCCTGTAATTTGGAGCCACGGGTTTAGTTGGTTGTATCGCGTAAATAAATCGTTTCCAGACAAAGTGCTATAGAACATTTTCGTCTTCTTTTGACCTGAAGAATATGTCACTAAATTTATTGTACATAATTTTGAAACACCCTGTATACACTGTTGCTCCCTGCATATTGTTGGTGAATTGCGTGTTCATACACTTGATGATAGAAACACGACAGATGGCGCTGTGATCCACAGAGTAAAATTCTTCCTATTTTTACAAATAAGAATCAATACAGTAGAATCTGCAATACTTAGTAGTTTTCTGTTCCCTTCTGGGTGCTTGATTTACGTGAGTCCCCTCGTCTTCCATCTTTCAATTAAATCAAGTCCTCAAAATGATGTCCTTCAATTTCACTGCATTTGTTGATCTGCATTTCAAATTATTGTACACAACTGAGAAGTGTGTCTGCTTCAATTTGAGCACAAGCATTCCTGATTCGCTCAATCATATTCTCATGAATTGTGGACTCATATTTCTAAACTTTTCTTTGAGGTAGCCTCCACAGAAAGAAATCTGGCGAAGTAAGATCTGATGATCTGGCAGGCCAATTTATCGGACCATTTTTACCTTTAAAATCACGATTAAGAACTTCACGTGCTACTGCCGAATAATGTGCTGGACAACATGATCATTTACTAGCTAGCTAGTGCCCTTTACACACTAATTTACGTTGCCTTACAATATTCATAACATTTATGTTAAAGCTAAAGCCAAAAGATAACCATGCAATGTTTTATTATCTCGAAACCACACGTTCTGTCGCACTTCTAGGCTAAGGTCCTCAAGTAATATTGACAGTTCATTTTTGAGAATATCTTGGTACATTACTCAGTTCAAATTGTCTTTAATGACATAGGGGCCGATGATTTTGTCGCCAGTTACGTTGACAGTCCAAGGACGCTGATGTTAAACTTGACAAAGCCAGTGTGGGTTTTCAACACTCCATTAATGCATGTTATGTAGATTAACCACTCCATGGTTAGTGAAAGATGACTCATCGGAGAACAATACATCGGAGAAATTTAGGTTTTCTTCTATTTGTTCACGTGACCACTAACAAAATGTTACCCGATTATGGAAATGAGCTCCATGAAGGTCTTGTGCAAAGACATATGATAAGGATATTTATGACGCTTCAAAATTCTCGAAACGCTACTTTGGGACAATTCTTGTGAACTAACATGGAGATTAAGGGCCACTGCAGCAAATAAAGCGATTTCATTATTTTCACCAGTGACTGTTGCTCAACAGGTCCTTTTTTTAAAGTTGAACACTTCCTTCGGCAGTAAACTTTTGGACGGTACGGTGAAACGAAGTGCGTGAGCGCACCCTGTCCGGAAAACGCGACCGTAAATATTGACAGCATTATCCAGGTTCCTGGCTGATTTTCCATAAATAAAAGATCATTTCAATTTTCTCTTGCAAAGTTGTGTGACGTTCTGTCAGTGTATTTTATTTTATTTTTTTGGTGTTCTGTTTTGTTTCAATTATAGTGTAAGTGCTTTTTTATTTAAAAAAAACTTAAAATTTAGTTCATGTAACTGATTATTTTGTCTTTATCTTCATTCTATTTAGTGTTGTCATTGTTGCTTGAAAACAATGAGTGTTGCTAAGCTCGTGGCAACAATGGAATGTTGCTGGTTTTTCATGAAAAAAACTTCTCTTTAGGCTGGAGAGGTAGAAGGGAGTTTTATGAGTGGTGTCCTGAGTGGAATGCATAGGAAGAGCTGGAACTGTTGTTTTACTCCACCTCCTTTCTTCCTTGGACAAGTTGTCCTCCATATGTAATATTGGTTGGGTAGTGCTGAACATTTTGGAGAATGTTCAGATAGTTTATGAATTAACTAAGAGCTTTGACAATACGCCTAACTCTGTTAATTCAGCTTCTATGCCTAATTGGAGTCTGGACATAGAAGGGTTTTGGCAAATCCTTGGAGTGGATCCAGGACGGAGAAAAGGCTTTGGCAAACCTTTGAGCCCCACAGCGTCGTGTTCGTCGCAGCCACGTCGCCAGGTTTGCTAGTGAGTGACCACCGGTATTTTATGGATGACTGCAATCACGTCTAGTACAGATGAAATGTCATCCGTGACCACGAGCATGTGCTTCCGCAGAAATTGAAGCCAAACAGAAAATGACAACCCTTGTTTCTGCCTTTTGGTGCCTTATTGCTGTGCATAGTTGTCTCACGAGGTAGGACTTGGCATCATTGCCACCTCGTAGCAGGTTAGTACCATTTCTCTTAAATTGTCTTCATTGAGAAGACACAAGACTGTGAACTGAAATCCCAAGTACTGTTAAGAGAGAATTATTTGTTGGAACTATTAGTGTAGCTATACTCTTAAAGGGAAGCACCAAATTAAGCCGTGCACCTTGTGTTGCATCACGGTACTCTTGTTCAGAACAGAGTGTTTCTAATTACTCATGTCTCTGTTTACCTGCTGTACTATTAATGTTAATCATTAAGCGTTAGGATCCTTTTAAAGAAACTATTTTTCTTGTGACAAACCAACTTCATGCGTAATTGTGTGCTTAAAGTAGTTAAGGTTGAGTTTTAAACTGTCCCTGGACGGTTGTGGGTTTAGGAGTAGCAAAACGTTACACGTTCTACTCGTATAACAACAAGAATTTTGTCTTTAAAGAATTATGTAAGCTTTGGTCTGATAGTTATAAGTATCCTATAGACTGTTGATTGTAGAAAAAACTACTTTACATTTTAAGGGTGTCTGCTTTATATGATATTTATGTGTTTCTTTTATTTGAACAAATTTTCTGCTGTTCATTCTACTTTTATCAATTAATTAGTGTACCGTAAATGTTTTCAAACCAATATTGTTTACTACTAGCCTGCTGGTGTAGTAGATGATATAAAACTGTTTGCTGGTTTTCAGAAAGTAATTTATCTCTAATAATTTCACCCTTTCCTTCTTGATAAGGAATTTAATATATGATCTTATTGTTATTAATTAAACTGCTTTTGTAAGAAATTGATTGTGTCACGTGTGCTGTATAGATTATTGTAACTTGGGGTGTCAGCTTTTCACTTTCTCTGTGCGAGTAACGTCCAAGGGTCTACACCATAGGAAGGTTGGGACAATAGTGGGGGCGTCATATTTTGGGGGCCCGTCCGGGATAGAGTGTGGATAGAGAAGCACTGTGAGACTGTCAATTCCCATGTTTGTGGTTTATATAATCATATGTTTGTATTTCACTGTATTATGGTGATCTTGTGGTTACTATGGCCCCTCCGGAAGAACACACGCCTGTGTTAGCTGGTTTCACAGGAGCTATTCCCTGGTTCTCAGGTGAAGAAGGTTGTATAAGTGTGTCAGGCTTTCTTAATCTTGTGGATAGTATTGGGGAGATGGCATTTTGGTTTAAAGAAATAAAAGTAACTGTAATCAAAGCTAAATTAAAAGGGAATGCTGCCAAAAAGGTAGTAGAGCTAGAGCTCTTTGACGTTGATGATTATGACATCCTGAAAGATAGATTGCTGCAAATTTTTAGTAAAGTGAAAGTGGTTAGAGACTACTCTAAGGAGCTCCATGACGTCATACAGCAACCACGGGAAACAGTATCAGACTTTGCTAATAGGTTGGAGTCTGCAATGGACAGATACATCCACGACAAACCGGAGTTACCAAAAACACGAGAGAGTACTTTGTTGGTACGTTTTCGGAACAGCCTGTTGCCTGTGCATCAGAGAGTATTGATGATTGCAAGCCCTACTACTTACAAGGATGCTGTAAGTCGGGCGCTTGAATCTGAAGATATGGAGAAAAGAAATACACAGTCTGTGGCAGTGTCCGTCATGGAAGATGCGTCGTCCTCCAACTCCATGGAATCTTTGGTAAGATTAAGGCATGTATTTTTCCATCCACAAAGGGCTGTAAGGACTTCGAAAAATGACACACGAAATGTAAAGAATCTTTTCCAAGGGGCTTAAAGATTGTTGCCGGTTATGGTTACAACAGTAAACTGACACTGCACAAGGTAGATAAAAAGACTAAGATTAACTCGGCCTACAACCAGGCTAACGTTCTAGCACCTATTTTCACCCGGGATATACCAGCTCTGTACGGGTCAGATGCAAACCGGCTGTGGAACCACCAGTACAAGGCATACATCAGCGTCGACGCGGCAGTTTCTTCAACGCATGGAGGGAGAAACGGGAATCCATTCCATATCCTTTCAGGAGATACCAGTGAAGTCCCCAGACGCCTCACCTATGGACTTTTGTGCCTCTGGGTTATTGAAAAGGGCCGTGGGAACCGACGTCCGCGTACATTAGACGGATTTTGGAAATAACAAAATAAAAACCAAATTAGAGGGGATTTTGGAAAGTCTGTTAGGAGGAGTGGTTGATGATTTGATATGGGTGTACTACGTTCAAGCCTTCTTCAATGGAAACTCCGCTGCAGGGCTATCAGATTGAGCACAATCACTGGTGGCGAAAAGGATTCTCAGATGGTTACGGACGTGTTTAGTTCGTTTTCATAGATCCCTAACGACCTCTGTATATCTAGATTTACTAAGAGTTTGGAGAAAGTGTTACGGTTTTGGCTCACCCTGAATTTAGATTTTGAGTTTTATACGAAGCAAATGACTGAATTTGGGACGGTCTACTTACCTTTACTTTCAGTCTTCGGCGTCGTTCTTCCGGGAGAACCTGAAGCATCACAGCAAGTTGTTCGATTGCCATTACGTAAATGAGGACAACAAATATTATTTGGAAAACCAAAATCTTTGCAATTCTTCCCCTCGTCACAGCCTTCTCCTATGCAAAACTCGTTTGACGGTAAATTTTCGATAGATGGACAAACTATATATAAAAAATTAAACGTTAGATACAGAGTTCTTCCTTTATATTTTACGAGAAAGAAAAGTAGTCGTTTTAATAATTAATTTGTTACACATATAATCTCAATAAATCTGGAAGTATGCCTAATTATAAAAAAATATCCTCTCATTTAACGCTATAATATGTTTGGTATAATTAGCCCTCTTTTGACTTGAAATTCCTGAAGTAACGTCACATATATTGGTTAGTAACAGGTGCGCCTGATAATAAATCCATATGTACCTAAACAAGCATTCAGGAGGGTGAAACGGGAACTATAGTAAACGGTTCGTTTCTGACCCCCCGCCCCCCAAACGGTTTCATGCTAATAATGAACCAGTGATCCTATAAGATTCTAATTTGTGCAGAAGTATGGAGTGATCTAGTCTATCAAAGGTGAAATCCAGTTAAATAGCGTCGATTTACTGATGATTTTTAAAGGCAGATATTAAGTGGGTTTGAAATGAAACTAAATTCGTTACAGTACTTCTGCCGGACATAAATCCATGTTGGAAGGAGGAGATATGCCTGGCCATAGATTACCAATTTTAGATAATAGCAGTTTCTCAATAACCTTTGCTAAAACATTCTGGATGATAACCGGTCGATAATTGATACACTGGCTAATGAACCAGATTTATGAATGGGTACAACATAACTATTCTTCAGAATGTCAGGGAAACATCTATATTGGAAGGATAAATTAACCAAATTAGTAATAGGGTAGTATAAAAGAGTAGCACAATATTTTAAAACACTGGGGGGAATACAATCCGGGTCACAACCTTTAGAAGAGTGGCAAGGATTGAAAGAGTGCGGTCGCGTGTACTAGCGGCAGAAATAAGAATCCTAGGAGGTAGTAGGTGTTACCTTACTACATAGACTGCGCAGCAGCACAATAAATGTTTAGGCGTTGAGCCGCTATTTCACCGAGTTTTCTGTTGCTTTGGTATGGCCACGTGATGCTACAAACACAAACAGGTGATAATAGGCAGTTGTTTTTTTCCCATGCCGATGGTTATGTAAGATACCAAGGGGCCGGCATAGAAACAGGTGGCTAGACAATATGGAAAAATCTGAGTTCGTGTTGCTTGGGGACACGCACCTGATAGCGGAAGATCACGAGCGCTGGAGATCCTCCATAGGGCTCCTGTCCCCGTATAAGCAATTTTGAAAATTAAGTAAGACCATATTCTTCAGCTATTTTGACAATATCGCTTTAATATTGACAGCATTTTTTTTTATTATTGGCAGTCGGGTCAATTACCAATCCTGTCACAGACGATATTTCTTAATTAAAATCGAATCTTCAGATTCGGCTACTCTGGTACCCGTCATACGACGGGCTTCAATAATAGTTTTTTATTATAAAGTTAAAATCGTAAGATGGCGATAGTGTCACTGCAGGAAAAAGAAATCCATCTAAAGTTTTTCTTACCCCGCGCGAATATTTGAGTACGCAGTAGAAGAAATTTAGGAACTAAAATAACAATAGCCATGTAGACACATTATTAATTTTTATTTACCAAAAGTAAATAAATAATATGCAATAAAAAATACAAAAGAAATAAGAGATGGGGAAGAATTATGTTAACTAGATTCAAACATTGTATGTTCATTCCTAATAGGTGTAGAACATGAAAAGTTTATATAGAAGCAACCGTCTCTGGTAATTTCAGCAAGTATGAGACGTACAAAGAGGATTAGATAACTCCCGGCACAAACCTGGGCAGTGCAAAGAACATCAAAAGAAAATTCTACGGCGATAGATGCACGTTGGCGACCGACACCGCTCACAACGACATTATTAACGATGAGGCTTGGAAAATTTAATTAGTGGGCTTTAAATGCTGTACACGGTACTCCAACTCCAGAAAACAGCGGTGCAAGGGCGTTTAATGACAGAAGAGGCATTAACAGCTCCTCTGTGATTTAAATATGGCATCTAGGTCCTCCTGAAGTTAGGCCTCGAATCCCCAGGGCATCACCACCATCCACGTCGTGCAATGAGGTTCGGGCTCCTGGGCAACTTCCAGTCGTGCGGGCGGACGGATCCAACGGGATATCGCTTCTAATAGCACTAGGTTACGGAGTGACTGGCCTGGCGAGATAATTGCTCGTAGCCACAACTCATGAAGAATGCCTTCGTTCCCAGCAACGACGACATTACTTGTATTTTCCTCCCACACGCAGTGGAAAAGAACGCAATCATTGTTGGTCGGGCTGACAGTAACCAATATGGCACTAGTAAGGAATTGTTGGGTTGAAGCTCCCCCTCGCGCCGGCTGGTCTTCAATCTTCTCGCTTAGCTCTGCATTGGGAATAGACAAGTAGAGTTTATTACGCAGAAGCTGGAGAGAAACACGAATGGCGTAACGTCCGCTGAGGCACTCGGAGACGGATAAAAATAACTGTCTCTGAATACTCAAAGCAATGCCTGCTTTGGTAGCTCGTATGATTGTCCTCTTGTCGAGGAGGCCGCTCTCTTGACCATCTCGGCTTGGCTGGCTCGTGCTTTCTGTCACTCTTTTCACCTTCCACTCCCTTTGTCTCATATTTCGCTCCTTTACGTACCTTCCAATCATTTCCGCGTAACGGAATCTTGCTCTGCCATCTATTGCCACAACGATGCGCAATATAATTATTAATATTATAATTATCGCTAATGGCAATAGATGGAGTCTGAGTTTTGTCATGTTTCTGGTGCTACTCGCGCTGTGGTGGACCCCGATCGCCCACGCTCGCGCTATTGCTCACAATACCTTGTGACATGCTCGCGCCGGCCGATCGCTGTTTCACCAGCGAAAACAGCTTATAATCCACCAGAACTTTCGCTGCTCGCTTTTTCCCACGAGCTGCATTATAGACCGCATTAGCGCGATAAAGTGTCTGCCTACATCTTGAATTATAGAAAATTCTTGTTCGCTGCTGGCCAGGGACGATTTTGGAATCCTTATTAGTCCTTATTCGCTGATTTGCTAGCGTTTTATCACAGCGATTGGTTTGTCGCGCATAAGCAGTATCAGTTCTGTTCCGCCCCGTGTTAAATGTTCGACTACTTTTGTTTTTACTAGTTGAACCAACCGACCTATCAGCGCTAATGTTGCTTGGTCGACCTTGAGCCTATATGTCTTGATCTATAACAGCTTTCTGCTTTGATCGTTGATGGCTGACGCCTAATTGCTGAAAGAAACAAGACCCGTAGACTATGGCAACGCTATCGGGAACCTTGGCTCAAAACCAAGTACAACAGGCTAGTGCGAACAGTCCAAGAGGAGATAAAAGAGTTTCGTGACGCTAGATGGAATGACAAACTCAAAAGCTTGTCCGCTGGGGAAATTATCAAATGATTTATCCGTATTGTGACGCCGATCATTTGTACAATAAGGACCTTGGAGTGTGACTGTGTTCGTTGAACTCAATCAGTATACTTTTATTCGATTGTATCACAGAAAAAAGTCTCATCGGAGTAGTAATAATTCCATTGGGAGTATGGTCAGAGCTTTACAGAAGAAGAAGAACAATACGCTTCCTCCACTCCGTACACCACAAGGTGACTATGTGCAAACTGATCCGGACAAGGCCCCAGTCATTGCAGATTCACTTGAAATGCAATTTGTTACTCCTATCAACAACAATCCCAAGAGTCAAATCATATCTCAGCATGTGGAAGATGGTCTTCTCAGCTCGGATAAGCCCCGCAGCATTTAACGAAGAACAACATCGAGGCCGGAGAGATCGCCACCATCATAAGTAAACTGAAAAAGAAGGCCGCTCCAGGAAGAGACAAGGTGAGCAATAACGCTCTTATGAATCTCCCAAAAAACTTTATTGACATTCTCACCAATATCATTAGCGAGTGTTGGAAATTTTCCTACTTCCCTGCATCTTGGAAACAATCTATTGTTTTGAGTATCTCCAAGCAGGGACAAAATCCAGTATTCCCTCGAGCTACCGACCTATTAGTCTGCTCCCTTCAATGTGTAAAGTTTTGGAGAAAACGATTCTCGTCAGATTCCAAGACCACTGTCTCGCCAATGATCTTCTTCGGAAAGATCAGTTTGGCTTTGGTGCCGCCCACTCTTGTCAGATGCAGATATGGAGGCTGATAGAAGACCTGAGCACCCCCTTAAACCTTTCCACGTACTGCGGAGTGGTATTCCTCGATGACAGTAAAGCTTTTGACCAAGTTTGGCATGGGGGCCTTGTCTACAAGATGATTAGAGACGGGTTTCCTCCTGATTTGATTTTGATGGTGAAATCCTTTCTCACTGACAGGTCATACCAAGCTAAACTTGGCGAAAATCTATTCACGCCCCGTGTTGTAAAGGCCGGTGTCCATCAAGGTTCTGTCCACGGGCCCGTGCTATTTAATTATTTTGTGCATGATTTCCCGAACCCTAAAAATTGTAATCTATATTTCTATGCTGACGATACTGCCATTATGACATGAGCACACAAGCCGGCTCACGTTATCACTCGTCTGCAGCACGCTTTGAAGATGTTCGAAGACTGGTTTAACTGCTGGAAGCTGAACCTTAATGTCGGAAAGTGCAAGGCTACGTAGTTCAACAGAAAGTTCAAGCGTCCCCCAGATTCTCTTGTTCTATTCAATAAGAAACTGGACTGGGTTGACAACTACAAATACATTGGCGTTATCATCGAATCAAGACTCTCTTGGAATCGACACGTGACCTATGCTCTGAACAAAGTGAAGAGGGCTAAGTACAGTCTCATAGTTCTCCTGGGCCGCAACAGCACCCTCAGCATCGACAATAAGTTACTTCTGTACAAATCGATTATTTGGACCATACTCCTCTATGGCATGCCTGCGTGGGCGACTGTCTGTAGAAGCGGACGGAGTGAGCTATAGTCATTCCAGAATGTTACCCTGAGGACCATTGCCCAGCTTGACAGAAGGACTGTGAAAAACCAATCCATCCACTCGGATTTAAATATGGTCCACATCGGAAAGTTTATACAGGACCGCCTTTTGATTATGGTGCAGAAGATGAAGATTCATGACAATGACCTAGTGACTGGAATACTGAAGAGCTCAATGGATATGAAGTGGCAGATGAAGTATCGAAAACCAAGGCACATTCTTGACATAAACTTTGAAGACATCAGCAACGTCTCTTTCCCGGACTACTGGAAGATGTGATAATCTTCTTTCTCCCTGTATTTTGTATTTTGTTTCTGACAATCGTTAATCTTATTTTCTTTTTTGTATAATATGGAAGACCGCTTGGGTTGGTTAGGCTTCTTGACTACAGTGTATTTCGTTTGTAATTTATTTGGTTCGATGAGCTTTGTGAAAGCGCTGCTTTCGTCCCATCTGAAAAAATGTACACTTCACTGTTTGATTGTCGATTGTCGTTGATGGCAGGAATGACAACGATCGGCGTCACTGACAAAACGCTCGTTTATTTCTTCTGCTTCCAGAAGAGCGATGTCGCCTGCTTGCGGGAACCTTTGTTCCCCAACTGACCCTATGAGCTTCCCTCCTCCGATCGAGCCCAGTAAAATCTTTGTCCTGCCCCCTATTATTATTTGTCTATTCCCTTGGACCACCTTGTATGTTCGTTGATCTCAAAATGCGCTCTGCCTTATTATCGCCGCTCCGCCCATCTAACGACCTAATTTCTAAAATCTCTGCGGACAGCGCGCTAACTACCTGGGAGATTTGACTTTATCGGCCTCGGTGGCTCAGCAGTTGCGTGATCGCCTCTGATGCCCGAGTACGCGGGTTCGATCCCGGCCGAGGACGACGAGGATTTTTCAGGGGGAAATCCTGAGATCACGCACTTCCTTCGAAAGGGAAGTAAAGCCGTTGGTCCCGTGTAGTCGTTTACCGGCTGCACGTTAAAGAACCCTTGCGAGGCAGAATTTGCGGCCCCTATAACGCCGTCCTGAAATGACCATGGCAGTTAAAAAGGACGTTAATACCAAACAAAACCAAACCAAAAAGTTTTGACATAGCTTTTCCAATGTGTCACTCAGTAACCTAGCATATCACTTATCACTTTCCCCTTTGCTCTCGCGGACGGAATTTAGCATATCTCTTTCCTTTAGGAAACCGCCACCCTCTACTCTTAGTTTCTCTTTTACTACGTGACTGGGGGATTTAGACATTATAGTCTCTTGAAAAAGCGCCTGCTTTACGTCCATTTTATGCGACTACACTAACAGCTCTTTGTTGGAGGCTGTATATGTATTCGCTTTCTTGGTCTCATAGAGATTATGGCTTATGGCTAAATTCTCATATGTCTCTAAACAGTTTAATATTGCGAAACTCTAGAGGGATGAGATACTGGAAGCCTGGAGTTACGGTTTCTACGGTTCTTTCAGCTTACTTATACGAGGGTTGGGGCATAAGTCATGGCAACTATTTTTTTCTTGTAGATATGTGAACGGATCACAAACGTATATGTGTCGTGTGGAAGTCCTGCAGGCATAGTGTGTATGCAGAACAACAGATGGCTCTGTGATAGCTGGTTGTAGCGCAGCGAGGGCTGTGAAATCAGTCAGTTGGTGAGTGTCGTGCGAGATGAAAGTAACCCGACGTTGGGGATGGGAAGAATTGGAGCACCCACCGTAATTTCTGGACATTTCGCCCTGTGACTTTGATCTCATTCGCAAGATTAAGGAACCACTACGTGGTAGGCGGTTTGCAACACGAGAGGACATTGCTAATGCTGTGCGCCAACAGGTGACCCGATTCACCCATGGTGCGGCAAATGCTGAGGCTGATGGTATTCAGCGCCTCCCACCTCGTTGGCAGTGTGTGGTGACAGTAGCAGGGGACTACTTTGAGGGTCTTTAGGCCCAGGCTTGTCATGTCAACTTCATGTGTACTGTGTTGTCATTCTTTTGCACCGTGAAGGCCACATTGCCCTGTATACTACCGTAATAATTTAGTGTGTTACGATATTTCAGTGCTATTCCTTGTCCACACATGTAGTTAACACCTTGTCCTTTCGTCTGTATATGTCACATTTTCCAACCGGACTGGTATCTTTAAGAAAAAAAATAGTTGTCATGACTTTTGCCCCAACCCTCGTAGTATCCTCCTTTGTATTGGAGGCGACCCCATCTTTAACTTGCAGAACTTATGACTGCGAGCTACCATCTTTATTTATGTCATTGACTCCATCGCAATGTACTGAGGTATAGGCCTCTGGGCTTTCAGTCTGAACCCATTACCAACTGGGCGAAAATATATTTATCTATGCAGCTAGTTTCAAGCATCTGCTTATAGATCTCTATTTGATTGCCCGCTTTCTTCGAGACTTGTCCCTTTAGAAAATTAATTAGAATTAATAAGAGAGTGTCTAGCCAACGCCTCCTATAAAGAAAGCCTCCGTACTGAAACGTCATGCATTGTTACATCATCATACTTCGTCCTTTTTTAACCGCATTTCTACCAATAATATGCTCTAAATTTGGTCGACTTATGATGATGTAACAATGTATGACGTTTCAGTGCCGAGGCTTTCTTTATAGGAGGCGTTGGTCTAGCTCGCTACTATCAACTTGTCACAATAGCTGAGTTACCTCCCTGCCTGCTTTATTAACTACAAAGGGAGTTTTTCCGTTTGCGAATTTTGCCATTCTGTGTCTCGAAGCGCCGAACCAGTCGCATCTGCTAGCTCTGCCTCGCTGCATTTAATATCTAAACCCCTTTCTGTTTTACTTGCAACCAGGGTAAAATACTGACCGCTGCTAAAGACACAAGCATTGTCAGACACCTCTTTCGTTCTATTAAGTGCACTGTCTGCGGGCAAGCATTCTTTATCATCTGCTACCCGTTTTTGACAAGGAACCTTCATGTTCCCGGTATTGGATGCAATTCGAGAATGGCCCTCAATATCCTTGGTTTCCTTCTTCGATGAAGGATTAGAATCAACTTTATTTTTACAATTACTTCTTTCGTTCCTGGGCCTATTGCTCCTATTAGAACACTGCTTCTCACTAGAGGCATTTCTAGCTAATCCACTATGCCTGACCCTGACATAGTCTTGATATGCCCAATCACAAGCAATTCCACCTGAATCTGGGCGCAATAGCGCCTCTGTAATCTCCATGGCCTCCTCGAGATTCGCGGGCTCCGTTTCCTCAAGGCATTCTCTCATCATTGAAGAAAATGCTTGCAAATATATGTACATTTTTTCGGTGTCTCCTATTGAGAAGATTTGATTAGCTAATTTTAAAAATGATTCATTAAACTCTATAATATTTGTACCCTTAAACGCGGCGCCCCTTAACATCTCAATGAGCCTTACTTCTTTACCTTTCCCCGCCATACTGGAAAAATCGTAATAAGACTACTTAGTGCACTAATGCAGTGCTTACAAATTATAAGATTAAAGATTTCTGAAACGCTAACTGTATAAACGCACAGCGCTAGTGAAGTCAATACTAACTGATTAAAAATAGACGCGCAACAAAGGTGAAGGGTAATTAATGATATGACTACTAAGCGCTCATAAATAAATAAACCCCTTCCCACTGAAACGCTAAAACTGACTTAACGCCACCTTACAAAGTCGAGACAAAAATTACGACTAACTACAGCAAACGCAAGGAAAAAAAATTTTTAAATGACTACGGGAAAGCTCAAACAACGCTAGCTATTAAAAAAAATAATATCAACCTAATAGTCAGATGTGAGTTCGGCGAACGCCAATTCAGCAAAAGAAAATCCTCTTTATCTAGAATTTTTTGACACGCGTGCTGGGGAATAAAATATGCCGTTATCCGTAAAACGAGAAAGCTCTGCTAACAGAAAGGTAATTAATGATATGGCTACAAAGCTGTCACGAATATTTGAGTACGCAGTGGAAGAAATTTAGGAACTAAAATAACAACAGCCATATAGACATATCATTAATTTTTATTTACCAAAAGTAAATAACTAATATGCAATAAAAAGATACAAAAGAAATAAGAGATGGGGAACTCCTCTCCTTATGGGAGTAGGATTCCTTAACATATCCTCTAACACGAGGAATTATGTTAGTTAGATTCAAACATTGTATGTTCATTCCTAATAGGTGAAGAACATGAAAAGTTTATATAGAAGCAACCGTCTCTGGTAATTTCAGCAACTATGAGACGGAAAAAGAGGATTAGATAACGCCCGGCAGAAACCTGGACAGTACAAAGAACATCAAAAGAAAGTTCTACGGCGATACACATCACGTTGGCGACCGACACCGCTCACAACGACCTTATTAACATTGAGGCTTGGAAAATTTAATTAATGGGTTTTAAATGCTGTACACGGGACTCCTTCCTCAGAAAACAGCGACGCAAGGGCGTTTAATGACAGAGGAGGCATTAGCAGCTCCTCTGTGAAGGTAGGCCTCGAATCCCCAGGGCATCACCACCATCCACGTCGTGGAATGAGGTTCGGGCTCCTTCGGGCAATTTCCAGTCGTGCAGGCGCACGGATCAACGGGATATCGCTTCTAATAGCACTAGGTTGCGGAATGACTGGCCTGGCGAGAGAAACGCTCATAGCCACAACTCATGAAGAATGCCTTCGTTCCCAGCAACGGCGACGTTATTTATATTTTCCTCCCGCACGCTGTGGAAAAGAACGCTATCGTCGTTGGTCAGGCTGGCAGTAACCAATATGGCACTAGTAAGGAATTGTTGGGTTGAAGCTCCCACTCGCGCCGGCTGGTCTTCAATCTTCTCACTTAGCTCTGCATTGGGAATAGACAAGTAGAGTTTATTACGCAGCAACTGTGACGGCCACCACTCTGATCCAGACAGAAACGACTTTCCTGCGTGAAAAACACAGACCTCCATTCTGCCCTCCAAGTCGCTCTGGCTTGACACCACTGAAGACGTGCCGCGCGATGTTGAGGGGTAAGAGGCAAACATGCCACAGGGCGCCTGGAGTGGAGGTTCTTGGCCAGGAGACGGTTCCGAACTGTGCGTGGAGTGACGTTCGGTGCCACACCAGCCCGAATGTCCGCTGCAGATGCTGTCCGATTTGCCACAGCCATCCTACAGATGCGCCGGTCAACCCTGTCTCCAGATTCTGGTCTCCTGGTACTCCTGCCTTCCCTGGACCATTGCTGCCAACAGCTGTACACAGTTGCAGCGTCTCGACCCATGCGTTCTGCAATAGCACGGAACGAAAGTCCACCCTCTCGAAGGCCCACTACACGTACTCGTTCGAATTGGGTTAGTTGCCCATATTCACGTCGCAGTCGCCTTCAAGGCATGTTTTATACTGTACGTACTCTATCACAAACGACCACAACTGTCTGAAGTGACACAGAAGCGCGTTTGATCTCCTTTACATCTGTCATTGGAATGTCTGATTTGCTTGTACAGGGTGGCGCTGGTGGCGCACCCTATAAGTTGTAATTTTGAAGTTTTGAATCAATTGAATAAATACCATAGCTGAATATACTGTCCAAATTTCATTCATCTAACATATTTCTTTCGTGGTGTCGACATAAGTGGCGATTAAAACTGAATGTTGACAAATGCAAAGCAATGTTTATCACTAAAGAGAAAAAGAGAAATCTTGACTCTTTAAAGTTATATGGCAAATAATTGGAATGGGTTGATAATTATAGATACCTTAGCGTTGTTATTGATTGAAAACTATCATTGAATATGCATGTGACTTATGCGATGAACAAGGCCAAAAAAGCAAAGTTTAGCTTAATTACTCTGTTGGATCGTAACCGTACGCTCAGAGTTGATAACAAACTACTGTTATACAAATAATTGTTCGTGTCATCTTGCTATATGGCATGCCCGTCTGGACTACAGTTTGCAAGACAAGATGGAAAAAACTCCAAACCTTCCAGAACATTACCCTAAGGATTATTGCACAATTAGATAATAGAATTGCTCGCAATTACTCCATTCATATTGATTTTAATATGGTCCGGATAATCGATTTGTACAGAAGTAGCTTGTTGTCAATGCTGAGGGCGCTGTTGCGACCCATGAGAGTGTGACATGTTGATGTCAGTTAGGGTTGCATATGTCCGACGGGAAGGGTAAATAGCAAACGACTGGTTATGGGAGGGATGTGTGCGAGTGTTATGAGCGATGCTTTGTTTTGTTGTTTTGATTGTTGTGAGCGGTTTGTTTGTAGTTTGTTCTGTTTGGGTGAATAGGATGTGTTCGGTTTGTGGTGGATTGTGTTAGTTAGTGTGTTGGGTATAGATTGGTGGGTGAATGTATTTCGTTGATCGTTTTTAGTTTGAAGGGGGTGCGGCCGCTCTTTTACGAGCATTTAGCTAATAGTGCAGAGTCGGTCGCGTGTGCCTTTGTTTTCTTTTGTTGCATTGTTTGTTGGCGACTCACATTGTTGGTTTTCCTTTGGAGTTTTATTTAGCCTCCAGCAAACAATCGTTATTTTTATCTTTTATGTGGTATTGTTGAAAAAGCATTGTTTTTTTATTATTTTCTTGTCTTCCACTAAAGAACGCCGTGTTGAGCGGACATGTTGTTGTCTTGCTCCTTGGACTGCATATCCTATGTGTTGTAGTAAAACCCTGGTTGGAACTTTGGTGCAGTTAGCACCCAGGTTATATGTATAAGTTTAAGATGAACATATTTAGTCCATTTAAGATGTAATTCAGGGCTTAATAGTATTTTATCTAGCAATACAGGGAAATGGCGGTGTTGGCAGAATGATGGCGGCCATTGTGTGTTCGATCGAGCCCAGTGATGACAACTTTAACCTTGAGAACGGAAAGAACACTACCAAGTAATTGAAGATATTTGTGCATTTTAGATGACGACTGGGGTGAGTAACTTTCGTCTGTTTTCAATTTGCGCTTTGGAATGCGTCCGCTCTGAAGCCCCCCAAGTGCGGAAAACATTCGTGTAGATAAAGCAGGAAAGTCTAGCCACATGAAGTGCCACTAGAATGCAACGCCAGTTTATCAACAGGAAGAACGTTATCATAATGTGTCCAAACATTCTCCTCAGACCATTTTCTGATGGTCCTTTTATTTAGTGCGCCCAGACGGCGATGAGAATTATTGAGACTGGTGTTACGTTTATTATTCTTTCCTTTTGATGTTGTTAATTGCTGAATAGGATAAAATGAATCAGCCAGCTGGGCCATCGAGTCCGAGCGGAAGTAACGCATGAAACAGGTCAAACTATTGGACATATCCGTGGGATTGCAGTGCGAAGTGCCATTAGGGAGGGTGCACTGAGATTAGCAGTGAAAACACCCGATCCCATTGGATTCCGCAGAGAGTCTGTAATAAATCAAATACAACCACTCGCCAAGGAGGGGTTAAGGTGCCCTCCCCTCAAAGCATTTTAACAAAAGGGGTCACATCACGCGTTCATGCGTGTGGTAAAGAATACTGCACGGGAGTTGGTTGTATTTTGATCCACTGGAGCAGATTTCAATAGTGCCGAGACCTGATTGTGCTACACGATGTACACATCTGCGTATGCTCGGATTTGTGATGGTGCATGACTGGTTTATTTATGCCCAAAATTGTACATGTGTTCCTTTAGAACGTAAGAAAATAGTCGTAGCTCTAGAGGGGCCCCTCCTATATGCTTAAGATACCGACCGACCCTGTATAAGCTGAAGAATAAAAGTGTGAAACCTTGAAAATGTCTCTGTGCCAGCATTTTTTTTCAAGAATTGATCCAGGTCCCGAACCCCTGACAGTTCCTTCCCCTTACTAGTTTTATTCTGGGTGCCTTATCGACCTAGGAGGTAGGGGGTGGCTCGTCACAAGAGCTATGATACTGTACTTAGCCCTCTTCGCTTTGTTCAGAGCATAGGACATATGCTGATTCCATGAGAGTCTTGAGTCAATGATAACCCCCAGATACTTGTAGTTGTCCACCCAGTCCAGTTTCTTATTGAACAGAACAAGAGAATCTGGGGGATGCTTGAGCTTCCTATTGAGGTACAAAGCCTTGCACTTTCCGCGTTAAGGTTCAACTTCCAGCAATTAAGCCTGTCTTCGAACTGCTTCAAGGCGCTCTGCAGCCGGGTGATAACGTGAGCCGGCTGGTGTGCCCATGTCATAATGGCAGTGTCATCCGCATAATAATACAGATTACAATTATCGGGTTTCGGGAAATCATGTACAAAGTAATTAAATAGCACAGGCCCGAGTACAGAACACTGAGGGACACCTGCCTTTACAACACGGGGTGTGGAAAGATTTTCTCCAACTTTGGCTTGATAGGATCTGCTGTCAAGAAAGGATTTCACCATCAAAATCAAATCGGCAGGGAACCCGTCTCTGATCATTTTGTAGACAAGGCCCTCATGCCACACATGGTCAAAAACATGGTCAGCTTTACTGACATCGAGAAATACCACCCCACAGTACCTGGATAGGTTCAGGGGGGTGCTCAGGTCTTCAACGAGCCTCCTTATCTGCATCGGACAAGAGTGGACAGCACGAAAGCCAAACTGCTCTTCCCGAAAAAGGTCATTTGCTAGACAGTGATCTTGGAATCTGACGAGGATCGTTCTCTCCAACACCTTGGACATCGTGGGTAGCAGGCTAATAGGTCGGTAACTCGCCGGAATTGCAGATTTTGCCCCTGCTTGGGGATACTCAACACAATAGATTTCTTCCAAGCCACAGGGAAATAAGAAAATTTTCAGCAGTCGCTAATGATATTGGTGAGAAAGTCAATAAAGTTCTTTGGGAGATTCATAAGGGCGTTATTACTCACCTTGTCTTTTCCTGGAGCCTTCTTCTTTTTCAGTTTACTTATGATGTTGGCGAAAGCCAACCGAAGAAAGCGGTTTATATAGTGAAAGAAATACAAGGCAGACCAATAATAGAAAAGAAATCAAAACAATATTATTGGTTGGCTAATTGAGACCACCAATGAATTAGAGGGGAATCACCAATAGCGGAGTTTAATAACGTGTTATTCTTGGATTTATAGATAGCCATGCTCTCGAAAGCATCTAGCAAATGTTTTTTATTGAGAGATTGTAACAGTTTTAAGTTGTCGATGGAAAAATCGTGACCCGTCTCTATTGAATCTGAATTCTCATTTTTAAATTGTAACCAAAACTATAAGACTCATTTTCTATGTAGAAATCTGTATTATGTTGATTCATTAAGGTTGATATCCCAGCAAAAAAGAGCTATATAAAATAAGTCTTAAGTACTTAAAAGATTTGCTATGAAATCAGAATAAGTTACCTTATTAAATCGAATAATTGGACTAAATGTTGACTTTAAACGTTATTGTTATAATAATCATTTGGACTGATTATTGGGTAATAGAGAAATATTGAAATTTTAGTTTTATTGAAGAGAAGTAATCAGATTTTATTATATCTTTAAATATTATCATTCTATCATACTAAATGTGATTCATGTACCAAAATAGACAGCATTATCTCTTTAATTCTTTAATTCACTTATTTACACCATTTTATATTGTTATTTGTTTCCTTTACATTGTTAATAAATATATTTTTGTTCATGTTACATGCAATCTTGTGATGTTTAATTTTTTATTTAATTACATCAGTATGGTTCTACTGGCCAGATTTGTGTTGGATATTTAAGTTATGTAAGAGGGTCAACCCACTTTGATCTAAATTATTCATAATTAGTATTTTATCACTTTAGAACCTCATTCCAAATTCTAAAATAACTATTCGATATTTTTGACCCTGCAAAACCCTTACAATTGTTGCCCGGACCCCGGTGATCATGTAATTTTTGAGTGCCCTGGCCTGTCTCTCGTTGGCCTTGATACGGACTCGTGGGAGAACTCTCCTTCATTTGGCATACTGAAGCTGCTGTTTGTAACCTGGTTATATGCTTAAAAGAAATAGTCGTCTTTAAAAGGACATACCTAGCTCTAAAAATAAAGTCAGGTTTGCGAGAAAATTAATTCTACACCAGGGACCCAGTTGTGAATGATTAGGATGATAATAGATATGAGAAATGTCCTTAGGTTTGCGAGGAAATTAATTCCAACGCCGGGGACCCAGAAGGATAATGAGCGTCTTTGTGTACTGGTTTACGGGAATATTAATTCCAACGCCAGGGACCAGCACATAAGACGTAACAGAAGGTGAATATCGTCCTGAAAAGGGTGCATCGTGAAATGAGAGCAATAAGATGAGAGTAGAGGTGACACCTTGATGAGCTAGTCCATCCTGATCCAAGTCTCGATGCGTGTACAAACAGATAGACAAAGTTTTTAAAAATGTTCTGATTGTATTCTGTTTCACTTCTCTGCAATCACCAGCCCTTTAGCTGAGTGAGTCTGACGCAGGGCCAGCGAGAAAAGATGGAGAATAATGTTCACCTTTTCTGTATATTCACATTCAGAAATTACAAAATTTTATCAACAAAAAAAAAAAAAGTCCGAACAATGCCGGGTATATCAGCTACTTCATAATAAACCAAAAAGTAGTCCTTGATACTTTAAATAAATTTTAAATCAAATAATAAAACCAATATTTTATGACCAATGTAAAAATAAGCTCTCAACATGCCAGTTTGTATGTTAATTTATGAAAACCAAAAAAATAATCCAGAAAACATAAAATACTGGAAAATTGGATCCAGATAATTAAAAATTTAACCAAACAGATATTTAATCTCGTCAATTGCCATCACCGTACAAGATTTCATTATTCTAGACCTCATTTTACTCGCGAAACACTGCATTGTATTTAGACGGCAAAAATACAAAACGGGGGGGGGGGGGGGGGCGAATCTTTGGACTCTCCTGGCACCCTTCACAAAGCGAAAATATCCACGAGAACTTTCCCTCCAAATTCCGTTGTTTTATTTTTATTCCCCGCAAAGTTGCATCAAAATATCTGAAAGTTTTGTGAAACACCCCCGAAATTCATTTTTTATCAGTTTTTCGCACCCTTAAAATTCGAATATCGAAAATCGGGGAAACTACTTTTTTGGAACGGTAGCTAGAATCTTTCCTGAAAATTTCCAATATCTGCGTTTATTGGGGGCGGAGCCGAGCGACCGAACGTGCAATTCCTTTCTGCCCCCTGGGTGGGCAAGGGGTCCGAATTTCGAGAAACCCGGTCTTAGCACGCCCCTACGCTATCCATCCTATGACCTCACTGAGTTTCGAGTTGGTGGCTTAAATAGCTTCTTTATATAATAAAAAATAAAATCTCGCAAACATTCCAAGGAGGTGCTTTAGCAGTGAAGCAGAAATACTTTTATACATTTTTTAGAAAGAAATTAACCTCCCTCCCCCTGAATAGGGTAAGGCAAGTGGCAGATCCTGCAGTCATCTATTTTTACCCCTTTATCTGCACTTTTTACCTCTCCTCAAGTTTTTTAATCAAAAATTAATTTTCTCGAACGTAATATGTAGAGAATGTAAAAAAGCTCGTATTTCCTTTCCTTTCTCAACATTTCCGAACCTTTTTCTTTCTTTTTTCTTTCTTCAGAGCCTTCGTCTTACATGAGTGGAGACCAGCTGATTAGTTTTAGCAAAGGTTCGCATAAAGATTAATCACGGGAGGAAGTTTCAGGGCATATGATCAATGGGCTTTAAGGGGCCTTGAATCCTTGTAAGGAGTTCAGTATCTTCAAGGAAGGTGAAGAGTAGGGAGATAATGGTGCGCTCGGTCTTCTGATATAGAGGGGAAGCAAGGAGAATATTTTGAAGCGACGGGGGTATGTTGCAGCGAACTAAAGCAGATAGCAGCACGGCCCTCTGGCGGCGAAAGAGAGGACATTTTAGGAGAGCGTGCTCGACTGTTTCCGGCAATCCACATTTGCATAGCGCCGAGTCCAATATATGGAGCTTATGACAAAAATAATTTAGAGGTAGATGTAGAGGCGAACAGGCTGGTGGTCGCTCCCATAGGCGCCTGGAGATGCAGTAAAGAGAAAATGAAAAGGACAATTATTGGACACAAGGGCAAGATCTAAGCTTGCGGTGGGCCAGTTAGGTCGAGAAGGCTGGTAGGTATGCTCAGACGTGTATAGTACGGAGAAACCAAACTGAAACTGGAATTCCTCCAAATATCGTCCATTTAGATTATAGCCCGAGCAGCCCCATGCAGGGCTTTTTGCATTCAAGTCTCCAATTACGATGTATGGAGGGGAGAAGGTGTTGATGATAGTACTCCATTTCTCCTTCTTGAGAAAGCCAGGAACGTATACACAGTACAAGTGCAGCCATGTATCAAAGTAGTAGATCACCACATCAATAATGGCAACATCTTCTACATGTGCTGCTGAGTTTAAGAAGTGTGGAATTTTGGGGGCAACGGCAACTAGATTGCCTCCACCATACTTTACTCTACTATTAACATAAGTATGAAATTTTTTGAATCTAGTAGTTTTGTTGGCACTTAAAAATGTTTCGCACAATGTTAGGATATCAGTTTTTTCCCGTAAGAGGGCGACGTCCTCCCAATTGGACATTAGTCTTCTTACGTTCCAATGAGTGATAGTTATGGACTTACTCTGGCTGACTAATGCCATCACAAGCGTGAAAAGCTGAGGCACCTTGCCACCACGAAGCTGTATCGGAGATCCAAGTGGAGGAAACGCCCGTCCTGGTCCCCATGAGCTTGAGGGCCTCCTCTATCAGTTTCGGGTCACCTTGTGTAGAGGTCTCCATGAGTGTCATAATAAAGAATTTTACATCATTACTGATTAATTGGCCTACTGTGTGGTTTTCCATCAACGTTGGTTTGGCGAAGATGTCTGGGGCATCAACTGGTGGCGTCTGGTTTGAGCTGGCACGAGCAGGGGGCTGCTGCTCTGCGGAGAATGGTGAGAGCTGTGACCATGGTATCTGAAGGAGAGAAGGGTCTTCTGCCAAGGGGGTAGGGTGATCCGATAGATGCTGCGAGAAGGGAGGGGACGAGTCGTCCCTGCCACACTTAGTACAGGTAATACATGAGTTACAGGTTGCACAGTTTTCATTTGCGGGTAGAGGGGATTCAAAACTATCGACCAGACGTTGAGGAATTGGCCTTTTAGGAGTTGCTATCACAGGCGCTGATTTGGGCGCAATAGTGGAGGCATAGGAGCTGCGGCCCGGTACCAGATCGCCTAGCTCCATGTCTGTTAGTTTCTTAGCCTCGTAGTACGACAGATACAAGGAAACCATCTTCACCCTTATCAAGGATTCATACTTATAATAGCTGCACCCTCTGTACTACGAAGAATGGCTTCCTGCACAGTTGGCACAAAGAGGAGTAGTTGATTTACAGTTGTCTCGAACATGGGTTAGAGAAAGGCATTTTGAACAGGCAGCCTTATTTTTGCATCTGGCTTTCGTGTGACCCAGCTTATGGCACTGGGCACACTGCATTGGTCTAGGTGGAGGACGGGAGATCGGGAAGATTTCATGCTCAAACTTGAGCTCTGCAGGCGGAGCAGGGAGGTTGAAAAATATCAGGAGCTTTCCGTAACGGGCTCCGGCAAATGGTGGCGGGAATTTTCTGATTTCAGAGATGTGCTCACCTTGATCAGAGAGATCCTGTAATTCTTCTAGAGAGACTGATTGACGTATCCCGTAGACATAACCGACAGAGGTAGTTAAAAATTTGGGCACTTCATAGAAAAGGGTGTACGCACCAATGTCGGTGAACTTGGAACAAGCTGCAGCATGGGCCAAATTAAGAAACTTGACTAAAAATTTCCCAGAATTAAGCCTGGTGACGCTGGTGAGAGAGAAGATCATAAACCTGAGGAGACCAGGGGTAGTGGCCTCACCCAGAGTCGTAGTGCTTTCTTTTGATGGGTCGGAAGAGACGTTTGCATGAGGACTTCCAGCTGTACGGGTCACTGTAACCAGCAGCCATGGGCGGGCCGCCGAACTTAGTTGATTAGCTATGGGACTACTTTGATTGATACAAGATTTGAACTTAGGGGACGAGGGAGTTGTGCTCCCTCCAGGGAGGTCAAGACCAGTAGAGAGGGCAGTGTCAGAAGCAGATAGAGATGCCTTGTTCAGACTGAGGGTACTCCCCCCCCCCCCTCGCCCTTGTTGCCTTTTTTCTTCTTCTTCTCCTTCCTGGGGAGCGGTTTGGGTGCGGGGGATCAGGGGCAGATGACTTGGAGACCGATGGATTTCGCTGGGCATCGCATCACCTCTTTCCCGGAGGAGAGGGGCATAATGACTTCCATCCCTCCACGTCTAGCTCATAGTCCATATCCGCCCTCCCCGCAGAAGAGGAACGTCGGACGCGCGCATGGGGGGGAGGATCCCCCATCGCGTCCATCAGCAGTGAGCGCAAAAGCGTAAAAGAGCGATGTTCGTAACAAGAGGATATTGATGATTATTTATTTATTTCACAGGAGGACACAGCTAGGAAAAAAACACCCTAGTAGGGTAACTTGATGTCAGAAAGCGAAGGAATGAGAACGGGGAAGCAAGGAAAAGCTTTTTCAGGGAAAGATTTTGTTATAAAGTCGAGAGCGATAAGAGCGCGACTGTTATGGCCGCCATCTTCTCGAGAATCTCCTTTCCGAATCGAGAATTTCCGAACCTAAGATATATTACAAACTATATGTTGGCTTAGTTCTAAAGAACACGTGACTACCACCCCCGCAAATCTGACCCCAATGGAACACCTCGGCCTAAACTTTATAGTAATGTAGATCTTGCCTAGCAGAATCTGGATACTAAATTTCACGCCTTTACGTACCTAAATAGTACATACAGGGTGCATAATAAAAGTAATGCGCATTTTCTGGGAAAAATATGTTGATTGATCCACTTGGTACAAATGGTTAAAATTCTTCAAAATAGTCTCCTCCTGCATCAATACACTTGCGGAAACGATTCTACCACGCCTGGAAGGCACCCTGGAATTCCTCAACTGGAATGTTTTTCAGGAACCTTGTAACATGAGCTTGGATGTTCTCCACCGACTCCCAGTGCTTTCCCTTCAGCTCTCTCTTCAGTCGAGGGAACAAAAAAAGTCATGCGGAGCCAAGTCAGGGCTGCAAGGAGGCTGGGGCACAACGGGGGTCTTGCTCCGGGTCAGAAAGTTGGTGAAGACGAAGGCCGTGTGGCTGGGGGCATTGTCGTGATGGAGATTGAAGACGTCTTTGATGTCAGTTTCTGTTGCATTCTTCCCAAGCCGCACCCAAAACTTGATCGCGTACCTCTGTTCCAGTGAACGCTCCATCGTGCTGTGACAGAATCGAAAAACAGACTTCGTGCGAAACACGTCCTACCGCTCCTACTGCTCGGAGCGAGCTGAGACCGGGCGCGTTTGGAAGGGCAGACCCCCCACCACATTATTCGACCAGTCCGAGCACGCTGCGACGGTTAGTCGCGTCACAATAAAATTATGTGCATTACATTCATAATGCACCCTGTAGATATGTTGTCCTCTCTGAATCCCACCCCCATAATTCTGACCCCAGTGTTCCAATCAAAACCAAACTAAATAGTGCAGATGGACATGCCCATAGGAAGCTACATTCCGAATTTCAACCTTCTACGTAAAAAAATGTAGACATTATGAAGGGATACACAGTTAAGACATTATAAAACCAATAAGTAGCTCCATTCTTTTGCTACTGAATAATGTAGATTATGGGGACTTGAGCAATCGTGCGTCGACAAAGCGATTTCACGTGCGCGCGCCGCTTTCAGTAATGCTTTAAGATGAACAGAAAGTAACAATGTATGCCTTCTTGACAAATCGATTGTTATATGACATGCCGTTATCTTTTTATTCTTTGCACTCACTGTTTTAGCACGTGAATTCGACTTGAAGGGGTCCAAGAAAAATTCTCAAAAGTTGATACGGCCGAGCACAGACTTTGATAGTCATGTTTCTGAAAACAGAATTTGAAAAAGTTAATCCATTTTCAAGTTAACGGCGGACGGCCAGACGGACGGATAAACTTACAGACCAAGGGCGCATTCTTATAAGTAGCTTTTATGCTAAAGCTCCTAATAAAAGATACACTGCATTCCCGCACGACAGCCTTGCAGTCATTGTTGATGCTGCTTCACGGAAGAGTCGCAAAATTCTTCATTAAACAAACCAAACGTCACAATTTTTTAAACCTGGCAAAAATCCCATCGAGCTCCAGGTAAATTAAACTTTAAAAATTATCTACAATTGAAATGAAGAAAGAATAAATAAAATCCTTTCTTAGCAAGCTCATAGAAGCAAAGAGAAAAATACTTGCCAAATTTCAAGTTTGTAGACTTCATAGTTATGGATATTTTGTGATGAATGAGTCAGTCAGTGGTATTTGGACTTTTATATACAGGGGCGGGACACATTAATATGACCACCTCTCCTCGAACATGATGGAACGTCCCATGGTATGCAGATGAAAACTCATTGCATATTATTAATAGCTGACAACAGCAGACGTGTAGTAGCATCCGTTAACACAGCAATTGTCACCGTCTTGGGCAGAGCAAGTGACCTGTCAGACCTCCAAAAGGGGATGATCATTGGCTATCGGGCCAAGGGGGGCAGCATTTCAGAAACGGCCACCTTTGTGAACTGCTCTAGGGCTGCCGTTGTGAAAGTGTACCGCGACTGGACGAACCAGACAGTTTCGAGCAACCGATGAGGTAACTGTGGGGCCCCACAAGCCATCGATCCTAGAGGCGAGCGTCGGTCACGACGCCTGGCCAAGACCAATCGGCATGCCACTATTGAGCAACTGACACAGCAAATGAACAGTTGGGCCACTAGGCATGTCAGCACCAAGACAGTGCAACGATCCCTCTTGAGGTTGGGGCTCCGGAGCAGGCGTATGGTAACGGCACCCATGTTAACTCCTGTGCATCGCCGAAAACGCCTCCGATTCGCAATTGACTATCCCCATTGGACCTCGGCACAGTGGCAAATTGTTTGCTTTCTCTGACGAGTCGCGGTTTCTGGTGAACAGAGTGGACGGACGATGGAGAATTCTCCACGAAGCATCTGAGAACAGGAATCCCAACACCTTCGTGACTGTGTGGTGTGACTGTATGGGGGTGGTGTGACTGTATGGGGGATGTTTTTCTGGTATGGTCTGAGTTCACTGATACTGCTGGAGGGTACACTGAATGCTGTTCGTTACCTGACGCTCGTCGCAGACCACGTACACTCCTTAATGTCGACAGTGTTTCCTCAGGGTGATGGCACCTTTCAACAGGACAATGCTCCATGCCATACTGCCAAAATTGTCCACGACTGGTTCGAGGAGCATGAGGATGAATTCAAGCTACTCCAATGGCCACCAAACTCCCCGAACCTCAACCTAATTGAACATTTGTGGGACCCTCTCTATCGCCATGTCCACAAGCTGAACACTCCACCACATACGGTATGGAATTACGGGATGCACTGATCGCCGAATGGTCCCTGATACCTGCAACCCCCTTCCGAGGGGCTTATTGACTCTCTGCCACGTCAACTAGCTGCTGTGCTTGCCGCCAAAGGTGGATATTCCAGACCTATATTAATGTTTCCCGACCCTGTATATAGGCTAAATAACAATGACGAATTTTGTCTTGCCACAATCATCCCTGGCTTCGGACGGATTGTTGTAACTTTCTTTGTTGGCTTCGGACGGCTGGACCGACGGAAAAGAGAATTAGTATATTAGAAGATTCAATTAATATTGTTGCAAACCTCGCAAATTCAAATTTTTGCGTGTGATGAATTCACATTTTCTCCCGTATTTAGAGTTTGATAAAAATTGTTGCTCAGAAACAATGGTTAGGTGCCTTTTCGGTTCTGGCATGTGCTTCAAGCCTGTGCCAACAATACTTAAATGTGCAACAGCAATCTAAAACTATTTCCATGACGAACTCGCATGTTCTCCTCGTTATAAAATTGCAATTATCTCATGGTAAATACAGTGTCCGAAATTGATACATATATACACTCTTTGAAACGTTATAAGTTATCAAAGCGTGTATACATTTATGTGATCAAAAAATGCAAAATGAAGTGAAGTGATATGTGATGAAAAGAAGTCATATTATGTGATGTATAAAATGATATTATTTAACGACAGAACCATTTTTTACATTAGCTAATATATACAGGGTGATTCTAAAAGGTCGTGCCAAAATGGAAAGGCAGGTAGAGGGTGAAATTCTGAGCAAAAAAGTCTAGTCGCGTTTTTCGATCTGAGGCTCCGTTAAAAAGTTATAGCGCTTTAAAGTTTCGTGACGTCACTTCCGTATCAGTCAAGTGATTTTTGTATTATGGATATCTACTCTAGTGCCGAATTAGCAGACACGCACCTCGTTTATGGGCGTACTTTAGGCAGTGTTGGTAGATTTTTACAGGCGAACCCGCAGAAATGGAAGTCAAAAATAGCCCAAATTCCCGCAACCGCAGCCGAAAGTAAAATTCCCTGACTTTTCCCGGTTACAAGAAATTGCCTGACTTTTCCCGGTTACAAGAAATTCCCTTACTTTTCCCGGTTACAAGAAATTTCCTGATTTTTTTATGCTATATTAAATACAAATTTATTTAAGATATTAATATACAGTATTTAGCTATCGAAATGAAAAACAAAGTTGACTATTCAGTTGGATTTAAGATGGATAAATAGTGTGTGTGCTGATATGGCTCTACGTGAGTTCGACGCTCTTACTAAAGATGATAGTGTAATAAAAGAATTACAAAGTTACAACCAAAGAGAGGAAAGAACTGGGCCAGTTTTAGAATAGAACTGTGAAAAGACGTGAAGCTGACAGTTTACGGTTTGTTGTAAAACTTGTTTTCACGCTCTCGCATGGAAATGCTAATGTAGAGAGAGGATTTTCCATCAATTCAGAGTGCTTATTAGAAAACATGCATGTGGAACTGTTGGTAGCTCAAAGAAAATTCATTATCATGTAGTAGCTGTTGGAGGAATACATAAAGTGGATTCATGCGGCAAGAAATTCTCATCAACTATATAAGGAAGCAATGAGAAGAAAGAAAACTGAGCTTGAAGCTGCTTCGCGAAATCAATTTAAGAAGAGGGTTGTCAAAAATGAAGTTAAGAAACTTCAAGTGAAAAGAGCAAAACTCTTAGAAGAGGCTGATCAGCAGTCTGATGAGATACACAGATTAAAGGAAAATTAGAAACTTTGTCAACATAAAAGAAAACCACCCTGTTTTTATTTGTAGTGGAATTTTGTATAAAGTTGTATACTTGAAATCTTTCAGTTAAGAAGAGAATTAAAAGCTTAAATTAGTTTTGAAATTTGGCGTACAGTTTTTCTCTTATTTACAGTGGGTCGCTGGTCAGGGAAAATTACTTGATCAACCGGGAAAATTCAGGGAATTTTACGAAATCGTTTTGCTAGACACCCTGTACCTCCCATTGGGAATCACGTCCAGGACTTGATGAAGAAGCTGCTTCCGAAGATGAAGGACCATCCCAATCCTCTGGTTGAAGGTATTCTTGAGCATCAGCTTACCTTCAGAAGCCTCCTTACACATCGCAGGCCACGTCACATCCTGGACATCAATTTCGACGACATCCAAAGGGCCATATTTCCCGAATATTGGATCTCCTAGCTTCTCGAGTCCCTTGTCCCTCGTCAATCAACCATCAACACTATCGTCCTAATAGGAAAGGACTGCATCTTATCGTCTGGATGACTTATCTGGCTTCTTGCCTAGTTCAGTGTATTTCCTGTGGTTACTTTCTGGACGAGTATGGCAGTGAAAGCGTTCCTTTCGGACCACTCGTTTCGTTTTCCCTGCACTGTTCGATTGTCGAGTCTCAGGCAGGGTTGCCAGGTCGCCCAATCGGGGAACTTTAGTAGCCCAAAATCGCCCAATGCTTGTAAATAGCCCTTTTTCCCTGACATTCCAGAATGTGGGAACTCCGCAAATCTACATTATGTCCATGATGTAAGCTTCCAACCATTACTGAACATTATCAAAATAAAATAAACCATACAATAAAAATATTCGTAAATTACAAAGTTTTTTTCTTCAAGAATTCTACAATAAAATACAAATCAAAATCGCTTAAATTGAATTGTTAAATCTTGTTAACATTTCATTAGTTGGGATGAAAGAATTGCAAAATTTGTTTTTTACTTTGAAGTTGTGTTCTTATTCTAATGATTGCGTCTAACAAAGGTAACTCCATTCTATTTCGGAGAGAAGTTTTGACATTATTCGTGATGGAAAAAACTCTGATGACGGATGCATTGCTGATAGAAAGAGTGAAAACTCTTAGTGCAAATGTTGCAATTTCTCGAAATGCATACTCATATCCATCATTTTTATATTGGTACAATTCAGTCCAAGACTGCTGATAGTCACTTGGCACATTTTCACTAAACGCAGTGGCTACGTACAGTGCAACCTTGTACGCCTTCCGTTCACTGCAAAGGAAGTGACAGCTTCTACAGCTATCTACCTACAGATTCAGCTGCCCAGTTATCGAAACAAGCAACATAGTGGAATCGCTTAGCTTCGACCAGTTAATATGGGATAGAATGAATATTATGAATGGCGCTGATGATTTGCAAGACAAGAAAAGATATATTTTCTTCAAATTTACAAGATCTGTATATCGCTCACTAGCGTAGATGTCCCCCCCCCCCCGCCCAAGCATTCTTCTCCTGTTAACTCGAGTTAGCTCTGATGGCTTCGCTATCAACATTTTGATTCTATTGCAATTTACTTCAGAAATCAGGAATACATGAAGGCGATTCATCTGTTTCTGATGGAATCTTTGTGCAAATTATTCGGGGCCACCGAGTGGATAAGTGACGCTTCCAACATAACATCTTTCACTTTTTATTTTTTATTTATAATTTATTATAATTACTCATTTATTCAAAAGCTAATAGATTCATTACTATACTAATAAAATATTATTTCTAATTTTTATTATAAAAATTCGTTTATTTAACAATAATCAATAATAAACAAGTTGTTTTTACAGTTAAAAATTAAGAATTTTACAGTTTCTTCAACTTTATTTATTTTATTACTTAGTTTGATACCTCCAAATGTAAATGCCAAATAAATTATAATAGTGAAAATAAAAATCAAATAAATTATAACAAAAATCACTTAATATCCAGCGCAAGTCTTTGGAAATCCAAAAGATGAAATCCAATGGATGCAATATACAGGGTGTAACAGTCAAAGTGTTACAAACATATAGTACTTATACAAGTGATCATAATAACATTTTATGTCCTATAAACATTAGTCCGGAAATGCATAACTGATGACTTACAGAAGTGAACATATGCAGCCTTCACTGCAGTTACAGTAGCTGTTCAAACTGACGGCCTCCAACCTCAATGCATGTTTGGCATCCGCGGTGTAAGTTGCTGTACGCTCTGTCGAGTAGCACTGGAGTGTCTTTTATGTCTTCAGCGGCTGCCACCAACCGTGCTACAAGATGCGCTTCTGACTCCACTGGGGTTTCATAAACGATGCTCTTTAAATGTCCCCACAAAAAGAAGCCCAGTGAACCTTCTGCCATGCCACTGCTCGCCCAATCCATCACCAAATGTTTCGCCAAGATAGTCCCGGACAGCGTGCGCGAAATGGGGTGGCGCACCATGATGCTGAAACCACATGTTGCAACCAGAAAAACTCTTGAAGTTTATTGTGACACAGTTAAAGATGTTCGACTACAGAGGGGCATATTGAACATCTTTAACTGTGTCACAATAAACTTCAAGAGTTTTTCTTTAAGAATTCGTATGTGGTGTGTCTATATTCTGAATAGCTTTGATGTAATAAATTTTGAAAAGTATGAAGTTCTTTTGTAATCACCCTGTACATCGCCCAACAAGTCTGGCAATACTTCTTGAAGAAAGATAAGATACGTCGCTGCTGTAAGATGATGTGGTAGAATGTAAGGTCCAATAAGACGGCCGTCGACAATACTAGCCCAAACGTTCACTCCAAAACGTTGCTGGAAATACCTGAGCCATGTACCATGTGCTTTTAGGCGTTCCCAATGGTGCATGTTCCGGCTATTGAGAACGCCGTCTCTGGAGAAGAATTCTTTATCGCTGAAGAGACCGATCCGGGAAACACTGGTTCCCGCATACAACGCCATAGGAGCCGTCGACAGAACGTAACGCGTGGTGGAAAGTCAGCTGGCCCCAATGCCGATGGGGCAACTCTGCCGATGGTATGGATGGAATAGCTGTTCGAGCAACACTCGCCAGACAGACATGTGGTCCATGGTGCCCGCAATAGCACGGCTACTCATGAATTCGACGAAGCACCTCGTCCTCGAATCCCAGGGTGCGACGGAATCGGCCAGCACCAACACCTACACGATGGACAATAAAGGTTCCCGACTCACGCAGACGCTGTGTACGTTGAGCGAACATTGTGTATGCTGGTTGCTTACGATGTGCAAATCGCTCGTGATAAAGCCGGCAGGCAGCTCTTCCGTTCCCTTGCACTTCGCCGTACAATGATACCGTGTCGGTGTACTCACCAAACGTGTAGCCAGCCATAATCGCAGAGAGATAGAGATACTAATGACTGATTGCACAGTTCACGTGGTAATAATAGGAAGTTAATTTGAAGTTAATTATCGACAAACGAACAGTGAAGTGTACATTCGTTAGGATGGGACGAAAGCAGCGCTTTCACAAAGCTCATCTAACCAGAATAAACTCCAAAGGAAATACACTGAGGTAGTCAAGAAGCCTAACCAACCCAAGCGGTCTTCCATATTATACAAAAAAGAAAGTAAGATTGACGATTGTCAGAAACAAAAAACAAACGGAAAAAAAAATACAAGGAGAAATAAGATTATCACATCTTCCAGTAGTCTGGGAAAGAGACGTTGCTAATATCTTCAAAATTGATGTCAAGAACGTGCCTCGGTTTACGATACTTCGTATGCCAGTTCATATTCATTGAGTTCTCCAGTATCCCTTTCACAAGCTTATTGTCGTGAGTCTTCATCTTCTGTATCATAATCAAAAGGAGATCCTGTATAAACTTTTCGATATGGGCCATGTTTAAATCGAGGTGGATGGATTGGTTTTTCACCGTCCTTCTATCCAGCTGGGTAATGGTCCTCAGGGTAACATTCTGGAATGACTGTAGTTCACTCCATCTGCTTTTACAGATAGTCGCCCACGCAGGCATGCCATAGAGGAGTATGGTCCGGATAATCGATTTGTACAGAAGTAGCTTGTTGTCAATGCTGAGGGCGCTGTTGCGACCCATAAGAGCTATGATACTGTACTTAGCCCTCTTCGCTTTGTTCAGAGCATAGGACATATGCTGGTTCCATGAGAGTCTTGAGTCAATGATAACTCCCAGGTACTTGTAGTTGTCCACCCAGTCCAGTTTCTTATTAAACAGAACAAGAGAATCTGGGGGATGCTTGAGCTTCCTATTGAGGTACAAAGCCTTGCATTTTCCGACGTTAAGGTTCAACTTCCAGCAGTTAAACCAGTCTTCGAACTGCTTCAAGGCGCATTGCAGCCGAGTGATAACGTGAGCCGGCTGGTGTGCCCATGTCATAATGGCAGTGTCATCCGCATAGAAATACAGATTACAATTATCGGGTTTTGGGAAATCATGTACAAAGTAATTAAATAGCATAGGCCCGAGGACAGAACCCTGAGGGACACCGGCCTTTACAACACGGGGTGTGGAAAGATTTTCTCCAACCTTGGCTTGATAGGATCTGCCGTCAAGAAAGGATTTCACCATCAAGATCAAATCGGCAGGGAACCCGTCTCTGATCATTTTGTAGACAAGGCCCTCATGCCACACTTGGTCAAAAGCTTTACTGACATCGAGAAATACCACCCCACAGTACCTGGATAGGTTCAGGGGGGTGCTCAGGTCTTCAACGAGCCTCCATATCTGCATCGGACAAGAGTGGGCAGCACGAAAGCCAAACTGCTCTTCCCGTAAAAGGTCATTTGCTAGACAGTGATCTTGGAATCTGACAAGGATCGTTCTCTCCAACACCTTGGACATCGAGGGTAGCAAGCTAATAGGTCGATAGCTCGCGGGAATTGCAGGATTTTGTCCCTGTTTTGGGATACTCAACACAATAGATTGCTTCCAAGCCACAGGGAAGTAAGAAAATTTCCAGCAGTCGCTAATGATATTGGCGAGAAACTCAATAAAGTTCTTTGGGAAATTCATAAGGGCGTTATTACTCACCTTGTCTTTTCCTGGAGCCTTCTTCTTTTTCAGTTTATTTATGATGTTGGCGATCTCACCAGCCTCGATGTTGTACTTCGTAAAATGCTTCGGGACTTCATCAAAGTTGTAAATACCTTCTTCCACACACCGAGACATGATTTGGCTCTCGGGCTTATCGTTGGTAGGAGTAACAAACTGCAGTTCCAGTGAATCTGCAATGACTTGGGCCTTGTCCTGATCAGTTTGCACATAGTTACCTTGTGGTGTACGGAGTGGAGGAAGCATAACATTCTTCTTCTTCTGTAAAACTCTAACCATACTCCAAATGGAATTGTCGCGAGCCGACAAGCTTTTGAGTTTTTCATTCCATCTAGCGTCGCGAAGCACTTTTATCTCGTCTTGAACTCTTCGCACTAACCTGTTGTACTTGGTTTTGAGCCAAGGTTCACGATAGCGTTGCCAAAGTCTACGGGTCCTGTTTCTTTCAGCAATTAGGCGTTGGATTCCAGGAGAGAGTTGGATTCGATGAGAAGGTTTTTTCTCTGATGGATACTTACTGACTTCTATGGCACTGTTAATACATCTGGTGATGTCATCAACAAGTTGATCGATGTCCTCTGTACAGTAAGCAACGTCGGGATGGTAGCCATAGTCCTTAAGAATATCTTTGTAGAGCCTCCAGTCTTGATGATGTACGAGTTCCTCTCGGAAATTTATGTCAACATTGTCAAAGTACAACGCCACAGGCTTGTGGTCAGAAGAAAGGTCATCAATCGTGAAGATATTGTACGGTTTGAAGAAACCCTTCAAGAGCGAGATGTCCAAAACGTCACTACTAGGGGAGTGGTCGCAGTAGTAGGTGTCCTCCACAGGTCCAGCAGCGATGATATCATCTCTACCTTGTATGTACCTATAGAGAATCATGCCGTTGTAATTCTGCGTTCTGGAGTTCCAGCTTGGATGCTTGGCATTTAGGTCACCAGCCAGGACGACTGGAGTGTCACCACTGAAGAGTTCATCAAGCTCGCAAATGTCAAGATAATGTTTAGGTGAATTGTAGAGCGCTACGAACTTCACTTCACCACAGGAGACGTCATTGATAATGATGGAGGCTGATTCCATACCTGCGTAAGACTTGGATACTAATTCTTGGTGTTGAATTCCCCTCTTAATGATGATCGCAGCGCCCCCAGACGCACATCTTGCAGCATTTGAAGCCATTCGATCCTTACGGCACACACAATAGCCAGGTAGCTTGAAGTCTTGGCTTGGTTTGAGGTGAGTTTCACAGAGGAAAGCCACGTCAATTTCGTGATTTATCAGAAAGTTGTGAAACTCGATACGCTTTCGGGGAATGCCCCTAGCGTTCCATATCACGCACCGAAGTTCACCTTTGTTGATTACAGTATAACGTTGTGCAGCCATACTAAAATTAGTTGGTCGTAAGGAGCCCACTCAACTGTGGGTAACTTTTGCCTAGATTAGAAAACAGATTAAAGATACGTCCTAATTGCTTATACATACCTGGTAGGTTGTTGATGTTGAAGCCTTTATCTTCCGGCGTAGACACAGCGGCAGCATAGGATTTACCTGCTGTCACTTTAGAACTAGAAATCCTTTGAACCTGGGGGTACTTTGGACATTTCGTGTAGCTTGATGTGTGTGTTGAAGTTAATTTGCATGTTCCTAGTTAAAGTACACGATTGCTAACGTTGGTTGAGACCATTCATTCACAGGTGGAGTGGGTAGCAGGGTTCGATGGTGAGCACTTCTGTAACTCATCAGTTATGCATTTCCGGACTAATGTTTATAGGACATAAAATGCTTATTACGATCACTTGTATACGTACTATAAGTTTGTAACACTTTGACTGTTACTTGCTGTATTGTTGTTGTTCTTATTGGGAAGTCCACAGTAGATCAAATGCTAGCCGTCCACTGGTAGAAACAAAGAAATTAATGGAATAGCTGGTCATCCAACCGCTTTTAATGTCCAAAGACTGCTTCAGTCGTAGATGATAGTCGCTTTTATGGCACAGTAAAAGAAATTTAAATTAATACAAAATTTAAAGCAAACATAAGTATAGTTAACAGAACGTTTTCGAAAATTATCTTCTCTCATCCCCATTTCTAAAAATCAACAGGTGTCTTTGCATTAATCATTGGTAAATGTTTATAATCAAAATATTCTATAATAAGAACAAAGAACTTCGTATCCTAAAATTCATCGTTTGGATTTCCAAAGACTTCCAGTGGATATTAAATGATTTTTTTTTAAATTTATTTGAATTTTATTTTTATTATTACAATTTATTTGGCATTTATATTTGGAGGTATCAAACTAAATAATAAAAAAAATTAATATTTTTAAATTTTATGTGAAGAAACTATAAAATTCTTAATTTTAACTGTAAAAACAATTATTATTGAATAAATGAATATTTATAATAAAATAAGAAAACAATATTTTTATAATAATAATAATGAATCTTTTAGCTTTTGAATAAATGAGAATTATAATAACTATAAATCCATTACTTATAAATAAAAAAATTAAAAAGTCAAAGATGTTATATTGGAAGCGTCACTTATTCACGCGATAACCATGAATTATTTGCACAGAAACAGATGAACCGCCTTCATTTATTTTTGATTACATGAAATAAATTGCAATAGAGTCAAAATGTTAATACCGAAGCCATCAGAGCTAACTCGAGTTAACAGGAGAAGAATGCTTGAGTGGGGGAAGAACATTTACGCGCAGTGACCGATATACAGATCTTGTAAATTTGAAGAAAATATATCTTTTCTTGACTTGCAAATCATCGGCGCCATTCATAGTATTCATTCTATCCCATATTAATTGGTCGAAGCTAAGATAAAAGTGCTTAAAACGTTGCATTTCTCCTCTATGCGATGCCAATCCGCCATGTTGCTTCTTTCGCTGAGAAAAAAAGCTGCGTCACTTCCTTTGTATTGAACGGAAGGCTTACAAGGTTGCACTCTACGTAGCCACTGCGTTCACTAAAATATAAGGTACAATCTTTAGTAATTATTGATCGCCACTGAGATTCAATCATGCTAATTTCTAAACCTTCCATGTTGATCAGTTTTAGTGGCAATTCACAAAATGGTTTTCTGCATTGACAAAATGGTTTTCTGCAGGAGAAAGATTTTTTATCTTTTCATACATCACAAAATTACTAGGAAATCGTTGTAGAATTTCTGCACAGAATGATCGTAAAAAGTTGAAACGTTTGTTTTGGGGGGCCCTAAGACATTTTTTGCATAATTTACAGTATGCATACGAAGGATCATCTAAATCATTAAAAACAAGTTTGGTCTTCAGCATAGTGGCATAGTGCATAAGATAACAGGAAAAGAAAGCTTTTATGCAACTTACCTGAACATTCTTCTAGCCATCCTATAAAGTCCTTTTCTTTTTCCCATGATTTTTGGTAATTTTTTTATATTTCGCCCATTTACCCATTATACTGTAGGAACAACCAACAATATTTGAATAAAATAACCACTTCTATTCCACTCCATTCGCATTATAAAATTAAATAAAAAATAATTACGTGCTAGCTTTTAAGCTATCGAAATGAAGTTTCGACAATCGAACAGTGAAGTGTATATTTCTTCAGATGGGACGAAAGCAGCGCTTTCACAAGCTCATCAAACCAGAATAAATTCCAAATGAAATACAATGAGGTAGGCAAGAAGCCTAACCAACCCGAGCGGTCTTCCACATTATACAAAAAAGAAAATAAGATTGACGATTGTCAGAAACAAAATACAAACGAAATGAAAATGCAAGATGAAAGAAGATTTTTACATCTTCCAGTAGTCCGGGAAAGAGACGTTGCTGATGTCTTCAAAGATTATGTCAAGAATGTGCCTTGGTTTTCGATACTTCATATGCCACTTCATTTCTATTGAGTTCTTCAGTATTCCGGTCACTAGGTCATTGTATGAATCTTCATCTTCTGCACCATAATCAAAAGGCGGTCCTGTATAAACTTTCCGATGTGGACCATATCTAGATCTGAGTGGATGGATTGGTTTTTCACAGTCCTTCTGTTCAGCTGGGCAATAGTCCTCAAGGTAACATTCTGGAATGACTGTAGCTCACTCCATCTGCTTTTACAGATAATCGCCCTCGCAGGCATGCCATAGAGGAGTATGGTCGAATAATCGACCGTAAAGAAGTAGCTTCTTGTCGATGCTGAGGGTGCTGTTGCGGCCCAGGAGAGCTATGAGACTGTACTTAGCCCTCTTCGCTTTGTTCAGAGCGTAGGTCGCGTGACGATTTCACGAGAGTCTTGAGTCGATGATAACGCCAATATATTTGTAGTTGTCTATCCAGTACAGTTTCTTATTGAATAGAACAAGAGAATCTGGGGGACGCTTGAACTTTCTGTTGAAGTACATAGCCTTGCACTTTCCGACATTAAGGTTCAGCTTCCAGCAGTTAAACCAGTCTTCGAACAACTTCAAGGCGTGCGGTAGACGAGTGATAACGTGAGCCAACTTGTGAGCCCATGTCATAATGGCGGTATCGTCAGCATAGAAATATAGTTTACAATTTTTGGGGTTCGGGAAACATGCACAAAATAATTAAATAGCATGGGCCCGAGGATAGAACCTTGAGGGACAACAACCTTTACAGAGGGATACCGGCCTTTACGTGAAGTTTCACGACAATCGACAATCGATCAGTGTAGTGAAAAGAGTAGTACGAGTGGTCCTGGAGCCTTAAGCTCACTTTACATGCTCGTCCAAAAGGTAAACCAAATGAGGTACACTGAAGTAGGAAAGAAGTCTGATGAACCTCTTAAGTCATCCAGAGAAGAGTCACTTCATGTTAGGGACGAGAATCTGATTGTGGATTGACGAATAGCGAATCCGAAAAACTAGGCTCTAGTAGATCCAGTAGTTTGGAAACTTGGCCTTGTTAATGTTCTCGAAATTGACATCCAAGATATGACGGGGTCTACGAAACCTGAGGGAACCCCTGTTAGGGTGTGAGTGATCCAGGATACCAGCAACCAGGGTATTTTCATGAAGTTCCATCTTGCAGCATGTTCCAGAGAAGTGTTTGAACATAGGAACCAATGTGGGTCATCCCCAGATCTTCATAGATAGAGGGATTGTTGGCAACTCTTCTGTCAAGTTGAGCAATGGACCTGAGGGTAACATTTTGGAAGGTCTGAAGATCTTTCCATCTCGATTTGCAAATGGAAGCCCAAGCAGGCATACCGTGAAGCAGAATGGCACGAATCACTACCTTGTATAACAAGAGTTTACTGTCCACTCTGAGAGCGCTGTTTCGCCCCAGTAGCGCGATGAGACTAAACTTCGCTCTCTTAGCCTCGTCAAGCTAATATTGGACATGGTCGTTCCATTTGAGCTTGGAATCAATCACAACTCCGAGGTACTTATAATTTTTAACCCACTCAAGCTTCCTACCGTATAGGATGAGGAGCCTTGGAAGGTTTTTACGTTTGCGTGTGATGAAAATGGCTTTACACTTGTTAACATTCAACTGTAAGCGCCACTTAGAGAACCAGCCCTCACACTGGTGTAAAGCTTTCTGCAGACGGCTGATGACGTAGACTGGATTACGTGCCCGAGTTAGGATGGACCCGTCGTCAGCGAACAAGTAAAGACTGCACTTTGCAAACTTAGGACAGTCGAGGATAAAGAAATTGAACAAGGCAGGCCCCAAGACAGAGCCTTGGAAAACACCAGCATTAACATCAGAAGGGTCAGACAAGGAGTCACCATCCTTAACACGGAAGGTCCTATTTGTCAGAAAGGAGCGAACCAAGGCAATCAGGTCATCAGGGAAGCCACAAGTAATCATTTTTTAAATGAGTCCATCATGCCAGACTTGATCAAAGGCCTTTTGAACGTCAAGAAAGACGACACCACCAAACAGAAAGATTGAGAGGACCGTTCAAACGATTTACCGAACGTTAACTGGAAAATCCCGCTGAAGCAAAAGCAAACTACTATTTTTAACAGAAAATGGTACGATACTGTAGTGTGCCAGGATATTTTGGCCGCTATGGGGGAGAAAAAAAGATCTGCTTTCATAAATTTCCTCGAAACAAAGCCCTCTATTTGGAATGGATAGTGAAGTTGAAAATGGGGAAAAAAACCCTTGGCATTTTAAATATACAGGGTAATTCAAATTCAATGTAAAAAACTTTTAGGGGAGGTAGTATGGGTGATTCTAAGCGAAAAAGTTCCTATGAACATGGGTCCGAATTTGAAATCTAACTGAGATATGAACAGAAATAAAAACCCCGCCACCAAGATCAACAAGTTAATAACTCAGATTCTTTAAGATCTCGGATGATGAAATTTGGGGGAATAATAGGGTACATAAAACTGTGCATACCGCTAAAATTAGCTCGAATTCCAACGAGTAGTTTCCGAGTTACGCACTCAACATCGTAACGCGTGCTGATTAGTACTCGCATGTAACCAATGTTACGATTTTGAATACGAAATTACTATTGTCGGAATACGGTTAAATTTTAATGGTGTATGCAGTTTTATGTACCACTAGCAGAGGACCCGGCGTTGCCCGGGATAATTACGCTTGTAGGTAAACACACACACATACACAAAGAAACACACACACTTTTCCCAATCGCCTGAACGCTTGTTAGGGAGCTGAAGGAAGACACGTGTACCTCCTTTGCCTCATCGAGAGAGACTGCCCTATCTATATCGTCTGTTATATCCATTTCCTGTTCATTGTTAATAATTCTTGGAAACGAATGTTCTGTCATTGCATCATCATTTTATGTTCATTGTTATAATTCTTTGAATAATTTTGTGCTCATTGTTATTGATGAATTGCGTGTTGACACCGTTGTTGGTACCTATTGTTGCACAAACTTTGCTTGCATTGTTGGTTATGAGATATTTTTCATTAAAAGGCCCTGCTATAACCATGAATATCGATTTTTTATCAATAATTATTATTTTTTCGAAATCTGAGGTAGACAGTGACCTTCCTCATGCTTTGAAGGTCATGTATGCGAAATTTTATCAAGAACGGAATAAAACTGTAGATTTATATAAAAAACAAACAAACAAACACACAAACCCACAAACAAACCCACAAACAAACAAACAAACATCCTTCTTTATTTATATAGAAAGACTAGCAGCGGACCCGGCGTTGCCCGAGATAATTACGCTTGTAGGTAAACAGAACAACCTCAAAAAGCTAAATTAAACCTCGAAATTGGTTAAATAATAACTCAATCACTATAATATACAGCGAACGGAATATCCATTCTAAGAAAAATCCGAAATCCGAAAGACAGGAATTTACCTCTTCGCTGAAAAAAACCATTCTAGGTGATATACCGGGACTTTTTTTTGGAATAAATTTTGAAATATCTTAAAAATAAACACATGAAAACGCTTAGAATTAATACAGTAAAACTTCGTAATGAAAATTTGAAAAAAAAATTTTTAAAGGCTCACAATGGATGGACCTTTTCAAGGATGCTTTCTAGTCTAAATAATTTTTTACTGACGTAATCTTACTTTAGATGTACACTTGATGTTGTTGCAATTTCCTTTCTTCTTTCGAAGTTTTGAAGCAAAAATTGGCCATTCACCACTTTGTGTAGTCTAGCGGTCGCCGATTCTTCTATTTACTTGCTTACCATTTGCTCAATACAGCACGGAGCTAAAGGAGTGCTTCCTCTATCGTCTTTCAATCTTTCTCAATAGTCTGCTAACTCATTATCTCCAGTTAGTGATCATTTTTAAAGATTTTCAAGAAATTGTTAAGTACTAAGAATCTCTTTTCTAAGAAAAGCCTGAATAAAAGGTATTCTATGCATTGGATTCTATACTGCGCAAGCTTTGCCTTGCATTGTTGTCATGAGACATATATTGTTGATCCTTGCATAGTTTTGGTGCATTGCGTGTTGATACCATTGTTGATACTTATTGTTGCAAAAACTTTGTTTTGCATTGTTGGTTATGAGATATTTCTCATTAATATGCCCTGCCATAACCATAAATATCGATTTTTTTTAATCAATAATTATTATTTTTTCGAAATCTGAGTTAGACAATGACCTTCCTCATGCTTTGAAGGTCAGGTATGCGAAATTTTATCAAGATCGGAATAAAACTGTATATTTGTATAAAACACAAACAAACCCACAAACAAACAAACAAACATCCTTCTTTATATAGATAGAAGATATTACTCCGCCAAATTTCTTCATCCTAGATTTAAAGAATCTGAGTTATTAACTTGTTGATCTTGGTGGCGGTATACGTAGGATACTTAAAAATTAGGTGATCGTACGAAGGCTATTGAAGCGTGTAATGAAAGTACAAGTACTATCTACTAAAAAGAAGTACTTTTACAATTCTCCTACCATTTCAGCACAAGAATTTCCGAAATACACGGACTAAACACGGTAGAAAGTTGCTAGGAAATGGGTCTCTCACGGGAACAGGAGGGGGAGTTCAAACCGTACATACTACATGTAATCGTACAACGCGTCGTACGAAGGTGATCGAATCATCAAACAAGAGTTCGATGGGGGATAAGATATAAGTAACTGTAATAGTGATAGTAACAGTAACACCCGTGGGCGCTAATTCCTACTTTCTATACATCTTATGCATCCAGCGACTAAATCGGACTCACAGCAAATCTCTTATCATCCACGTGGGGTTAATAAAACAGGGAATTACGCTAACCTTTTTCTGTTTGATTTACCATCTGAATATGTCTGGAAATGAAATGAAATTTTTACGAATACAAAACAGTTTTAAAGCGAAATAAGTAAATATGCTTGCTTTAACAGGCATTTCAATGTTGAGTCTACGGGAGCTGCTGCTGCCTGCCTCACTGCATAATGCTAAATTTTCTCACTTGGAGGTGTTAGTTGAATCTGACGGTGACTATAACTAGGTGGCCAATTATAAAGCAATACAACCAGGGTTGCCAGATTAGGTGGAATTCCTAATTTGGATACTTTAGGTGGGCACGTAGGTGGAACTGTCTGTTCGGTGGAATTAGGTGGAATCAGGACTGAAGTGAAAAAATAAATAAACATTTTGTTGCTATAATTTCGACCATAGCCAATATAAATCCTTCCAAACTACCAAGGCCTTCGTTACCTAGGTAATGGTAACGAACGGAGGCATTGCTCTTGCTACTGCCACTAGAGACTGCTATATAGGCAGGCCATTTTGCTCACACCGGCAGTACGAGGGCGCCATTTGTAGATGTTTCCAATTTTTCTTCGTATTGAGCCATCTTGGTAATCAGTGCTATTGCAGCTCACGCTCACTGACGCTACGGCTACGCTACACGTGACTGGTGTGAGATCAACATCAACATGTTCAAATGGCTGCAGTCCAACTCTGTTATGGCAAGTGCAAATGCAAGTCCAAAAGAAATCAAAATTCATCTAGAAACCGACGCCAATCTAGAAATAATGATGTTGTTATGTTTGAACCCACAAATGAAATGTTAAAGACAAAAATTTGGGAAGAAGACTAAGAATAAAAATTATATAGATATTTAAAGAAATGCTGTGTTTAGGTTCTTGATTTTTTTAAATAAAATAATAATGCAATAATATTTGCTCATGAATATTTATACGATGAAATTAATTTCAATAATTTCGTACTTTATTCAATTAAAATTAATAATATTGTTCGCAACAATTCAAAACCAGTTTTGAACTATCTACCTTAAGCAAGCAGAGAGGTTAGAAGGAGTTTGGCCTCTTCTAACTTCTAACCCCTCTGGCTTTCAGATTGTGACGCCAGAGTGTTACTTTTATCGTTCCAAGTTTATCATATGTCATATGTAAACTAAATTTAAAGCATCAAAAACAACAACCCAGCACTAATTCATGAGGAATGATAATATCTTGACAAATTAGGTGGAATCTGGAGAAATTTGGTGGAATATTAGGGGACGGTAGGTGGCGTTCGAGTAGATCGAACTGGCAACCCTGAATACAACATGCCAGAAATTCAACTGGATCGCCCAACCCCTACATCCAGGATCGCCCACCCCTACTGGTGATAAAAACGGAATGGAAAGGAAGTGACGTCCTAAAAATTTTCCGTTGGGGTTTTGTTCTGGCGTGATTCCGGTGATGTGGAAACCACGCCTTACTGACATCGGCGCGCGCACGTGAAATCGCTTTGTCGACGCACGATTGCTCAAGTGCTCATAATCTATATTATTAAGTAGCGGAAGAATGGACTTGTTGCTTTTATAATGTCAGTCCGTCCCCTTCATAATTTCTCATTTTTTGAGGTAGATGATTGAAATTGGGAATGTAGCTTCCTATGGACATGTCCATCTCCACTGATTAGTTTTGGTTTGCTTGGTACACTGGGGTCGGAATTACGGGGGTGGGATTCAGAGAGGGCAACATATATATGTGCTATTTAGGTACGTAAAGGCGTGAAATTCAGTATCCAGGTTCCTCTAGGCAAGATCTACATTAATATGAAGTTTAGGCCCAAATGTTCCAGTGCGGTCGAATTTGCGGGGGTGGCAATCACTTGGTCCTTAGAACTATGGTTACAACATATGTCATGTGATATATCACACGTTCGGAAATGATGAGAAAGGAAAGAAGATACGAGGTTTTTTTACATTTTCTACATATTAGGTTCGAGAAAGTCAATTTTTTGATTAAAATCTTGGGGAAAGGAAAAAGTGCAGATAAAGTGGTAAAATAGATGACCGCAAAATCTGCTACTTTCCTTACCCTCCTCGGGGGGGGGGGGGGTAATTTCTTTTTAATAGATGTATAAACGTATTAAATTTTCTGCTTCACTGCTAAAGCTCCTCATTGGAATGTTTACAAGATTTTAATTTTTGTTCAATATGTAAAAGACAATCAATATAATTTCTTTTTAATTACAATATAATTGCAATTTGTAAAGATCTGCTCCAGTAACGTAATTACCTATCAAGGAAAAAAAACGATATTATTAGGAATAAATTTATATATTACACCTCCTGAACATAAGTATTTAATATCAGTAGCCTCTGCGTTTCAAAATACGTTTACACACATAATTCACAAATTTGGAAGAAAAAAATGGACAAATAAAATGTAATACATAAACAAAAAGAACAATTTTCTAAAATATTATGCCAACTTTGTTGATCAATAACAAAAACTTAAAACATGACAGCAAATTAAACATATTCAATGCTGAGCAAACATATTTAATGCTAATGCAGCCTGGACAAAAGTATTTAATATTTTAACAAATCAATCCTTAGTATTTTGTGCAGCCACCGTTTGCTTTAATTACTGCCGTAACCCGGCGTGACATGTTTGCATATAGTTTAGTACACTAAGCTTCATCAATTTCTTGCCAGTTATCTCGGATTGCAACTCGCAATTCGTTCAAGCTGGTAGGATCTTTGACATCAATTAATTTTTTGAGAATGCACCAAATATTCTCTACAGGGCTTAGGTCCGGTCTGTTCGCTGGCCAGGTCACTGTCCGAATGTTGTGGGTTTCTAAGAATTGTTTGACAAGTCCTGCACGATGGCATGAGGCATTGTCATCTTGAAAGATCACAGCATCAACATCATCATCATCCAAGAAATCTTCTAGAGTTGGAATCATAAAGCGATCTAGAATTTCAACGTACACATCTTTTGTCACTGTTGTCTTAAGGATACACAAACGTCCAGGACCTTTAGACGTTATGCAACCCCAAATCATAGTTCCTTGTTTAAATTGTTGCGTACCTCGAATACAGTCATCATGAAGCTCTTCGCCTACTCGTCGCTACACATAAATTTGACCGCCATCTCCAAGTCCAAGACATACACGGGATGACAACGATTTTCCAATCATCTTCTGTCCAGTATTTTTTGGCTCTTGCCCATTTGTAATGGTTCTGCTTCTGACGACGTGAGAGGTGAGGTTTTCATTTGGCTACCGCTCGCTTAAAACCCATTTCGGAGAGAACGGTTTGATGTATGGGCCTGGTATTTTCTCCACTCGTTATTCATCTGTTTAGACGATGCTTTGCGCATTTATAGGCAGATTTTCTTCAAAGCCTTGTCATGTCTGTCTGTGGTTTTTCTTGGACAACCGCCGCGTGTCTTATTTGTCAGTATTTTTTCATTTCAAAAACGCTTTATAATATTAGACACTGTTCCCTGGCTGCGGCTTACAAGGTTTGCAATTTCTTTTTGGATTTTGTTTCATTACACAATGTAATTAGAATTTTTTTGGTATCAATGGAAAGTTCACGTGTTTTAACCGTGATTTTATTGTATAGAATGCAATATTGCATAAAATTTTTTTGGCGTTTTTTTTTTCATTAACATAGTCAAATCCATTTGATTATAGAGGTAATTCAGGTTATCAATTCAACAGAAACAAAATATTAAAGAAGTATTAATTACTTCTGTCCAGTAAAAATTGAACTTATTTTTTTATTTAACTCATATTTTTTTATTTAACTTTTTACTACTAGACAACACTCTTAATGTACTTTTTTAAAGAATCATGCCTTTTATCAACTCGTAAATTCTTATTCACTTTTTAATTTTGTTACTGGTAGTTTACGTGATTTTCTTTTTGTTGAAACGCAGAGGCTACTGATATTAAATACTTTTGTTCAGGAGTTGTAAACGAGTACAAAATGTTCAGGAATTTTAGAATGTACCTTTACTTCCTGGAAGCGGTGTCGTTCTTCTGACTGAAGCTGAAATGTCACAGCAAGTTGTTTTATAGCCATTACGAAAATATGGACAACAAATGTGATCTGGAAAACCAAAATCTGTGCATATCTTCCCCTCGTTACAGCCTTCTCCTATGCAGACGGTGTTTGATGGCAAATCCTCCATAAACGGACAAGCTATATAAAACAAATAAACATACACTTTTTTATACAGGATGTCTCACTAAAGTGAACCAATAGCCAAGTTCTAAAATACAAATCTGAGAGAGTACTTTCAATGGAAGAATTATTATATGAGGGGTTTTTGTTATTTCATGAGCAGACGCTATTTGCGAATATGGAAGTCAACTTTGAAATATGCAATGGGAACTCCTATTTGTAATGGTATTTTCCGAATGTACCCAACATTTGAGAAATGTTTATTTGTGTTTTTTCAACGGATCCGAACGTTTAGGAAATAGAGGGAGTGAAAAGTGTGGTGTGTTTGTATTTAAAGAAAGTGAAAAACAGAAATTGTTCCTAAAAACAATGGATTATAAAATGGATAGCAATGTTTTTATTTGAACAATACAATGGTTGTACAATAAATACAGGGTGATTACAAAAGAACTTCACACTTTTAAAAATTTATTACATCAAAGCTATTCAGAATATAGACACACCACATACGGATTCTTAAAGAAAAACTCTTGAAGGTTATTGTGACAGTTAAAGATATTCAATATGCCCCCCTGTCGTGACACGGCATACATCAATGCGGTAGTCGAATTCGTCCCATGTCTCCATCAATCCCACTTATCGCTACCATAATGCGTTCTTTCAGCTCGTCTAGGTCACGGGGAAGGGGTAGGGTGAAGACCTTGTCCTTTACACACCCCCATAAAAAGAAATCACAAAGGTGTGAGGTCGGGGCTCGCGGTGGCCACTTTGCAAGTTCCAGGTTATTGTTTGCTCGACCTATCCACCGCTGTGATTTCTTTTTATGGGGGTATGTAAAGGACAAGGTCTTCACCCTACCCCTTCCCCGTGACCTAGACGAGCTGAAAGAACGCATTACTGTAGCGTTACGTGGGATTGATGGAGACATGTTAATGCGGGTTTGGGACGAATTCGACTACAGGGGGCATATTGAACATCTTTAATTGTGTCACAATAAACTTCAAGAGTTTTTCTTTAAGAATCCATATGTTGTGTGTCTATATTCCGAATAGCTTTGATATAATAAATTTTTAAAAGTGTTAAGTTCTTTTGTAATCACCCTGTATTATAATAATTGTTCAAACACATGTCCTTCTTGTTATATGCACATCTGTATGCACCTTTCTGAATTCAATATCGTTCTCTCCTCCAATGCATTGCACGCAGCTCGGATCATGTACTGCATATCTTCAATTTTTTTTTTAATAGACGCAACGAAAACTTTTGTTTTCGTTTAAATTGATGACAAATTTCCGTCTTCTGCCTTTTCTTTAAATCCAAACACACCATACTTTCACTACCTTAATCTCCTAAACCAGAGTCGCCACACGTTTTATTAAAGATTTTTAACCATTTGTAAGATTTTTAATATAAAGTGCACTGTTTCCTTAAAAAAATTTCAAATTATCCTGTTTCTGACTGCTCTTGTGCGCATATTTCTAAATAATCTCGCGGGTCACGTGGTATCCGGCAGCGAGCCGAAAAGAAACCGTAAGTGGCCCGTGGACCGCAGTTTGACGACCTAAACGGTTGACTGAACATGGAAACGCATCAATTGAAAACACACCAAGAAAAAAACATTTCTCAAATGTTGTGTACAATCTGAAAATATGTGATGTGCCCAAATGAAAAGGAGACTTTTACTGTAGCACCGTTTTATCTAATCGAAATTGGTAAATACGCTTGTCGATAAAATTAGCGTCATCCCGGCTCCCCACGTCCCAAAACAGCTTACTCTGCCACGAATGACGGAAAAATGATGCTCGGTTTCTTTTTCAAAGAAGAATGACCCATACGCCTCGACTGGCTAGAACGGGGTGTAGCAGTTGTGCCTGAACGGTACAGCAACACGTTGCTGAAACCGAAACGGGCCATCGAAAACGAGCGTAGAGAGAAACTCTCGAAATGGATAGTGCTGCTCCAGGACAACGCTAAGCCACTTGTGGCCAAGAAGACCCTCCACCTGCTGAAAAAATTTCGATGGGAAGTTCTCAAACATTCTCCATACAGCTCCGACATCATCCCATGTGACTCCCATACTTTCAGCCCCTTAAAAAAAATCACTGACAGGTCATCGGTTCACCTGCGACAAAGAAGTGCGGAACACCGTGGAAAAAGGATCCTATGCAACCTAGGAGTTTCAACATTGAAGCCATCATTCACATCTTACGCTCTGAGGTCAGTGCATCATTATCAAAGGCAATTAGTGTAGGCGTCATGTGACACATTAACTGTAATTCAAATATTCTGTACTTAAATTATTCTGTAATTAAAATATTCGTTAGTTATAACCGTAATCTCCATTTCATTTGGGCACACCTTATATAATTAAAAAAAGAGGATTCCATTACACATTTTATAAGAATGCACGCTTGAACTGTACGTTTATCCGACCGTCCGTCCGACAATCCGCTGTTTGCACGATAACTTGAAAACGGATGAACGTTTTCAAATTCTGTTTTCAGAAATATGACCATCAAAGCTTAGCTCGGCTATATCAACTTTTCAGGCTTTTTCGTGAACACCTTCAAGTGAAATTAGCGTGCTATAAAGTGACCGTAAAGAATACCAATGGTACATGTATGTTACACAGGGTGTTTCTAAATTATCTCTCGTACATGTTTATTACTCAAAAATTATTACAGATTTTAACGTGATTTTTTTATTCACAATATAAAACTCAAAAAATTTTTTAGCATGCCTTAATAGATTTCAATGTGCCCCTCATTTATGGCGTGAAGGACGTCAAAGCAAAACTAGATTTCCTCCAATGTTCGGGCTAGCATTTCGGGGGTGATTTCAGGGTTGTTTCAATTATTCTGTTTTTGAGAGTTTCAATGTCATCAACTTTGGTCTTGTACACTCTGTCTTTCACATATCCCCAGAAGAAAAATTCTAGAGGGCTCGCATCGGGTGAGCGAAGGGGCCAAGGTATCGGCCCATCCCTTTCAATCCATCGCCCTGGAAAGTTCGTATCAAGGCATTGCCTAACTGGCAGGTCCCAGTGAGGAGGTACTCCATCTTGTTGGTAAACTATGTTGGGCTACAGTTCTTCTACCTGTGGAATGAGGTAGTTCTCCAGCATATCTAGGTAGGTTCCAGCGAAAATGAAAGATCCGATTACTCGATCATGCATTAAACCGCACCAAACATTAACCTTTGGGCTCCTCGCGTATATGCTTCCTTAGAACGTGGGGGTTTTGTGAGCGCAAATGGGGCAGTTGTGTCGGTTTACTGCTCCGTAAGTATGGAATTTTGCCTCATCAGAAAACAAAAGGTCCTCAAGGAAGGTAGTATCATTGTCGATTTTTTGGAACATATCCTCAGCAAACTTCTTGGCTTCGGTCGGTCATCTGGCTTCAGTTCATGCATCATCTGGATTTTGTAGTGTGTAAGACGAAGTCGGTGCTTCACTATTTTATGTACGGATGTCCTTGGCATATCCAGTTGACGAGCCGCTTGGTGAAGTGATTTGAGGGACTACGATCACTGACCTTTTCTACTCTCTGTGGTGTCGCTGAAGGTCTACCGGCACCCTTTTTGTGTAACTGGCTGACTGTGTTTAAAAATCTTTCATGCCATAGCTTAATTGACTTATGATTTGGAGGATCCTTTTTAAAAACTTTGTTTTGAACATTCTCTGAACTGTAATCATTGACTTAAATTCCGCAAGCCATATCACGCATTGAGCTTTTTCTTGAACACTCGCCATTGTTTACTGCACCTTGCGAAAAATGGAACAGCGCGCCAACAGCGTGTTTCGTTATCAACTCCTGCGAGACGAAGAAACTTTTTGAGTTTTTCTTCGTGAATAAAAAAAAATCACGTTAAAATCATGTTAAACATGTATAATACGGGAGATAATTTAGAAACATCCTGCATAACAATCGATTTGTCAAGAATGAATACACTGTTACTTTCTGGTCATCTTATTATGCATTTTTGACAAGGGCACGCGCACGTGATAATCACTTTGTTTAGGCTCGGTAACTCAATCACTCAATTATTGTACTGCGTTGAGCCAACACCACCTCTACTCAAAGCCTGAGCACGAATATTTCATACATTGTTACAATGGGGTCACAGAGTATCAGCTCTTTCTAGATGAAGTTGATGCTGCTCTCAGCAGGATCCATCATCCTGGTGGACGACTTCAGTGCGCACGTAGGGACTGATGACCAAACGTGGAAAAACGTGATTGGGAGGAATGATGACATCAGTTTAAATACTAGGTAATCACAAAAGTTCTTGCCGTTTTCAATTCCGGAAAACAAAATGATGTACACAAAAAGTAGCGTATCGCTAGTCCCCAAAGCAATCCGCATTGGCATCTAGCACCTCCTGCCAACGTGTCTCCAGTTGATCACTTCCTTGGCAGTAAAACTTGGCGGTCTTGAACTCAAAGAAGTCCGTGAGTACCTTTTGGAGGTCTGTATCATCTTTTCCACGAAGATGGTCGTTCAGAGAATGGAAAAGGTGATAATACGTTGGAGCAAGATCTGGTGAGTAAGGTGGATGCCACAAAATTTCCCAGCCAAGCCGCTCTATGATTTCCCGGCCACCCGCGCCACATGTGGCCGGGCATTGTCATGAAGGAAGAGTACCCCTATGCGATTCACCAATGCTGCCTCCTTCTGCTACAATGCCTGTTGCACATGTTCCAACTGCTGAGAGTACAGGTCCCCAGTGATGGTTTGGCCGTTGATAGCAGTTCGAATGGACCATTTGGCGTCTAGACCACCAGACACAGAGCATGATCTTGCGTGGGTGTAGGGGTAGCTTTGAGGTGTGAGGTACGGTGTCCCGGAATGACAACCAATGTTTGGAACACTTAAGAGTGTCATACAGGACTCACTGTTCGTCACTGGAAAGTATTCGATTAAATATGGATGCGTTAAGATGTCGAGAAAACAACGACATGCAGGCTGTCACTCGTGGATTCCTTTTGGATTCCGACAATGTGTGGGGTGCCCATTCGCTCAACTTGTACGTCTTTTCTAGGATGTGCAGGTGACGTCTAGCTATTTCATCAGAAACCTGATACCCTCTGGCAAGTTCACCACATTTTAAACTGCTGTCATCCTCTATGGCCATTTTCAAGGCCTGGTCATCTAAGGCTTGTGGTCGACCACTTAGGGGTTCATCAGAAATGGTAAATTCTTCCGACCTGAATTTCTGGGACCAATGCCTTGCAGTGCGTTCATTCACAGCATCACACAGTGAGCGAAAATTAAATCTAGCCGTAAAAAAATATTTTTCGTGTAATTCTTTAGCAGAGGATGTATTTTTAAGTACATATACCGTACATACTCTGTAAGTAATACTATACAGTATTATGCGTATGTACAGGGTATGCAAATATCAGTCACATACTAATACCGCATTTCCTTTCTAATATCAGAACTTTCCCCGAAACATGTAACCTGCAATATGTATAAACTGATAATTTAAAAATGATTCTTAATTCAATAACTGATATGATCAATGATCAATGATCAATGATCAATAATTCAAACGATACTAGATTTAATAATAAAGAGAACTTACATGTAAAGTTTGAACTCACACTCACAAGAATGTCTACAGAACAATTCTCCAAACTTATTTCATGATGGCAAACGATGGTAGAGAGACTTTTGTCTCTTGTTTTATCCACGAGAATGTCACAGAGTTCTCCATGAGTAATTTCGGTGGCCTACATCATTGTACAAAAAATGTAATAAAGTTTTTTCCGCACTTTACCGCACTATGGTCTGATGTGTAGAACACCTTACTCAGACAGTTGATGTTATTGTGACACCCCTTGACACGGGTTTTAAAAGTCTGTGTAAACTGCCAGTTCTCACATGGATGTATTACATGCGTACGTAAACAACTGAAAGGTCTACAACTAACGCTTATCAGCTCAAAATGATGAGGACACTGTTCTACAATGTTTCCGATTACTTTTTGACGATACAGCTGAGTATAGCCATGTGGAAAATATGTATAATTCGGTATTCTAAAACGCTAATGAATAGGAATAAGATTTTGTTTGTAAGAAAGAGTAACGTCGGTTACTAAGAGAGACATTTCCACGAAAAAAAAGTCTAAAATTAAAAGTATGGAAAATGATTTTTTTTTTCCGGCTAGATTGTCATTTTCGCCCACTGTGCATCGTCCCCAAACGCAAGGCACATTTGGGGATTTGATGCTGCTGCTGACAAGCCCACCTTGAAATCATAAAGGAAACAACACCAAACTAGTGATGAGACGATAATGATAGTTTATCGATACTATCGATTGGACAACTATCGATAGTACAGATAACCGATAGTCTACCGATAGGTTTTCAAAACTATCGATAGTTAGAAATTTTTACAAATGGACATTAATTTTAAATGATCTGCAAATTATCAAAAAATTATAAACAAACTAGAAGGAGAATTTTAGAATAGAATTTTCTCCGATGGTGGTGGGGTTCGTGTTCGTGGGTTTTTTGTCCTGGACCGTTTTTTCCCTCCCTTGTAGCACTTTACGGCTAGAGCTGCAGATCGGCACTCCAAGAGTTCATATGATAACTATAGTGAACATTAACTATCGTAAACTTGTTTATAGGTTTTATTAAATTTTGATTTAAACGAATGATATAAGTAAAAATAAATAGTTAATTAATAATAAACAGCAAAATAACGATAAGTTTGGTGTCAACTTTTTAGATATTTATTATATCTAGAAGAGGGGTAAAACTTTCTTATGTCTGAGAGTGTTTTATTTTTTCAAATTTTGGGACTTCGGTACCATCCGTAGCATAATTGATTCTAAAAACGTGAAGAAATCAATTTCTTAAACTCCCTTCCCGACAAATTTTGGAATAAGAATTGCATTTATTATCCGTTAGGTATGTAATGATATTTATATGCATTGCATTTGTATTAATTACGGATTAATAGATGCATTTGTAACGACTTGTAAAAACGATTGATGTCTCGAATAAAGGAGCTGTAATAAATAATTCTGGACTACGAAATTTCTGTATATAACCAATGTTTCATTAACTGTGCATAAATTTAGCATGATAGTATCGATAGTTTCAGCTCTAACTATCGATTAATCAATCGTTACTAAAATTAACAATCGATAACACTATCGATAGTGAAAAAGTACTATCGTCTCTCACTAAACCTAACCATCTCCTTCAATACCTCAATTTGTCTTCACTTCTGCACGAGATGTGATTGATGTGAATGCGACAATCGAACAGTGTAGTGTATCGTTATTCGTGTGGAACTTGAAGCATAGCTTCCATAATCTCACCCTTCATAATCATATTCCAAGGGAAATACACTGAACTAGACGCCAAGACGCGCCCCGTTACAATATGTATAGTTATCCAATTGCGATCTTTGTAATTGCGATGTGAAAATAAGTGGTTTACCTACCAGTGCTGTAGTGCCAAAACATATTCAGTGCAATTGTTTTCTTTATGATAAAGTGTGTTTTCGTTGGCATCTATCTATCTTGGAGAGAGGTACATGTAAAGGTCACTACATTCAAGCGAAGTTCTGTGCGTGTAAGTATTACGCGCCATTGGAGAAGACGTTGTAGACATTGGGGTCAACAATAGCGATGTTACGAGTAGGAGTATCTCGCTTCGTCCAATATTCCCTTTTTCTATATAATCATTGAGGAGTCTTCGGTGCAAGTTACACCTGCTTCCTCAACTGGATTCTCCAAGCTACAAATCTACGAACTGATTTTTGTCACATCCAGGGACGTATTTATACATACACTCATCTAATTTCGGGTGCGGCTATATCAGACTCATAAAGACTTATCACAAAGTCTCGGCTCAGCAAATCGTCAAATCGACTTTGCAAGTTGTGTCGAATTTCGAACTCTTCCACTCCATTATTTTCAAATTGACTTTAAAATTGACTAATTACACTAGTCAACACACATTTTGTAACTATGACCACACATAGTGTTCTTAGTAGTAATTAATATGTAGAATCCGAATCTGCTTTTAGATTTTTTCTATCACGTCACGTTTCCAAGTTATGCACTTCGAGACTTCTATGTTAACGTAATGGATGTGAAGAAACGTCTGCAATGTTAAAGTATCCATATTTTGGGGCCGCAAAAAAATTTATCAGGCCCCAAACACTGAATAATTTTAAAATGTTTCATTGAAAAAAAAGAAATCTGTGCGTGCTAGATAAATTTCAAAATTACATTCGTAATCAGGAGAAAAAATACTACCAAAAATCACCCACCTGCATTTGGTTACAAAGAAAATCTTTAATTTTGTTGCCAGTGTTATTATTCTTGTCTTATTTACTTATATCTCCTTGAATAAAATCAATTATTTCAATTACACGTTCTCGCTTTCTTGTCCAACTCTGCAAATCCACCTGACAAACGAAAAAGCCTGATAGTTAGGTAACGAGGGAACATCCAGGGAATCACTGCACCAAGTTTCTGTAAGGGGTATTATAGAAGGCGTAACAGGAAGAATACGTTGACCACGATATTAATAAAGCAGAATCTGTGATTGGTATTTCAACAGTTTTTATTGATATTTTTAATCGCTCTGCTTTCAAAGGGGTCAAGGAGACTTCTTTTACTGACTGAATGGTATATTCAATCGATGCCGACCATCCTATCGATTTAACTGAAAATTTCTTCATTTTGTTGAGTCCTGACCAAGAACGCTCGACTCGTATCATCTCCACTTGTGAACGGACGAGCAGAAAGGACCCCTCCTGGATAGCTCGGAAATCTTCGCTCAAGGCCGCTCAGTACTCTTCCCGGTGCGTCCTTCTCAGGACAGCAAGCTCGGCACCACACCGTGAAACTGCAGCACTCTGGTTTCTTCACTTCTCATCGAGTTCAGGTCAGTTCTGTTTCTCCTCTCTGTTAACTAACGTTATCAATTATGTAAGATGGCTTCATCGATTTTGTCTAGCTTAAAAGCTGCGAATGTTGTTTTGACATTGGGTGACGGGAAAACTGTGACTTGTGAAAAGGCTTACCTTGACGCTTGCAAGGATGGTAGATTCAGTGCTTTTGACTTAGTGATAAACAAAATCATATCTTCTAAGTATACTGCATTAGAAGCTAAAGTAGAATCCCTAAATGGGACTGTCACGGAATTTTAATTATTCCGATGGCATAAGTGATCGTCTGCGCTCCAGGGTATTTGTAAATTCAGATCGAAAACGAAATCGTATTCGACGTCGTCATGAGGAGCATCATGACGCACCAGCCAATCGGGGAGCAGCAGGCTTTTCGTCGGTGAGCTCGAGGAGAGATCACGGACGAAACAGGAGAAGGAAGTTAGCGTCCACCGAGCGAGGACGGAGCAAAAAGAAACTCCTGGCTGAGAGCGACGGGGGCCCTCGAGTAGGCCTGGAATTGTCGGCGCCGGAGAGAAAGGCTCGTGCTCGTATGCTTTCGACGGAGACGACTACGGAGGCGGCGAGTGCCTCGTCGTTGGATTCTTCGCCGTGCCGAGAAGCATCTCTGGCGGAGAATGTTTACGCAACAAATTGCGTGCCGTCGTCGGCTAGCAAAGGTGAATCCATGATTTACTACGCAGTACCTCAGGAGCTACACTTTACGGCTGTTTATCAACTATACACGTTGGTGAGTGTATCTTTTACCACAGGCCTTATAGCCGATGTTGTCCGAAATTCTTTTCCCGAGTTAAGTCGCCGTAGTTTGCAATTTAACACGCGAGTGTGCGGGTTTTGGCCCGGAGGCATGGCGGCGTATTTCCGGAGCGACCTCGGCTTCGTATTTTTGCAATCCTAAATGGAATATGTGTTATCATAATGTATGGTGTAGTATTGTATTATAATACAGCCACTTAGCCTGAATTTTCTTATTTGGTGCGTTTTGTTTTCACTTAAAATGTTTCATTAATATGACATTTATGTTTATGGTTTCCACAGGTGTCAATTGTGACCTCATGTAGAATTGGGTGTGGAAAGTTTATCTCAATGATGTGTAAATAGTTTGGAACCTATTTCATTGATAATACTTTGACTATTAGACTTTACCGGACTTGGAACTTTACTATTTGTGACTTATAATTATCATTACCCGTCAAATTATTATTTATATTTGTATGAACAGTGAACTTTCGTGAGTGCGCCGTTTTGAGCTTTTGTTTGCTCTTGTGTACTATTCGAAGTGCTGTTTAACCTGTTTTTATTTGCCGGACGCATTTGCCGTAAATCACAATATTTGCATTTAGTTTTAAAACTTACTTGCCGTATTGTCATTTTGTAGTTAAAATTTTGTTAGCTGGTAATGTCGTCTATAGCTATTTGATTTTAAGGTCGACCCAGTTAAAGTGCTATCTATAAGTTTAGCTTATCTCTTATGGGATTTACTTTTAGGATATACAAATCTTGTGTTGTCATTAAATGATTGTATCTTGACATTAATGATAATTTTGCTTAATATTTATTTTATTGCAATTTGTCATTTGAAGTCATTTATTACTTATAGCTTTGTGTGCTTTGTTTAACTCTTAAGCATATTTTTGCATATGTTTGACAAATTTATATTACGAGGTTTTGGATTATAGACCTTGAATGTTTTTCACTGCTAGCCTAAGTGAACCTTGAGGCTTAGATTTAACTTGTAAGTTTATTAGCTAAGCTTAGACTTTTGTTTTTCTTTGAGGTGTGCCTTAATTATAAGATAATTTCTTATTTACATTTTTCCGTTATTTATTTAGCAGTGATGTGATTTGTTTTCGTTATCTCATTTATTGGTTGTGAGGTTCGTATTTGGTTCCTCACGTAATTGAACATTTTATTATATTTTAATAAACTTCATTATTTACTTTCATTTAATATTTGTGTGCTGTTGCATGTTATTAAAATTTCCACTGCGCTACTCCTAAATTTATCTTTAATACATGTGACAGTGCCCATTACAGAGATTAGAACTCAACTTACAAATATTGAAAACAAGTTTGATAACATCAAGAATACCTTAAGTCGATTAGAGGTATTTCTAAATCAAGGGTCTGAAACAAAGAAGGCAGGCAGCTGCAGCCAATCCAATTCCGTTACAGATATGATGATTGATATTGGGGATATGTCCGAAATCATTGGTGAGGGACTGGAAAATGTCAATAGCGGAAGTTCCTCAGTGAAAACTAGTGTAAAGAGGAGGCACGAAGACGAATCCTCCGATACAGATGGAGGTGATTGGCATGTTATGCATAACAAGAAAAACAAAAGGTTTAAGAATCGACAACATTCGATCTAACGTTAATATCAGTGACACTATCTCTGTAGCACTTCGTAGTAGTGGTGTGCGATCCATCGAAAACCATCGATGGTTTTGTTCTACGATCAATCGAAATTTCGATGGTTTTCAACCATCGAACGATTTTTATAAAACACCGATTGCCAGCGATGGTGGTTTACAAACCATCGATGGTAAATGGTTGGTTAAGTCAAATCACTAGACGAGACGACCAATGCGGTTTCGAGATTTGGCGCTGGCCTCCCATTGGTGCTTTATACCAGATAAAGAAGGTGAGAAGTGTCAGATAGTGGTGTGCGATGGTTTAAAAACCACCATCGGTGGCACCATCGATGGTATGAACCATCATCGAAACACAACCGATGGGCACAGGAAACCATCGATGGGTTCAGAAATACCATCGATGGTTCTTTTAATTTTTTTATCTCAATAAAATAGCATAAAATCACATGGATAAAGCTTAGACTACAACAGACATTTTATTACTGATAATTTGACAAATGTAAAAGTTGGGTTTAACAAAATTTATGCAAGACATTCAAAGGCATCGATTGTAAAACCAACAATTTCTCCAAATGCTTTGGACTTAACATGGTCCTTTTTTTTCCAATGGTGCAACCTGCTTTTGAAAAAAGTCTTTGTGCAGGCACAGATGTTGCTGGTGGCGTTAAAAATCTCTGGGCCATCATTCTAAATGCAATATTTCCGTGCATCATCTTCCATGCATGCAGTGGATTACTATTATGAGGAGTCAGTGGCGATCTGTAGTACAATCTGATACTCTCTGACACTTCTCACCTTATTTATCTGGTATAAAGCACCAATGGGAGGCCAGCGGCAAATCTCGAAACCGCATTGGTCGTCTCGTCTAGTGATTTGACTTAACCAACCATTTACCATCGAAGTACAATCGAAATTTCCATCGATGGTTTGTAAACCACCATCGCTGGCAATCGGTGTTTTATAAAAATCGTTCGATGGTTGAAAACCATCGAAATTTCGATTGATCGACGAACAAAACCATCGATGGATCGATGGTTTTCGATGGATCGCACACCACTAGTGTCAGAGAGTATCAGATTGTACTACGATCATTGTAGATTGTCGATCATAATAGTAATCCACTGCATGCATGGAAGATGATGCACGGAAATTTTGAATTTAGAATGATGGCCCAGAGATTTTTAACGCCACCAGCAACATCTGTGCCTGCAGAAAGACTTTTTTCAACAGCAGGTTGCACCATTGGAAAAAAAAGGACCATGTTAAGTCCAAAGCATTTGGAGAAATTGTTGGTTTTACAATCGATGCCTTTGAATGTCTTGCATAAATTTTGATAAACCCAACTTTTACATTTGTCAAATTCTCAGTAATAAAATGTCTGTTGTAGTCTAAGCTTTATCCATGTGATGTTATGCTATTTTATTGAGATAAAAAAATTAAAAGAACCATCGATGGTATTTTTGAACCCATCGATGGTAATTCTGAACCCATCGATGGTTTCCTGTGCCCATCGGTTGTGTTTCGATGATGGTTCATACCATCGATGGTGCCACCGATGGTGGTTTTTAAACCATCGCACACCACTACTTCGTAGCAAAATCAAGCATAGTAATTCCCAAACTAATGACACCCTCGAAAAGGGAGCCGTTTACATTCCTCCAATCATCATTCGACACCACGGTAAACCAATCAAAGAAATTTTGGACGAGATTAAGAGCCACGTATCTCTAGACAAAATTACTGCTCACACAGGTCGGAAGGACACCATTAAAATCAAATGTCATGATGAGGAAACTCACAAAATTCTAGTGTCTGGGGTTAAGAGTAATGATGTGCTAAAGATACAGCATCATCAACTCAAGTCCGAGAAACCGCTTAAATACGTAGTCCGAAATATTGATACGACTTATGACATTGAAGACTTCTGCGAAGACCTCAGAAAAGCAAATTACTTTCCCGAAAAAGCAATTAGGCTTAAAAAAGCAAATGGTGCTGTTGATATGCCTTTAGTCTTGGTTCTACTACAAAATACGGAACACAACAGGTCCTTTTTAAGCTTGAAACGTGTCGGTCCTCTAGCTGTTAATGTTGAAATTTTTAGAAGTAACATAAGACCCCTGCAGTGTTACAACTGTTTGCGATTCGGTCACGTCTCCCAAGGTTGTAACGAATCGCCTCGATGTAACAAATGCGCTGGCAACCACGAGTCGAGGGAATGTAGCAATGTTAAGGGTAAAGACCCCCCTAAGTGTATTAGATGCGACGGTCAGCACACGTCTAGTTACACTAAGTGTCCTAAATATCCCCATGTCAAAAGGCTCAAAAGCAACAAAGTGCTAGAAGGAAAAACCTATGCTTCGGTTGCATCCAGCGCAAATGACTCAGATATGGTTAATCCAAACCAGCTACGTAGTATTTATAGATACTTAGGGAATTTGTTAAACGTCAACAAGGAAAGTGGTAAAGTAATGCCACAGGTCGCGTCTGAGAAATCTAGCAAATAATCATGGATAGACACCCACACAAGACCATTAATCAAGGAAAACTCCGTTGCAATATTTGGAATGCAAGAGGAATTGCTCGCAAGCGCATCGAGTTCTACAATTTCCTCTTAAACTGGAATGTCGACGTCGCCTTCGTGTGCGAGACGCACTTGAAACCAACCCAAGTGTTCAAATTGCCTGGCTATCATGTCTATCGCAGGGACCGGCCTCTGGGTAATAATGCCAGCCGCGCGTTTGGTGGAGTAGCAATCATTATCAAGGATGGCATTATTCATCGTGAGTCTGTCACTCCCAACTACGAAGGAATGAAAGCCGTTTCCGTGATTATTAATGACGCTGGTGCAGGCGAAATCAAGCTCACCTCATTATATAACTCGCCTAAATACAAGGCTTGGTCTTTGCGAGCTTGATGAGCTTCTTTCCGGGCCCATTCCAGTAATAATGGCGGGAGACTTAAATGCCAAACACCAAGCATGGAACTCAAAATGCTCAAATCAAAATGGTAATATCTTATATGGTTACACCCTAAACGAGATTAACACCTTCGTTGCTGGCCCCCTTGAGGACACGTACTACTGTGACCACTCTCCTGTCAGCGATGTGCTGGACATAGCAGTTCTTAAAGGTTTCTTCAATCCCTATAATATATTTACAGTAGACGACTTAAACTCTGATCACCGACCAGTCATGATTGTCTTCGACGGCTTAGACATTGATGTGAAAATAGGGCTTCGCACCAAACAGGACTGGAAGCTCTTTAAGGATATACTTCGAGAAGATAGCGTTCCATACAAGGAGGTTAACGACAACGAGGACATCAACAAAATTATCAGTGCAATCACTCGTGTCATCAAGGATGCTACTATTTCTAGTACCACCACTGCTGACCGAAAACGTCCCAAACACCTCGACCTCCCTCCTCACATTAGGCATCTCATTCTTGAAAGGAATTCATATAGGAGACTATGGCAACGCAAGCGACTACCCTATTTCAAGACTAAGTACAACAGGCTTTCTCGCAAGATTCAGGAAGAGGTAAACTTTCTACGAGCAGAAAGGTGGAGCGAAAAACTGAAGCCTTTGTCTGTCCAGGATAACTCACTCTGGGGTACTGCGAGGGCCTTAAAGGGAAACAGACCCATCCAATTACCGCCACTGCTTGCAGGCAATGGCAGCGTTGTCACCAGTGATGAGGAAAAGGCTCAGCTGATCGCCGATTCCCTAAAAAGTCAATTTACCACGCCTGGTGAGACAGACTTGGACAGCCTTCAAAACACTCAGCTAGTTAACAATGGGTGCATCGCTTACCAGTGCATTCATCGTGTTCCCACCCCTGTGGAAGTCATTAGTGCCCAAGAAATCTCCGACGTCATCAAGCGACTTAAGACAAAGAAAGCAGCGGGCATTGATTGCATCACTAACAGTGCTCTCAAGAACTTGCCTTCTAATATTATCTCGATCATCACCAAAGCCATGAATGACTGCTGGAAACTTGGTTACTTCCCCGACCAGTGGAAAGAATCCGTCATAGTTACCATACCAAAGCCTGGTCTAAACCCTGCTCTTGCTGTCAGCTACAGGCCCATAAGCTTACTACCTATGTTATCCAAAGTCTTTGAACGCTGCATTCTGAAGAGGTTTAACGAATTCTGTGTAGCAAACAATCTCGTTCGTGATGAGCAATTTGGCTTTCGCCCAGGTCACTCCTGCCAACTTCAGATCTGGAGGCTTGTTGCAGACCTAAACACTCCTCTTAACTGTGCTAAGTATGGTGATCTTGTCTTCTTGGATGTTCGTAAAGCTTTTGACCAGGTTTGGCACAACGGCCTCATATTCAAGATGATTACATGTGGTTTTTCGGACAAACTTATTAGCTTGATTAATTCCTTCCTCTCAAACAGGATATTTCGTGTCAAGGTTGGCTGCTCCATGTCAAACCCTTGTGACGTCAATGCTGGTGTTCCCCAGGGCTCTGTCCTAGGGCCTGCATTGTTCAACTTTTTCATCAGTGACTTCCCAACTTTTACCAAGTGCAAACTATATCTGTTTGCTGATGACGCGGCCATCATGACTACTGACCGCAATCCCGCTCACGTCATATCACGCTTACAAAAGGCCTTACAATTGTGCGAAAAGTGGTTTGCAAAGTGGAGACTCGACCTGAACGTTGACAAATGCAAGGCAATGTTCATTAAGAAGAAACTTCGGAAACCACCGAGTCCTCTCTTCCTTTCTGGTAAAGAGCTCGAATGGGTTAAGAATTACAAATACCTCGGAGTGATGGTAGATGCCAGGCTAAATTGGAGTGACCAAGTCTCCTATGAGATAAGTAAAGCTAAAAAGGCCAAGTTTAGTCTAGTTGCTCTTCTGGGCGAAACAGCGCCCTTGGAATGGATAGCAAACTCTTGCTTTATAAGATGGTTATACGAACCATTCTTCTTTATGGTAAGCCTGCCTGGGCTACAATATGTAAGACCAGATGGAAGGATCTCCAAACCTTCCAAAACGTTACCCTGAGGACTATCGCCCAACTTGACAGGAGAGTCGCAACAAATATTTCTATTGCTGAGGATTTCCATATACCTCCAATTGGTAGCTATGTCCAGGAGTCGTTGAAGAAGTTGCGTCCGAAGATTAAGGACCATCCTAATCCTCTGGTTGCAGATATTCTGGAGCATCCACTCACATTTAGAAGTTTCCTCAGGCATCGCAGGCCTCGTCACGTCCTGGACATCGATTTCGACGATATTCAAAAGGCCATCTTTCCCGATTACTGGCTCTCGTAGCTCCATGTCCCTCGTCAATCAACAATCAACTTCATCGTCCTTATAGGAAAGGACTCCATCTTATCCCCTGAATGACTTAACTAAGTTTCGTCTGGCTTCTTGCCTAGTTCAGTGTACTTCCCTTGGTTACTTCCTGGCTGAGTATGGCAGTGAAAGCGTTGCTTTCGGACCGCTCGTTTCGTTTTTCCCTGCGCTGTTCGATTGTCGATTGTCTGACCAAGAACCAAAAAGTTGAGAAAGAAGACAATGCTCACCTTTACCTACGAGTGTCGTACTTCTGGGGAGGGCTGAAACATCACAGCAGGTTGTTCGATAGCCATTACGTAAATAAGAACAACAAATATGATCTGGAAAACCAAAGTCTGTGCATATCTTCCCCTCCACACAGCCTTCTCCTACGCAAATGGTGTGAGATGGCAAATTTTCGATAGACGGACAAACTATATAAAATAATTAATCAGTGCATTTATATTATTTTCTTTTTATCTTAAGTGTAAGGAAAATTATCATTTTCATATTGAATATGGCACTTAAATAATTTTACAATTATACCATTAAAATTTCGGAAGAAAGTTTAATTTTCTTGTCACTTTGCAATATATCTCCCTTTGTGATAGTGTATTTTATGCCGCCACATTTAAATGAAGTAATACATTCTAAAACAGCATGCGATGTTTTACTTTACATGTATGTATGTCATAGCACTGAATTCCTCCATAGTTAAATTAAGCCTAGAGAGTTCTGCCTTTTTATCAAGTCTCCTTTAAGAATAATTTTTTACAGAAAGACAACATTTATCTTGTAATACAGGGTGTATCTGAACGGTCTGACCAAACTTACAACATGCGTTCCTTGTAGCCAGAGAAGCAATTTACAGAAAGAAACAGGACCCGTAAACTATGGCAACGCTATCGTGAACCTTGGCTCAAAACCAAGTATAACAGGCTAGTGCGAAGAGTCCAAGAGGATATAAAAGAGCTTCGCGACGCTAGATGGAATGATAAACTCAAAAGCTTGTCGGCTCGCGACAATGCCATTTGGAGTATGGTCAGAGCTTTACAGAAGAGGAAGAATGATACGCTTCCTCCACTACGTATTCCACAAGGTGACTATGTGCAAACTGATCATGACAAGGCCCAAGTCATTGCAGATTCACTGGAAATGGAGTTTGTTACTCCTACCAACGATAAGCCCGAGAGCCAAATCATGTTTCAGCGTGTGGAAGAATGTATTGTCAACTTTGATGAAGTCCCGCAGCATTTAACGAAGTACAACATCGAGGCTGGAGAGATCGCCAACATCATAAGTAAACTGAAAAAGAAGAAAGCTCCAGGAAAAGACAAGGAGAGTAATAACGCCCTTATGAATCTCCCAAAGAACTTTATTGACTTTCTCACCAATATCATTAGCGACTGCTGGAAATTTTCTTACTTCCCTGTGGCTTGGAAATAATCTATTGTGTTGAGTATCCCCAAGCAGGGGCAAAATCCTGCAATTCCCGCGAGTGACCGACCTTTTAGCCTGCTACCCACGATGTCCAAGGTGTTGGAGAGAACGATCCTCGTCAGATTCCAAGATCACTGTCTAGCAAATGACCTTTTTCGGGAAGAGCAGTTTGGCTTTCGTGCTGCCCACTCTTGTCCGATGCAGATATGGAGGCTCGTTGAAGACCTGAGCACCCCCTGAACCTATCCAGGTACTATGGGGTGGTATTTCTCGATGTCAGTAAAGCTTTTGACCATTGTGGCATGAGGGCCTTGTCTACAAAATGATCAGAGACGGGTTCCCTGCCGATTTGATTTTAATGGTGAAATCCTTTCTTGACGGCAGATCCTATCAAGCCAAAGTTGGAGAAAATCTTTCCACACCCCGTGTTGTAAAGGCCAGTGCCCCTCAGGGTTCTGTCCTTGGGCCTGTGCTATTTAATTACTTTGTACATGATTTCCCGAAACCTGATAATTTTAATCTGTATATTTATGTGGATGACACTGCCATTATGACATGGGCACACCAGCCGGCTCACGTTATCACTCGGCTGCAGTGCGCCTTGAAGCAGTTCGAAGACTGGTTTAACAGCTGGAAGTTGAACCTTAACGTCGGAAAGTGCAAGGCTTTGTACCTCAATAGGAAGCTCAAGCATCCCCCAGATTCTCTTGTTCTGTTCAATAAGAAACTGGACTGGGTGGACAACTACAAGTATCTGGGAGTTATCATTGACTCAAGACTCTCATGGAACCGGCATATGTCCTATGCTCTGAACAAAGCGAAGAGGGCTAAATACAGTATCATAGCTCTCATGGGTCGCAACAGCGCCCTCATCATTGACAACAAATCAATTATCCGGACCATACTCCTCTATGGTATGCCTGCGTGGGCGTCTATCTGTAAAATCCGTCGGAGTGAACTACAGTCATTCCAGAATGTTACCTTGAGAACCACTGCCCAGCTGGACAGAAGGACGGTGAAAAACCAATCCATCCACTTGGATTTAAACATGGCCCATATCGAAAAGTTTATACAAGATCTCCTTTTGATTATAATACAGAAGATGAAGACTCACAACAATAAGCTTGTGAAAGGGATACTGAAGAACTCAATGAATATGAACTGGCATACGAAGTATTGTAAACCGAGGCACGTTCTTGACATCAATTTTGAAGATATTAGCAACGTCTCTTTCCCAGACTACTGGAAGATTTGATAATCTTCTTTCTCCTTGTATTTTTCATTTCGTTTGTTTTATTGTTTCTGACAATCGTCAATCTTATTTTCTTTTTTGTATAATATGGAAGATCGCTTGGGTTGGTTAGGCTTCTTGACTACCTCTGTGTATTTCATTTGGAGTTTATTCTGGTTAGATGAGCTTTGTGAAAGCGCTGCTTTCGTCCCATCCAAACAAATGTACACTTCACTGTTCGATTTTCGATTGCATAAGTAATACGGTACAGTATTTAACATTTTGTTGAGTCCTGACCAAGGACCAGAAAGTTGAGAAAGAAGACAATACTCACCTTTACCTACGGGTGTCGTACTTCTGGGGAGGGCTGAAACATCACAGCAGGTTGTTCGATAGCCATTACGTAAATAAGAACAACAAATATGATCTGGAAAACCAAAGTCTGTGCATATCTTCCCCTCCACGCAGCCTTCTCCTATGCAAATGGTGTGAGATGGCAAATTTTCGATAGACGGACAAACTATATAAAATAATTAATCAGTGCATTTATATTATTTTCTTTTTATCTTAAGTGTAAGGAAAATTATCACTTTCATATTGAATATGGCACTTAAATAATTTTACAATTATACCATTAAAATTTCGGAAGAATGTTTAATTTTCTTGTCACTTTGCATTATGTCTCCCTTTGTGATAGTGTATTTTATGCCGCCACATTTAAAATGAAGTAATGCATCCTAAAACAGCTTGCGATTTTACTTTACATGTATGTATGTCATAGCACTGAATTCCTCCATAGTTAAATTAAGCCTAGAGAATTCTGCCTTTTTATCAAGTCTCCTTTAAGAATAATTTTTTACAGAAAGACCACATTTATCTTGTAATACAGGGTGTATCTGAACGGTCTGACCAAACTTACAGCATGAGTTCCTTTTAGCCAGAGAAGCAATTTATAGGGTGAGTCAGTCAATTTCAGATCATTTCACTCGAATGACGTGCATTAGGGTAAACAATTGAAAAAATATGAGCGCCATATCGAATTTCTAAATAGTTGGAGTTTGTATTGTTGCAACGGCGCTGCATGAAAATCAGATTGTTGAAAAATGGCGCCCGCTTTATCAACAGAGCAGAAATGCAAGGTTGTCGAATGGTATTTCGAGACAAAATCACCTGTAACCGTGCAAAGAAAGTTCCAGAAGGAGTATAAGTGTCGAGACGCACCAGGCAGGCAAGCAATCATGGATTTCGTCAAGCAATTTCGTGCCACTGGATGTGTTAAAGGCAAGAAAAAAGGCGGGAGCGAAGCTCGTGTTCGAACGGCCGAAGTTGTCGAAAATGTTCGCACAAGGTTGGTCGATTCCCCTACCAAAAAATCTGTTCGCCGCCTATCCATTAAAGAGGGGCTGTCGTATACCACGACGTGGCGAATTTTTAGAAAGGATTTACACCTGTTCCCGTATAAGATCCATGTTTATCAGGAGTTAACAGACACTGGAAGACAGAAGCGACAACAATTTGCGATGGAGTTTGGAGCAGAAATGGAAGCCAATCAGGACATTGTAGACAACCTGTCGGTGTCAGATGAGGCCTTCTTCCATCTGTCAGGTGACGTTAATAAACACAACGTTCGTTTTTGGGGTTCCCAGCACCCTCATGAGATCCATAAGTCACCTCTTCATCCACGAAAGGTTATGGCTTGGTGCGCGTTTTCCAAAAGAGGCATCATTGTTCCGTTCTTTTTTGAGGGCACCGTAACGTTACAGGCTTACCTTAACATGTTGGAAACCTTCATCATCCCCGAGCTGCAAAGGAGGCGTATACCGTTCGACATCAATGGTTTCAACAGGATGGGCTAGGCCTCACACCACTAATGAAGTGCTAGACGTTCTCAATCAGAAATTCGGAAATCGTGTCTTTTCAAACAGGTTTCCAGATCGATTCGGGGGTGGCTTTCTTTGGCCCCCTACGAGTCCTGACCTAAACCCATGTTATTTTTATCTCTGGGGGTTCCTTAAAGACAGTGTGGTCACTACAGCACCAAGAACCCTAGACCATCTGCGACAAAGCATCGTCGACTGCTGCACCCTTGTGGATGCAGAAATCCTGGATAGGGTTATGAACAATTCACCATTCGGCTGCGACCAGTTCAAAACGTTCTTGGTGGCCATATTGAGCATACCATCAAGACTTTTCCACGGGAATAAAAACTCTGAACTGCCTAAAATATCATACTGAAATAAATAATAATAATTATTAACTGGAGAAACGTCTCCAAGCATAGGTAATGATTTTTCAATTGAAAAATGGAAGGAAAAATTCTGCGACCCTGATTCGAACCAGGAACCTCGACTATCATGGCCGATGCCTTTACCGATTGGGCTATCGCAGACACCACGGACAGCCAAGCTGTCTCAAGGTGTCTTAAAGACAACCAAGTGGTCACGGTTGAAAGCCCAATGGGAGATGGGAACCTGGCCCGCAGATCGAGAATTTCTCCACCCCAAACCATCAGAAAGTTGATGAACTCACAAGTAAATAATAATAATAATAGCCCAATTGGTAGAGGCATCGGCCATGATAGTCGAGGTTCCTGGTTCGAATCCGGGTCGCAGGATTTTTCCTTCCATTTTTCAATTGAAAAATCATTACCTATGCTTGGAGACGTTTCTCCATTTAATAATTATTATTATTTACTTGTGAGTTCATCAATTTTCTGATGGTTTGGAGTGGAGAAATTCTCGATCTGCGGGCCAGGTTCCCGTCTCCCATTGGGCTTTCAACCGTGACAACTTGGTTGTCTTTAAGACACCTTGAGACAGCTTGGCTGTCCGTGGTGTCTGCGATAGCCCAATTGGTAGAGGCATCGGCCATGATAGTCGAGGTTCCTGGTTCGAATCCGGGTCGCAGAATTTTTCCTTCCATTTTTCAATTGAAAAATCATCATATTGAAATGCTAAGTTTGTAAACATTAATGGGTCAATAAATCATAGTACTGAAATGGTCAGTAATTGACTGAATCACCCTGTATGTCCCATGAACATACGGTCGAAAACGCTTCCTTCTGGAGATACAACCGAGTGACGTTGTCCTACACGTCAACTGAAAACAGTTACTTTGTATGCCGATAATCGAGGGCGTGCGTGATAATCTTATCCAACCTTCATTGTTTCCACCCCCGTAGCAGATGATGATACTCTTCGGCAGCGAATCATGGACAATTGCGATGTCATCCGTAACACACCCGGTATTTTCCAACGCGTTCGCCAGTCAATGAAACGACGTGTGCAGACCTGCGTGGAATCTAACGGAGGTCATTTCGAGCATGTAGTATAGCACCTCTGGACTGTTCTGTTACTGTATAAGCCGGAAATAAACCTAGTTTGTAACGCTGAACGGATTTGATGTGACAATTGCGCCAGCTATTGTAGAACAACGTCGCATGGTTATATCTCCAGAAGGAAGCGTTTGTGACCCTATGTTCATGGGACATATATTGCGTCTCTAGCTACAAGGAACTCATGCTGTAAGTTTATACAGGCCGTCTAGATACACCCTGTAGATTTAAGCAATTTACTTTCATTAAAAAATCGAGAGGTCTTTTTTTTGGTCCTTCTTTTAGAGTACAGGATTAGAAATTACAGTGCTGGACAGAATTATAAACTCACTGTCACGGAATTCACATTACGTAATGAATTCCGACGACGTCAACCATCATCGGCGTACACGTGTCTTCTATGCTAAGAGAGCAGGCGAGGGTCGACGAAAGGAGATACGTCATGTAATGCTGCACTCGAGAGCCAATCACGAGCAGGAGCGCCAAATTCGAGAGGAATCGTGTAGCTGCAGGAGGGAGAGGAGTCGTTATGTGGAAGCCAACCGAGAGGGGTCGGGAGAATACTCGACGACGGAGAGAAGGCGCCCCGGCCGAGGGAGAATGCTGCCGGCGATAGGAGCAAGGAGTAAGGCAGCAGGAAGGTCCGCCGTGATAGGTTCACCGTCCCCGGCTTCGCAGCTAAACGTCAAGGAATTCGTTACGTCGGAGACCAGCACCCCCGTTACGACGAAGCCAGAGCGTTCGAGGAGCGAACGGTGGAGCGAGCGGAGCACGGAGAGTGGAGGCGGTACGAGTGAGGTAGCAGGACCCTGGATTTCGTACCTGGTAAGCGCCCAGTTTTATGTTGCAAGGCATTTCAGCGAAGCAAGGGAGTGCTTTTTAGAATTACGTTATCCGGAGCTACGTAGCAGCTCAAGCATCCAAAGCTCGTGGCCCTTTGGCCTTAAAGCGTACCTGGTTCACTATGTGGGGATTACCTATGTAATTCGCCATCATCCGTAACTGCTCGTTTATCTAGCTCATACCTGGGTGTTCCAGTTTTCTGGTGCTGTGTGTGACTTTGTTCGCTGTTATTGTAAAAAGGGAAAGAACGAGCAAAGCAAAGAACGTGGCGGTAACTGTGCGCCGCATTTCTCCCATAAGCGTTATGGTTGAGGTACGATTGGAGACGGTTTAGCGTCACTCAATTAATCCAGCGAATTGTAAAGATCTGTGTTAGATGTAGCAGACATGTATTCTAATTCCTAACTGGGTTGAAATAACATTTCTCAAAGTGTAGTTTGTTGCTAAGACATTCATTCTGAATAGTAGAAGGGTGTAGCTTAGTTGTGTTTAGGTTTCTGTGTGATATTTATAAGTGGCGCCGAAATTGTGTTTTGCTATTGATACACTCGGTATACTTGTAACGTAGTGTATGCTTATAAGACATTCTTTAATTTATCATAGTTAGAGAACTGAACTATTTAAAGGACGTTTATTCTTTGTTACGATGTTGCATATGTGTAAAGCTAATTGATTTAGTGGCATCAAGGCTTTAGCGAATCATTATATGTGTGATTGGACATTATTGAGGCACAGTGTAGCCCTACTAGACTTTCTTTAATTTTTATGATATTGGGGTATAGAATTGTGAATGACTTTCATGTTCTGTTATACCGATGTAAATGGATAAAGCTGTTAGATTTAAATTGTATCAAAGCTTTAGTGATTTATCATTGTGTCTTATATCTAAAAATTGAAGTGTGCATATTCTGAATTATATTTACTTTGGTGTTGTGGGGATGAAATATAAATTATGTGTTATGTCTAGTATGCATTAATCATAAGATTATTAACTTTAAGATTTGTATTGGATATAACATGATTTAACCTAAGAGGTTTAGTTATACGTTTGAGTTGTGAGTTTTAGGTTTACCTAGGATAAGTCTCCTATTTTGATATTAATAGTGATAATTTCTTATTCTTGTTACGTATTCTAATATTTACCAATAAACTTAATTATTTAAAATTTACCCCTTCCCTGTCAAAGTGAGTCTTTTACTTCCACTGCGTCATTGCTCACGCTTTTTAATAATTTCTCCGTGACACTCACATGAATTTTGAACCAAACTTTACTAAAAAAAAAAAAAAAAGATCTACATCAGCTTTTTACATATCATTTTTCAAACATAAATTTACCACTTTGCTTATTGTCATTCGTATATTTTAAAAATTTTGTGAACAACAACAATAAACTCATAATTTCACTTGGACAAAATTATAAACTCACCCTTAGAAAACAGAAGTGTGGCGATTATTTTTCAAACATTAGTACTTTGTTGGTCCTCCATTGTTTCTTATGACTTCAAACATTCTGTTTGGCATCTAATCGACAGGTTTATGCAAGTACTCAATGGTGACAGATTTCTATCCTTCCATGATGGCAGTGGTGAGATCTTGAGTAGTCTGGAATTGCCGATGAACTTTATAAAGAAGACGTGCTAGTTGTCCCCATACATTCTAAATTGGGCTGAGGGCTGGGGAGCATGACGGCCAACATAAAACATTTATCTGCTGCTCTTGAAACCATTTTTTCATAAGGTTGGAACGATGGCATGGAGCATTACCTTGCTGGAAAGACCAGTTATCTCCACTAAGCATTTCACCGTAGCTTGAAAGTTGAGTTTCCAGCAGCACTTTGTATCTTGCAGAGTCCATCCATCCATTGATCACTACCATATCACTTTTACTCTGATAAGAAAAAGTCCCCCAAACCATCACTGAGCCACCCCCTATTTGACGACTCAGTTTAAGCTATTCATCTTGTCTGATGTTATGCCAATAATAGTCCCATCCATCGGGACCATCAAGGTTGAATTTCTTTTCATCAGAGAACACCACTGTGTACCACTCGTGAGTCCATGCCATTTTTTCTCTACAAAACTCCAGTCTTGCATTTTTGTGAGCTTGGTTTAGAGGTGGTTTTCGTAGAAATTTTTTGTAGACAATGATGGGAGTTGTTGCAGAACCTGTGCAACAGTGCGCCGAGAGCAGTTAAGTGAAAGTACATCTACAATGTGTCCAGCAGAAAGATTGCTTCCAGTTGCCGGTCGTCGAATGAGATTCATCTCGAGAGCTTAAGATTTTTTTCCTTCCTGTTCGTTTCTTCGCTTTCCCATCAACTTCCCGTTGTAATACATTTCTGACAGCACACTGGGATCGGTTAAGATGAGCTGCAATTTTCATTTGGGACATTCCACATCCATGCAACATCAATACTGTCTTAATGTCTGTCTCACTAAGCTCTGTTCATCGTGGCAATGTTTTACACAGTATAAATCCGCAGCAGACACTTTCTTACAATAAGTGATTGCAAATACAACCTTTTTTGCAATTTGCATATGATAAAAATAGACGGGCCAACACATTTTTAAGGGTGAGTTTATAATTTTATCCAAGTGAAATTATGAGTTTATTGTCGTTGTTCACAAAATTTTTTAAATATACGAATGAAAATCAGCAATGTGGTAAATTTATGTTTGATAAATGATATTTAAAAAGCTGATGTAGATCATTTTATTTTTAGTAAAGTATGGTTCAAAATTCATGTGAGTTTATAATTCTGTCCAGTACTGTACATTTTGTTTATTCCCAGTTACGTATTGTAAAACATCTATCAATTCTTTTATTCCATGTTCCATTTACTGGACAAATTTATATATTCGATGCATTCCTGAAGAAAAGATATGACAACAACCATTTACAACGGTAACATACATATTATTTCACATGTTCCTCTTTACTAATACACGGAGTAGACATCTTCCCTGTTAGACAAGAAATTTTTTTTACCAATTTCATAGTGAAAGATTCATATAAACTTTTATCCAAGCTGATTTATACAAGAGTTTTATCCAAACTGATTTATTGAAATACATCTTTCAACGCTCACAGACGTTAAGATTCGAGAAATTTGGCTCCATTAGTTCATTACTGATTAATTCTGGAACGTGTCCATACGATTTATGCTAAAAACTGTGGACACTAATATCAGCAAACAACAACGCAAAAACACTATTACACAAAAAATATTTTAATGACACAGATATACATTTCGGGGGCTACCCTCCCTTCACCAATGAGTCCAGGAAGCATAGCCTCCGAAATGTGCATGTGGGTCATTAAAATATCTTTTTGTGGAATAGTGTTTTTGCGTTGTTGTCTGGAAGGTGTATATCCCAAGTAAGATTATTTAGGAGGGGCGATCAAATCTGACCTGGACTTTATTTGTAAACTTCATTGTTGTAAAAATCTCAACTTTCATTGTTGGGATAGCACTACTGCCTGTCATGCAAAGGCAGCACCACGACAATCCACTGTTTCTTTAAACAAAATGGCGGACAGCGATGTGTCGACCAAAGTGGAAAAACTAATAATCATCAACTTTCTCCACAAGAAAGGTGTTGGTTGGTTAGGTTTCTTTGGTATTAACATCCTTTTCAACTGCTATGATCATTTCAGGACGGCGTTATAGGAGCCGCAAATTTTGCCTCCCAAGGGTTCTTTAACGTGCAGCCGACACGGGACCAACGGCTTTACTTCCCTTCCGAAGGAAGTGCATGATCTCAGGATTTTCCCCCTGAAAAAATCCTCGTCGTCCTAGGCCGGGCTGGAACCCGCGTACTCGGGCTTCAAAAGCGATCACGCAATCACTGAGCCACTGAGGCCGATACAACGAAGGTGTGAAAGCATCTGAAATTCATCAGAGACGTCAAAAACAGTCCACAGAGTCGTGTTTGTCTCCATCATCCGCCTTTGCTTGGTGCCAAAAGTTTGAAGGAGGGCGAGAATCCAGCGGCAATGAACCTCATAAGGCAAGGCCAGCAACGGCTGTCAATGATTGCATCATCGCACGAATAAATGAGCTGATAAGCGACAACAGGCGTATTTATGTCCGAGAATTGGCTTCAATACTGAACATCAGCACTGGAAGTGTGGAGACCATCATCCACGAAAAGCTGAAATTCAACAAGATCTGTGCCAGATGGGTCCCTAAGAAACTCTCAGAGGATCACAAAACCACCGGGGTGGGAATGTGTTTCATGCTGCTGCAGTGATATGGCAGAGAAGGTGACAGCTTCCTAAGGCGTGTTGTGACCATCGCCTGGACGTGCATTCATCATCATACTCCTAAAAGTAAGCGTGTGAGCATGGAGTAGCGACACACTGACTCACCACGACCCAAGAAATTCAAGATGACAGCGTCGGCAACGAAAGTGATGGCGACTATATATTCTGGGACATTAAGGGTATCATTCATGTAATTTTCTAGAAGAACGTTGAACCATAAATGCACCTTACTACGGTGACATTTTGAGGACATCCCTGAAGCCGGCATTAGGAAAATGCGATCAGCACTCCTTACCAGTGGTATTTGTTTTCTGCAAGACAATGCCAGAGCACACACCGCCAAATTGACTAAGGGGAAACTGACTAAGGAGAAACTGACGGAACTCAAATGGTACATCCTTTAATATTTCCATACAGCCCAGATCTCTCCCCTTGCGACTATCACCATTTTGGACCACTGAAAGAGTTCTTGGGAGGACAGAGGTTCGGCTTTAACAAGGAAGTGAAAAAGGCAGTCCTGACGTGGTTTCGACATCAGCTTGAAGATTTCTACAGAACCGGTATCCAGAAGCTCTCAGAACGCTGGTAAAAATGTGTAGATGTCAAATCCTCGGAAGAGAAGATTCGTCAGAAATTACGATTCCGAGGGTTTGACATGGAAAGAGCAGAGAACAAGAGGAACGAACACCCCCGGCCGTAATGGACCGGCGGAAAGGAGAGCAAAGCAGAAGAAGAAAGGCGATTGGAGAATCCAGTGCGCAGAAGCGGCACACAATCCTCCGAGCAAGAATAAAAGGAGGAGGACGAGAGATGGAAATCAGACAGTAATCGACTCCCGATCGATGACGAGAAAGGAACCCGATTCCTGTGCAGAATTTACATCAGAACTTTACATTTACATCAAAGGCTTCAACCCCCCCCGCCGAACTTTTCCAATTTACATCACATCACCATGGAGAGCATGGTGATGATGATTTCTGATGGCTCCTTTGCCGTAGGGACGTTTATGAAGGAGTTATACGCTAAGACGCATGTTCCCCCGGTTTTTCTGTCCGACGACCCCGCCGTTTCGGTTCTGCAGCGGTTATCCCGAGAATGCTCTGCCGACAGCATAACGTAGCAGACAGAATAGTGGCTGCTGATTTTGTGAAGGTAGGATCGACCATCGTCCACCTGATTCATGCAGACTTCGGACATTTCCCAATTCTTGTCCGAGGTGCATCTCCACTGATAGAAGAATCCTATCTGAAGAACTACAGGTCCAGCTATGGGGAGGTGCGGAAAGTTACTTATCCGCAATACCCGGATTCTCCCCTGCAAAAGACTGGCGACAGCGTTCTGGACATGAGGCTTCAGAAGGACATTCCCGACACCCTTGTGTTGTATGGAGAAAAAGTCTCCGTGTTGAGGCAAACGCAGTGCTGCTGATACTGCAAAAAGCCGACCTACGTGAGGAGAGCTTGTCCTCTCCTCAAGAAATGTGAAACATGTCAATGCATCGTAGGCAAATACCACCATTGCCCAGAGAGGACCCTCGCAGCACCAGCAGCTCAATCGTCGCCATCAAAAGGAATGTCATCCCAGCAGTCAGCAGTGATAAAATCGCCGGAAAGAACATCAACGTTGTGTAGCGCTAATCCGCCTTTACCTCCTCTTCGGAAACTGAGTGCGACGCCAACTCCGCTGCCTCTTCCTGCTGAGTCGAGGGAGGAAATGCCACCTCCGCCTCCTCCCCTGCCTCCATAGTAAAGTGGTTTCGAAAGTGATCCCCTCTCCACATCCCTCAAGCGACATCTCGATGGTAGAGGAGGCAAGCTCGGCAGCAGAAGACGACGCAGACACTTCATTGTGTTCCGGCTCAGTTTTTGCGGAGGAGGAATTTCCAACCCTTCCACGGTCAGCGCAGACATCGATATCAAAGCCTCTGCAGACAGACTGCACATCTTCGGCCAGATTATCATCCTCTGCTGGGAATACGAATCCATCAGTGGCGAAACGGCGGGATCATCTTCTGTCAACCAAGAGTCCTTCCAAGAAAAAGAACATACGTCACCACAGCAGAAGGGATGGGACTATTGCCTCTTCTTCTACAGAGCGAGACAGCTGCGCAGATCATCAGCGCAGCCGCTCTTCTTCTTCGAGTCGGCCACGATCTCCAAGGCGGAAGAATTCCGAGCCTCATTCTGCATCTGAGAGGATGAAGTCTCCGGATAACACAGGTCAGTCTTCGAAATCTTAAATCCTCAATGAAGGTCATCTTAAACCCTCCTCGGCTCTTCGTTCAAGCAATCGGTTCTATCGACTTTCATTGCCCTGTACAGACCGCCTATTCTCTTACTACAAGAGGTGAAGTTGGTCCCTTCACAACAGTGCTACAATCTTCCCGGTCTTCGCTACCAATATCCATGCGGACAATTTTTCATAAACTCCTCGTCACCGTATGGGCAAGGGGGTTGCTACTATCATTTTCAATCCCTCCATTACAGTGTCGAATTGTGTATATGACCACGAGTGCTGGGTTATTGCAACGGATATTTCATCATCCGGCATCGAGTTCCGATTGCTTAATGTGTATGCTCCATGTGCGGCGGTAGAGAAACGGACTTTTTTCAGTGACATTAACAAATTTTTGTGTACAACATTGCCTGTAGTGATTGCTGGGGACTTGAACTGTCGTCCAGACGATTGTAACATCTTTTCGTCTGGATATGTGCATCGTTTGTGCCAGCAAAACGCATTATTCGATCTCTGGACACACCATCCACAAACTGAACAACCTGGGTTCACCTTCCATCAAGGACCCTTTGTGTCATCAAGACTCGACTTGCTTTTGATTGATAACGATTTTGGTGGTACATCTTGTAAAATGGAGGTCATTCCATGCTCATTCTCCGATCACAGTGCCATCATGTGGTCGTGGAACCCTCCTTTTCCAGCATCAACTGCAGGCAGTAGTCATCATAGCAACTGGTTCCTAAACGCGTCTCTACTTTATAAAGAAGAGTACAAGAGTATGTTCGTTCATTTTCGTGGAAAAACATCTCCACAATGTGCCTCCTACGTTAGAGACGTGGTTATTAATAAAGACTAAAATCAAACGCTTTTTTCGGAAGATTGGGTTGGACGCTGCTAGACGTCGTCGTCGTCATCTCCTCATGCTGCAAGAAATCCTGCGTCTCCTCCGTTGTTCTACTCCTAAGGAGGAGCTTGCTGATGACATACGCCAGGTGAAGAGTGAGATCAATACTCTAATGATTCGTAAGGCTGCCGGCGCCGCACTCAGAACCAAAATCACCTGGATTGCGGATGTCAGGAATATGTCATCAGCCGTGTTTGTGAGGAGAAACGAAGGACCAACAAGAAGCATTGTCATCGTTTGGTGGTAGATGGTGGGGTAATGGAGGCTGACTCTGACATCTTATCAGCCTTCCGTTCCCACTTTGCATCATTCTTTGACAACCCAATCGTTCCATCTGATGCCACGAAGGAGTGGATAGAGGCACTAAGACCTTTTTCGGAGGATACTGACCTGTGCATCACCAGTCCCTTCACTGCAGATGAAGTTAAGAAGTTTCTGTCGCGGGATGGCCGTCGTGGGTCCAGTCCGGGCTTAGATGGCATCCCGTATTCCTTCTACAATGCGACTTGGAAACTTCTTGGGCCTTTCCAGGTGAAAGGGTTTAATTCTATCATCAAAGATCCATCTTCCATCACATCGGAATTTGTTAAGGAGAAGATCATTCTGCTCCCCAAAGTGCCAGATCCAGAACTCGTGGCCCAGTGGAGGCCAATAACTCTCCTCAACACCGATTGTATGGTGTTTTTCAACAATGACTCAAGTTGTTCGCCGATGAATTTTTGACCTGGGACAGTCCTGTTCAATACCATCACGATGGATGACTGATACTCTCATTGCCATCCGATGTGTTTTGGAAGAAGCGCAAAGTCGGCAGCAAACACTTGCTATGTTAAGCCTTCACTAGAAAAAGGCCTACGATAAGGTAAATCACGAATTTCTTTTCAAAGTGTTTCATCATCTTCATCTTCAGAAATTTGCTGATAATGTCCGCGCGTATGCTTCGGCCACATGTGTGGCGATTAATGGCTCCGTTTCATCATTCTTCGAACTATCAAAGGGTGTTAGGCAGGGGTGTCCGCTATCCCCCCTCCTGTACATCTTTTACTTGGAGCCATTGCTTTAATTTTTGAATCGCCACGAGGATGTTCGGGGATATATACTACTAGTAGCGTCGACCAACCTCCGGACGCTAGCCTATGCCGATGATCTGGTGCTCTTCGCATCTGACGTATATTCCCTGAACATCTATAAAGACACCTTTGATTGCTTTAGTGTTTCGACGGGGAGCTCCATTAACCTCGTCAAATCTAAAGGTATAGCTACTGGAAAGTGGACAGCCGACGATCTAAAGAACTTTCCAATAACATGGTGTGACCAAGTGACAGTGTTGGAATATGTGTTTTCCTTTCTCCCGAACTCAGACTGCTATCACTGGCAACAGGTGATTGATAAGTGCATTTCTCGCCTTGACAAAAAGTTTCGATTTGATACTTCGATGTTTGTCAAGGTGAGGTTTGTTGAAACGCATATAATACCGATTATGACTTCAAAGTGCCTCTTCACCTTGCCTTCTAAACAAGATCTTCTAAAAGTGCGTAGTGCTGTTGTGAACTAAGCTTATGTGTGGGGTCATAAGGATCGGAGAGTGCCGTTTAGATCAGAATATATGTTCATCCCGGTGAAGTAAGGGAGATTAGGACTACCGAACATTCATCGATATCTTATAGCGGCCAGAATGAGTTAATTTTGTATTCTTGCACCTGGGATTCTTTTTTCAGGTGAACAGGTTACCGTTTCCATGTGCGTTGCCAGTGACGATGAACCTTAAAACACCGAACTTTTAATAATGTGGCAAAAGATTTTTGTGAATTTTATCTCCGGACTTAGACATTTAGACCCACAAGACTGGGGCAACCTTCGTCTTTCATGGTTCTTCCAGCAATCCACCAGGGTGTAGCCAATGACATCGTTCGGTTGCATCCAGATTATCCGTGGGCAAGCTTTGTGAAAAAAATCAAAACCCTAGCCTTCGAAAAATTGGTGATTAACATTCAATGGTGGTTGCTGCATCAGGGATTTAACACCCTCCAGCGCCTCCATCTATAGAGAGTGGTCAGATCTGCTGGTTGCCTGGTTTGTGGGATCTCCGAATCTGTATGTCATGTGTTTTACGAGTGCCTGTTCGCAGAATCCATCTGGGATCGCCTTAAACAACATTTTCGCCTGAAAGAGTTTTCTTACCAGTGTGTGCGATTCTTGATGAACGGCGCTGGTTTAAAGTTGGACCTAGCTACTTCCATCGCCTTTTTGAATCAAGAACTGTGGTGGACCAGAAACAACAGGTTTATCGGCGTTAATTAGTCAACCACTGCGGTATGGAGAAGAGGGGCGGTCCATCTTAGGTCCTTCCTCTAACTGGATTGGCAAAGGCTAGGTCCAGCTAAGTTCAAGAAGCATTATTCTTCATCTGAGCGCTTATACACGGTCATCGGAGGAGGCTGCAATAAATCCACGTTCCTCTTCACCAAACCGATGGAATTCGCATGACCGACCGGCGAGCGAACAGGCCTCCTTTGAAGGCGTTTAATTAAGTTTTACAGCCCTTAGGGACTTTTTTTAATTTCAAAAGTACAAAATTTCTTGTTTTTGCTACACTAATCTATAGACAGATTGGACAAAACATGGCTGCCTGGCCTCTCATGGCCACGCACTGGTTATAAAGGCACTCTAAGTTTAGTTAGAGTTCCTGTGTTACAGTTCTTTATACAGGAACTCTAGGTTTAGTTAGAGCACTATAATAGAGAGTACGGACAATTGGACTGCGGCGGCCATTTTGTTGCCTTTCTTCTATTTACTAACAGCTGAGCCAATGAAAAAGGACTCGCTTTAAAACTGTTTAAGTTAGACAACATAACTCCCCCCCCCCCTATTTTTATCATAAAATGTTACATATAATTTTATGCATATTTACGAATGTTACAATTTAAATTTAAGTTATTAAAGTGATTTAATTTAGGTAACATACTCCTTACATTACTAACTTAGTGATTAAACAGGACTCGCTTTAAAACTGATTAAAAGTTATACCACATTAATTGTTTTCCTGTTTTTATAATATATATTTTATTTATATTTACAAATGTGACATTTAAATTTAAGTCATTAAAATGATTTAAGTTAGATTATTTATGTTACGTCCTTCTTAGCAAATTAACAAAAAAAGATTTCTGAGAGGGGGGGGGGGGAGAAAAGAAAATCAATATTTTTTGTTACTTTTTATATTTTTTTCACATTTTTAATGACTGCTCGCATTGCCATACTCCTGCTGCCATTTTTTTTCCTGACAAGAAGGAAAGCTAGTGGCTAAAACATGAACGCCTTTAAATTTCATAAGGTCATGAAAACTCAGTTTTGATAATAAAACGCTGGCTTAATTGCTTCGTATAAATTTTTCTGCTTCTTCCAATAAGTTGTGTACAGCTGCATTTACGAATTGTAGAGGAGTTTGTTCATGGCAAATTCTAAAACATCTTAATTCAGTGAGTCTTTTGACATAGACTTGTTCCAAATTCTTCATCATGTTCAAATTGTTCTTCAGAATAGATTTTTAACATAAAAAAAAAGAAAATTCATTAATGTAGTATATTATGCATTTTACGAGTTGTAGTTCAATTGTAGGAAAAAAAAACCAGAGTAAAAAAAAAAAAAAACAGGTACAAAACACCAAGAGATAAAAGCTATGGTAAAAGGATAAAAGTGGACGTAACCTCCAAATGAAGCCTTAATTTTTAAATCATTTTTATCGAGTTATCTGAAAATTTATTGAAGTTTTTTTTCCTTGTATTGTGTAGCGAGTGTGTTTCTTAAGATTTATTTACTGAATAATTTTTTTTTATCTAGTGATTTAGTGGGATTATTCGTGATTTGTTACTGCAGTTTACTGCACAGTAGCAAGTTATTTCAGAAGAAATTGAAAGTTAACAGCGTTTAACAAGTATGCATTCGTACAGAGGCACATAGAAAATTAATACACGAAAGGCAACAAAATGGCGATCGAAGGGTCACGTGCGACCGACCAGCCAATGAGCTTGCATTCCTGGCGGCATACGTTCGGGGAAAAGAATGTCCGCACTCTCTATTATAATGCTCTAGGTTTAGTTTGCTTCTACCACTCTCTGTTGTTTATTTTGTGAACTAAAGTATACCTTAACCGCATGCCAGCTTAAGAGAGTTAGCCTAGAACTCTGCATCTAGTCGGCGTATCACGATAAATCATACACCATTTTTTAAGTTGTACTTAAAACAATACAACTATGAACACAGCGTTAATTTTCGTGTAGTAGTTTTTGCGTAAAGAGTTAACAAACAAACATACAGACAGACAGACAAAAATTCTAAAATCGATTGTTGTGGCTTCTGTTAATATTAGTAAGAACTGTCGCATAAGATTTTCTTAAATATTTTCTATGTACATACACCGTGTCTGCTACAGTTTTATTATAGGTATAAATAAAGTCCAGGTTAAATTTGAAAGCCAATCGTATTATATTTACACAAAATATTTATCCGTCTCTCACCCCCTCCCAATATCCCATACCAATTTTTAAACTGAAATTCTGGTCATCTTTCGTTATAGCATTCTACTGGAATATAGTATATAGTATATTCAATATACGATATAATACAGATGATGAGTGTTTTTAGACTTATTTATGGATAATCTTTTATATGTATGTGTTTCCTATTTTATTTTCTTTGAATTGCCAACATGCCTTCATATCTCTTATATTTGTATTAGGAGAATAAATGAAGAAATGTTCTAATAATTTGTATTAAAGTATGCATCTGCTCATTTTTAGTGTACTCATTCACCATTGAAATGATTTTTATCCAAATAAGAGGAACTCCTAATATATCTTTTTGATAAACAAAGTGGGTTTGTTTTCAGCTTTTCTTCAACTTTTAGCACTTAAAATTAGTGAGTACCAAGTTCATCAACTTTATCAACAAAAAATTTATTTGCACCTCCATCATCTTAAATTTATCAATTAAATATTCTATCTTTAACTTTTGAGATCTCAATTAGAACCAAGCAAATTTTATATTTTGGCCGAACGATTATTGCGATATTAGTATGCGGTTTAGACCGAAAGTTTCGGGTATAATATGGGTTCGGGCTGCTCGTTTCTCTTTAGCACAATTCGGTTATGATATTATATTTACTTATAGTATTTTCGATAATAACCGCTTGGTGTTGTTAAACGGGTTGCTTCTTGGTTTTAGGCATTAGGGTGTTCGGGCCTTTATTTCATTTTATACTATTTTTTGTGTTAATTGAATTTTTGTGCTTGTTTGTTATGATTTTTATAGGCTAGTGGTTGTTTTACTTTGTTTGATTTATTTTACTCTTAGTTTTATAAATTCATTGGTGTTTTTTGTTCGTTTTTTGCATGACCCCCGGGTGACAACTGTCGGTCAAATTTGACCATACGGGCCCCTGGGGCTCACTTATTTGTGATCTTTTAAAATAAATAAATAAATAAAATAAATAAATATAATTAACCTACCAATAAGAAAGGTTATCTTGTCAGAATAAAGTAATGGGTGTGTATTAAACCATTATTGTAGTTTCAAGAAAATGCTTACCTTTGCTTACAGGTGTTGTTCGTCTAGTGAAGGCTGAAACATCACTACAACAGGTTGTTTGATAGCCATTCCGTAAATAAGGACAACATATAAAATCTGGGAAACCGAACTCTGTGCAAATCTTTCCCTCCACGCAGCCTTCTCCTATGCAAGCGGTGTGTGATGGCAAATTTTCGATAGACGGACAAACTATATAAAATAATTAATAAGTGCATTTAGATTATTTTTTTATCTTAAGAGTAAAGAAAATTATCATTTACATATTGAATATGGCACTTGAATAATTTTACGATTATACCATTGAAATTTCGGCAAAAAAGTTTTAATTATCTTGTCACTTTGCAACATGTCTCCCTTTGTGATAGTCTATTTAGTGATAGTCTATTTGAACGCACAAAAATTACACAACACTACATGATATTTTATTCGTTTTTAATTTATGTTCGCCCGACTATTTTCTTTTTCCACCCAGCTGATAAACTTTTCTGGGGAAAACAAAGAGTATATACATGTATACAGGGTGATTATAAAATAACGTGAGGTATCCAGAACCCTCTAGCGAGTAAAGTATTCGACGAAAGAGCCAAATTTGATGGGCGTACATAGTGGATCATGGGATTTCAATTTTTTAAACATAAAAAATTAATACCAAAAGTCGCCACCTACATAATTTTGGCGCTGCAAAAGTGTATTAGTGTGAATACTGAAAGATTTAATGCCAAACGACACAGCACACATAAATTTTATTAACAACAAATGATTGTAAGTTACAAATGAGGTTCAATATGACCACCATCGTAATGTTCCAATAATTTCATATGACGCACGACATTTTCCACAGCGTCTCGCAACATATCAGATTTAATTTGTCTCACCTGTAACGTCATTCGATCTTTCAACGTTGCGATATCGGTGACATGCTCTTGATATACAACACCTTTAAGAAATCTCCACAACCAAAAGTCACAAGGATTGAGATTGGGCGACCTCGGTGGCCATGCCATAGAAAATGCACGACTAATGACTCTGCTGTCAGAGAAAATTTGCCTCAACACAAATGTTCTGTTCTTTATGTCCATTGTGGGGTGGTGCACCATCCTGCATGCATGTGGTCGAATCGAGACATCCTCGTTGCTGCAGTTGTGGAACCACGAAGTTCTCTAGCATATCGGCATACCTGTCAGCAGTAATGATACAGGTTACTGGTCCACTTGAACGATTTTCCTCGTAAAAGTAAGGACCGATGATAAAAGATTCTGTAAAGCCACACCACAATAGCTTTAGACTAGAGGAGAGGCTCTTGTATACTAGCGTGCGGATTATTCGCAGCCTAAATGCAACAGTTTGTGTGTTATTACCATCGCTCAAGTGAAAGTGTGCTTCGTCACTCGATAAAATCTGCCACGGCCATATACCATCTACTTGCATGCGTGCTAAGAATCTCAATGAAAAATCCGATCGGGTGGCTCCATCGCCAAGGAGCAATTCTTGAACAGAAGAGATTTTATATGGGTGAAACTTCAACATCCGATGCAGGATCTTCCGCACCGTTGTATATACGGGATCTGCATGTGCTGGGATACTGCCCGAACACAGCTGGTACCGGGCAAAGAATTGACCCATCAATTCAACAACAAGGTCATATCCACCTGTTTCCCAAACCCCTTCAATGACGGATTCAGTTGGCCACCGACCAGTTCCGACCTTAACTCCTGTGACTTCTTTCTGTGGGGGTTCCTTAAGAAGATGGTGTTCAGCACACGCCTTCTCATCATGGAAGAGTTCCGTCAGGCAATCACCGAATCTTGTGCACTGGTTGAAGTGAGATGCGAGACGCAGTGCTGCAAAACTTCACCCTCAGTCTTCGTCGTGTTGTACAGATGAATGGAGCAGAGTTCGAGCAAGTTGTTCATGATGTGTGAAATTCCAGTGTGTAATGTGTATTGTAAGATCTATATGACATTCTTATGTTTATTAGTTCCTGAGTAATAAACGATTAGAATCACCCTGTATGATATTATAAAGATGTTGAGTTTTTTTAGACTTATATGAGGATAATGTTTTATATGAATACGTTCTCTATTTTATTCCTTTGAAGTGATTTGCCAACATAACCTCACTGAAATGTTCAGTTTTTAATGAATGGAATAATGAATCTTACTTACAGGATCTTACAGGGTGAGTAAAACAAAAAACCCGGCGAGAGAAAAAAAAATAAGTCCCAGGACAATAGGTTTTGCAACAATAGGTTTATTCAAATATAGGTTTATTCAATAGTAGTTTATTCAACAAGTGTTATGCAAATGCAAGGTGTCAAAGCCAACTAGAAAGACAGGCCGGGGCACTGAAAAGTCACATGACCAAAGTAAATCGAGCAGCAATGCAATCTTCATTGTTTCTAACAACCGAAAAAACACTCATTGAAGAAATTCAAGATGGAAACAATGAAAGTTGGGTTGTCGCTCGATCTACTTTGGTCATGTGAATTTTTAGTGCCCCGGCCTGTCTTTTTCGTAGGCTACGGAGGTGTTAGGCATTACGTAATCCTAAAATAAATGTTCAAATTCTCCATCATTTTCATCAAAACACAGTGCTGCGCGAAGCTGAACTTGTCGACAAATTTTAGCGCAGAGTGATAGGGTAAACGTAGCGAATGCCTCTTCGACCAGTACTTTAACGACTTCGATGTCGTGTGGGGGTTGTGGATAGGAGCGTGGAGTTCACGTGTCACGTATGAAAGAGCTGTGCGCAGTGGAAACTATGAAACAGCCGGACACAGTAGGTAGGATGCTAAATAAAATCGGTTTAATTCTCACAAAAGCAAACTACAATCAAAGAGCTTGCGAGTAGCTGATCGCAAGGACAGCCTTCCTCCGCGACCACAGCCAGAGTCGAGGGGAAAGGTTTATAGAAACTGAAATTTACACAAATTGATAGAAGTACCCGTTATAAGCAAATACTTATGCTAAATATCTCATGGCTATCACTTGCACTGATATACATAAATTTATATGCTTAGATTCACACCTATAGTGAATCAGGTACATTAACGGTAAACTTAGAACTAATAAAAAACTCTTTAACCACAACGATAATAGATTGAAAACCAACAACCTGATACTGGAAGTACTTTTCGGAAGCAATTGCTTCCATCATTCAGCAGCCCAGGAGCACCTCAAAGAAACTGAGAGAACTGCCTGTGTCTTGAAACGGTGAGTATTTATAAAGAACAACAACCAATAAAAGAAAAGCATAAAAATCACTTTCTCTGATTGGTTACTTGGGTCAACCAACGAATTAGAGGGGAGTCGCTGATTGGGCCTCTATCTAGGTTAAGTAATAAATTACTATCCGATTGTTGGATAGCAATGCTTTCAAAAGCATCCAGCAGGTGTTTCTTGTTTATTGATTTTATCAGATGTACATTGTTGCTAGGAAAATCGTGGCCTGTGTCGATTGAATGTTTTGCTACGAAGGACTGGCTGCTTCTTCCATTCTTCCTGTGTCCCATATGCTCCTTATATCTGGTTTCGATGTTTCGCAACGTTTGCCCTTTGTAAAACATAGGGCATTGGGCACACTTTATAACATAGATTCCTGACCTGAGAAGTGGCGGTATTTTGTCTTTCGGGTTGTGGAAAATGTTCTTGGCTTGGTTAGGCTTACTGTAAGAAATAGAAAGATCAAAAGACTTAAAAACTGTGCTGAGACCTCTGATTAGTTGTTTGTTGAAAGGTACCGTAAATATTCTACTATAACGCGACCTCTTGTATAACGCGACTCCACTTTTTCGGCCCAAAAATTCGGCAAAAATCCTATCCTCTTGTATAACGCGACCCCCATTTTTGACTCCTCGCGAGAAATAAAATGTACGAACTGTTTCGATGTTTGGGAGAAGTTATGATCGATGTTGTTAGATGTTGACGACGAGTAATTCGAATAAAAAGTGAATTAATATATTGTATAATGAATATATGCAATGTAATTAATGTATAATACACGGCAAATTCGTCTGAATGTCATCAGCACAGAAAGCAACTTTGACAAAAGCAACTGCCTCAACTTCGAGGCAGTCTGGAAGTTTATAGCCCTACATTGATAGGGAAAGCTTTCTCACTCACACATCGACAAAAAAACACAACAGTACATCACTTTTCTTAATAAAAAGACAAGTAATCTTTATTCAGTTTAATTTTTTCACTACATAAGCTTTCTTGTAGGCTTTGGTTCGAGGCAGTTTTGAAGTAGGCCTAATTAGAAGTTTCGATGTTTGGGAGAAGTTATTATCGATGTTATTAGATGTTGGCGACGAGTAATTCGAATAAAAAGTGATTAATATATTGTATAATGAACTGGACATTATATGTAATTAATGTATAATACACGGCAAATTCGTCTGAATGTCATCAGCACAGAAAGCGACTTCGACAAAAGCAACTGCCTCAACTTCGAGGCAGTCTGGAAGTTTATAGCCCTATATTGATAGGGAAAGCTTTCTCACTCGCACATCGACAAAAAAACACAACAGTACATCAATTTTCTTAATAAAAAGACAAGCAATCTTTATTCAGTTTAATATTATCACTACATAATATTTTCTTGTAGGCTTTGGTTCGAGGCAGTTTGGAAGTAGGCCTATTTATCAATGTTTGGGAGAAGTTATTATCGATGTTGTTATTATCGACGATCGGCCGCAGTCGTCGGAGGGCTGATTTTTATCCTCTAGTATAACGCGACCCAGCAAATTTAGATGCTTTTTTAGGCCAAAAAAATTCGCGTTATAGTAGAATATTTACGGTAATGAGATGGTTCTTCCCTTTTTCCCGGTTTTTTCCATGGTGGTGATATCCTGTATGAATTTTTTGTACCGTCTTTTTCTAAGTAGGTCTGTGATCGTGTGTCTGCTGTAACCGTTCATAGTTGCGATGTCCTGAATAATGGAAATTTCTTGATTGAATCGTTCTTGGTTGAGTGGGATGTTTATGGCTCTGTCCAACATGGAAATGAAAGTGAAATATTTTTCAATTCAAAGACAAGGTCTATAGAATGGTTGGAGGCACCCCAATGGGCACATGCCTTAGCCCTATCCTAGCCGAGGTTTTTCTAAAAAGCTTCGAGGACATCCTCAAAACTTCTAATTTTTACTTCCCAGAATGTTGGTTTAGATATGTCGATGATATATTCGCGATATTCGATACAAAAATATGCGATATCGATACTTTCATCAATCATTTAAACAGTTTTTTCCCCACAGTACAGTTTACTTTTGAAGTGGAAAAAGACCAAAAACTGCCATTCCTTGACGTCATAATCATCAGAAATCTAGATCACCTGGAATTCGAAGTATATCGGAAACCATCAAACAGCCTTAATTACATCACCAGCGACTCGAGCCACCCCTGGAACCAGAAGATGTCCACTTTCATTTCCATGTCATAAAGTATTGCGACAGGTGTGAGTTTAGAGGCCAATATCTCTAGCAGACGAATTCTACTAGAATATAATGTTGGCTGCACTCGAATTCCATCTATGGACAATATGCCGCGTGTCTCCAGCGTAGTAGTGGATTTAACAGGAAACAGGAAGATACGTGGGCGGAAGTTCCGCTGGCGGCGCAAGCGAATGCGCAAAGGCATAGAGCGTGAGCGGGAGTTTCGTGGAAGGGAGAGAGATGGGAAAAACGATGGGAAGCAGTTGCGAGTTCCGAATTATGAACTCGAGCCGATGAAAAAGACGAATGAGAATTTTTTGCAGAGCGTGTGTCTCCAGTGCTATCGGAGTGGCTAAGAACTTTGAGATTATAACAAAGCCACGTTCGCCAGCGCAAAATGAACTGCTGCAATTTGCAACGTGCGAAGGCAGTGCGACACATGTGATAAACTTTGCTTCAGCTTTTCCAACAGGTCCCACGAACCAAAGTGTATCTTTCATCAGACAGAAAACCGACACGCCTGAGTAGAGCATTTTCGTCGCTGGATGCTTCAACAGGGAACCGTATTGCGTCAGAGCCATTTTGTGGAACATAAAACGACTCCTGCTAGCCAGCTAGCCAGCCGTTTTGCCCGAGTGTTTTGCCTCCGCAACCCGGACGATTGTGTATTTGTCCGACGTCAGGTTTGAAGACGGCCGCCCACTCCACCGCATTGTACAAAACGAAGAATTGCCACTTTACGCCCATGTGTCAGGTATTTTTCCCTGGACACTGCCCGCTTACCTAAGCGAAAGCATCGGCTCCTTCACACATTATTTCAGGTGAGCCCTTATCATTTATTTTCTGGTGGTCTACCGCTCACTCTCTCAATCACGGGCTAAGTTAAATGGTTTTTTTCTCACAGGCTCCCGCACGGTCAGCGCGTAACGTTAAAATTATTCTTCTCAGTGCTGAAGTGCCTTGGAATGGGAATAATGTTTAACTTGGCGTAGAATTAAGTTGCGCGCATTACTTAAGGGAATATCTTTATTGTTTCTGGATATTAAGGTTAACTAGTTCATGTATATAAAGAGGATTAATAGAAATTCTTCTTTTCCTCTTTCAGCTTTCCTTAAGGGTATTCCGGATGTTTAACGCATAGCGTCACCACCTCCCTGTTTGTTTGTGGTACGTTTATTGCAGCCAATAGAGAGTTTATGGATGTGGAATACCAACATAGACGACTTCCCTCTGTAACCTACTTAATTCACAATTATTTGATATTTACTAGTTTTTGTAAACAGCGATATTGTAGCTGTGCATCAAGTTTGCCTTTACGCCCCCACTAGGTGTTTGCGTTTTGAATATTAATTTGAACAATATTGAAGTTAATTAATTTTTCATATTGTTAGCGCTGTATTTATCTGTGGAGATATTTACACGCCCGATTATTTACACATGTTAGTAGATGTTAGTCATGAGCTTTTTATTCAAGAGACAGCTCACTGTAAGTTCAGTAGCTTTATGGAATTAAAGTTCTTTTATTTATCAATTAAAGTATATGTTCTCTGTCTTAGTTTGCTTACTTAATAATCTTCCACTGCGCCAGGAAAATTATACGTGACATAGTATATACTTTATTTCTTGTGGTAGCAGAGCGTGGTATTTTTTTTCTAACAGAGGGCCAAGCATATTGCTTCCACTGCCAATAGTTGTTGTGGTATTTCTATTTCATAGAGGACCTAGCATAGTGCTTCTAATACCATTAGTTTTTATAGTGGTATATTGCAAGCATGAATTTTGTTTCGCAAAGGGCCTGGCATATTAATTCCATTGAAATTAGGTGTTAACATTTCAATTATTGCGAATTTTTTTTTCCCCTCTGCCTACGAGGGAAATAGTATTTGTGCGCACGCAGCTAATTTTTTTTTTGGATTAAGCAAGTACGCATATACTCTGCGTTTAAAATTTTCTGTGTTACGTTTTTGGGAAAAAAAAAAGAAAGGAAAAAAAAGAGAGGTTTTTTTTTTTGTTTTTTTTTAGAAATTGTCCACGCTCATTCACTCAGCGCACTTGTTGGTGGTGTTGCTTCGATTAAAGGTTTATTTTTTTCCCAGGGAAGTTTTTTGCTTAAGGATTCAGTTCCTGGTGTACGCATCTCAGTATTTGTGGCCGTTGCGTTGTATTGTGGTTATATTGGGTATTGGGGTATGTGCTTACGCATTTTCAGCATATACTTTAGTTGTTGCGGGTTTTGGAATTTAACCTTAGACATTAATAATATATTATTGTCCTTATTCGTTACCCTTATTCGTTACCCAATCAAGAATCCTCATTAGTTCTAATTATAATGGGGAGTAACGTAAAATCAGAACAAGCAAGGCTCGAGAGCTCGATACAGAATTTTCTAGCAGGATCTAAGTTCAAAAATCAGAACCTCCAGCAATTTAACCAATGCTTTAGGTGGCTAGCGGACCAATTGAGTGACATAAACGAAGAGGCCAAAATAGAGTTATACCAGTGCGCGTTCAAAGAGGAAATAAAGGAAAGGATTATGAAGGATGTCCCCAAATCATTAGAGCTAGCGACTCAGGTAGCCCAAAGCTACATAGATAAGGTCGGACCTCCAATCTTGAAAGCCAAGCATCTAAGAGAAGCTATTCCTATAACAGGGCAGTTGCGTGATCAAGAAAGCACAGTAGGTGGTCTCCTGAGTCAAAGACAGAGAGATTGCAAGGAACCGCGGAGAACGCGACGGAAAGCTGATGTGCTATCTATCGCCGCAATTAATAAGGAATTAAAGCCGGCATTTATAGGTGTTAATAAATACAAGGGTAAGGAAGAGGATAGGCGCATTAAGCAGTTAAGGAGTGCTGTATTCAAAGACACACATATTTCGGTATTTAATGAGTCATTTTTGAAGACAGCCAATCAAATCCTTGCAATCGATGAAGCAGAGAAAGCAGCCATATATTTCCAAGCATTTTCTATTATGATAAGAGAATGTCTTGAGGAAACTGATCCTTCGAATTTACATGAGGCCATGGAAATTACTGAAGCGTTGTTACGTCCAAACTTGGAGGGATTGGACAATAGTATCGCTGATCTTTATGCAGTTGCTAATAATGCTAGTGTATATTTAAATTCACCAGTTAATAATATGAACCAGCAAGAGGGGGCTAATAGTTTAGGTAAAACCGCTGTGGGTTTAACATTAAATGGCAACAGTATACCGCCTAAATTTAGCTCAGATTTAGCAGAGAATAAAGAGGATCGGTTTATTGCAGGCAGAGGCCTATCATATCAAGTTGAGGCAGACCGGAATAAGGGCGTGAGCAACTCTAATTCAAACGTTTTAGTGAACGCGGGGTGTGAAGCTCAACTAATCACAGAGAAGACAGCTAATGAGAAATGTTGCCAAACAATAGAGTGCCACCAAACAAGGCTGTATGATTCAGCTTCGGCGTTTGACATGCAATTAAAATTAATAGCGTCGGGTATAGAGGCGGTAGATAAAAAATTATCTACTAGAATTGCCAAAAAGGGAAAAAAGGGCAAATCCTATCAAGCGTGCCCCAATTTTGCTCTAGGTATACGCACACCAGTTAGGCGTAAACTTAAAAGAACAAGAAGGGAGGACAGTCACCTTTTTAAAGTGGAAAGCGACTGTAAAGCGATAAATTCTGATAAAACAAAATGTCCAAGGCAGCGTTGGGCGTATTGCAGCAATGCATATAAGGGTAACTCATCCCAGTCGGATATCAAGGGAGGCAAAGGAAATAGAACTGATAATAGAAAGAGTCCAGTCAATTCCAATATTGCCATTTCTGGGGTGTCAAGTTATCTACAACTTGCCTTCATGCAAATCTCAAAAGAAACCGATCCCTTTGCAGGCTAGGAGTAATGTAAAGGGGCAGCCATGAAGAGGGCAGTAGCACAAGGAGATAGAAGTACGTATCTCAAGTAATGGGCGACGAGCCGCCTCCGAATATAAGCACATAGTTAATAATAACTTGCCAACGCAGCGTCGTCTAAAGTTACCATTTAATAATGACGACTTTGTCAAGGATACAAAGGAATGTAGGTATGGTAATCATCCATACAAACATAAGAATGGTTTGAAGTCTGACTATGGGGTCCACAGCGCAGCCATTTAAACATGTGTAATAGCAAGAATCCTGCGAGAAAACAGGTTAGCGTGGTAACCATTGCGGCGAGCCAAGGTAGTAAAAGGCGAAGGTCTAAGTAAAAAGGGATCTCTAAAAGCGTTACTAAAGTAATGGATTCGAAGGTCACTAGTGGTGACAATAATGAAATGGCGGAGGCGAGCATGTCACAAAGTATTGCAACAGATGTGAGTTTACAGGACAATATCTCTAGCAGACGAATTCTACTAGAAGATGATGTTGGCTGCATTCTAACTCCATCTATGGACAATATGCCGCATGTCTCCAGCGTATTAGTGGATTTAACAGGAAACAGGAAGATACGTGGGCGGAAGTTCCGCTGGCGGCGCAAGCGAATGCGCAAAGGCATAGAGCGTGAGCGGGAGTTTCGTGGAAGGGAGAGAGATGGGAAAAACGATGGGAAGCAGTCGCGAGTTCCGAATTATGAACTCGAGCCGATGAAAAAGACGAATGAAAATTTTTCGCACAGCAAAGCGTGTGTCTCCAGTGCTATCAGAGTGGCTAAGATCTTTGACATTATAACAAAGCCACGTTCGCCAGCGCAAAATGAACTGCTGCAATTTGCAACGTGCGAAGGCAGTGCGACACATGTGATAAACTTTGCTTGAGCATTTCCAACAGGTCCCACGAACGAAAGTTTATCTTTCACGAGACGGAAAAACGACATGCCTGAGGAGAGCGTTTTCGACGCTGGATGTTTCAACAGGGAACCGTATTGCGTCAGAGCCATTTTGTGGAACATAAAACGACTCCTGCTAGCCAGCCAGCCGGCCGTTTTGTCCGAGTGTTTTGCCTTCGCAACACAGACGATTGTGTATTTGTTGGACGTCAGGTTTGAAGACGGCCGCCCACTTCACCATATTCTACAAAACGAAGAATTGCCACTTTACGCCCATGTGTCAGGTAATTTTCCCTGGACACTGCCCGCATACCTAAACGAAAGCATCGGCTCCTTCACACATTATTTCCGGTGAGCCCTTATCATTTATTTTCTGGTGCTCTACCGCTCACTCTGTCAATCACGGGCTAAGTTAAATGTTTTTTTTTTCTCACGAACTCCCGCACGCTCAGCGCGTAACGTTAAAATTAATCTTCTCGTTGCTGAAGTGCCTTGAAATGGGAATAATGTTTAACTTGGCATAAAATTAAATTGCGCGCATTGCTTAAGGGAATATCTTTATTCTTTCTGGATGTTAAGGTTAACTAGTTCATGGTTATAAAGAGGATTAATAGAAATTCTTCTTTTCCTCTTTCAGCTTTTCTTAAGGGCATTCCGGATGTTTAATGCATAGCGTCGCCACCTCCCTGTTTGATTGTGGTACGTTAATTGCAGCCAATAAAGAGTTTATGGATGTGGAATACCAACATAGACGACTTCCCTCTGTAACCTACTTAATTCACAATTATTTGATATTTACTAGTTTTTGTAAACAGCGAAATTGTAGCTGTGCATCAAGTTCGCTTTTACGCCCCCATTAGGCGTTTGCGTCTTGAATATTAATTTGAACAATATTGAAGTTAATTACTTTTTCATATTGTCAGCGCTGTATTTATCTGTGGAGATATTTACACGCCCGATTATCTACGTGTTAGTAGATGTCAGTAATGAGCTTTTTATTCAAGAGACAGCTCACTGTAAGTTCAGTAGCTTTATTGAATTAAAGTTCTATTATTTATCAATTAAAGTATATGTTCTGTGTCTTCTTTTGCTTACTAAATAATCTTCCACTGCGTCAGCAAAATTATACGTGACACCTTACCACCCGATGTACAATTCGTGTTTGTGGAAGTTGACGGACAACCACCATGTGGAGACAGATTAGGCCTAGGGGGAAGTCATATGGTACAGATGACCGGGACGACGGCCATCTTGAAAGCCGCCATCTTGGATGCACCATAGGGTTTTAAAAGAGAAGTGGGTCATGGGGCACATGACTTTCGGGTAGAATTTCTCAATGAGAATTATTATTCAGTCCGTTTGTTCATATCTTAATTCGTTCAACAGTACAGGCATTCCAAATGGCGATTCTCACTGTTACAAATGGTGCTCCACGCGCTCTATCTGGGACCCCCTCTTGTGCTACGGTTGTGTTTTCAGCTATTTCAGTCGTGGGTCTTCCACACGTGGATTTGTCTGCTACGGAGTCCGTATCCATGAACTTCTTGAAGTGCCGGGAAATACTAACATGGGCCACAGGTTGTCGATCAGGGTGCCGTTCATTGAATTCCGTGGAATCTTAAGTAATTCTAGCCCTTGCACTCCTCCTTCGTCTGTGGTTAGTGGCATGCTTTAGCACCTGCAACAAAGGGTAAATAACAGTGAGAATCGTCATTTGGAATGGCTGTAACTGTCGAATGAATTAAGATATGAACAAACGGACTGCACCATTGTTTATCTTGGGAAATTCTAGCCAGGAATCATGTGCCCCATGACCCCCTTCTCATTTAAAACCTACGGTGCATCTAAGATGGCGGCTTTCAAGATGGCCGCCGTCCTGGTCACCTGCACCATCTGATTTCCCCCTAGGCCTAATATGTCCCCAGGTGGTGGTTGTCCGTCAATTTCCACAAAAACGAATTGAACTTATGGCCCACCCTAACGAATACCATATAACAAACGTTTGGCGGAAATTCTCTGAGCCAATGTATTTAAGAAGAGTTAAACAAAATGTTTATTATTATTATAGCAGCGGGAAACCAAACAGAGACAAAAAAATTGATGGCACTGGATGGCTAGCTGCCCCCCCGCCGTAAACAGGCAATAGCCTAAAAACAAGGTTTTGTTGAGTAAGGGGTAAAATTGGTAGAGACTTTACAACACAACAAAGGGAGAACAGAATTCCCGACTAGTTTCGCCATTTATTCCCGGCTTTATCAAGGATACACACAACAAGACAAGCCTTTATATACAGAAAATGTGGTACAGAATGAGAACATGATTGGATGAAGAAATAACAAATAGTAAATAAATAAATTATACAGTGGCGACATTTGGATAGGAGAATGGTTGGATAAGGAAACCTTGAAAGGAAAATTGACTGAAATATAAAGGAAAAAGTGACGTCATAACGCAAACAAAATTGAAAACGCAGACCTAGTAGAAAACTCATCCAGAGTTAAAATAAACTAAGGTATCAATAAGAAATGGAAAAGAAAGTAAATATAAAAAACAAGGGTTAATGAAATAAAACATTAAAACTATTGTAAAAATAAGAAAAGGAAGAAAACTAAGAAGAGACATTATAATCAAAAGACATCAAAGTCATAATCATAAATATGCAAACGATTGTGGAAAATATTAGTAATTTTATAAACTGGATCGATCCAGCAAGGGTTTATAGGACAAATAACATTCACCAGCTTAGAGATGATCTGAGAAAAGAGTAATTGTATTTTAACTCTGCAGCGGCTAGCAATTCTGAAGTCAATGTAACCAACAAAGATCTTTTAATGATGAAAAATAGGAAAGAAAATTCCGCAGCCTGGATTCGAACCGGGTACTTTTGGCTCAGATCACCAACCAATTGCGCCACTGCGGCCATGAAAGCGAACCGCTATTTACATGACCTTAGGGCTTGCTTGGAGCAGTTAACTAGTCCGCAGGCCGCGGAATCCAGGCTGCGGAATCCATGACCTATGTTCGAATCCAGGCTGAGGAATTTTCTTTCCTATTTTTCATCATTAATTTGAACAGCTGAGGTTGGCGTACACGCAATTGAATTTTGAGCTTCGCTACGCTAGATGGAATGAAAAACTCAAAAGCTTGTCGGCTCGCGACAATTCCATTTGGAGTATGGTTAGAGCTTTACAGAAGAAGAAGAATGTTATGCTTCCTCCACTCCGTACACCACAAGGTAACTATGTGCAAACTGATCAGGACAAGGCCCAAGTCATAGCAGATTCACTGGAACTGCAGTTTGTTACTCCTACCAACGATAAGCCCGAGAGCCAAATCATGTCTCGGTGTGTGGAAGAAGGTATTTACAACTTTGATGAAGTCCCGAAGCATTTTACGAAGTACAACATCGAGGCTGGTGAGATCGCCAACATCATAAATAAACTGAAAAAGAAGAAGGCTTCAGGAAAAGACAAGGTGAGTAATAACGCCCTTATGAATTTCCCAAAGAACTTTATTGAATTTCTCACCAATATCATTAGCGACTGCTGGAAATTTTCTTACTTCCCTGTAGCTTGGAAGAAATCTATTGTGTTGAGTATCCCAAAGCAGGGACAAAATCCTGCAATTCCCGCGAGCTACCGACCTATTAGCTTGCTACCCTCGATGTCCAAGGTGTTGGAGAGAACGATCCTTGTCAGATTCCAAGATCACTGTCTAGCAAATGACCTTTTACGGGAAGAGCAGTTCGGCTTTCGTGCTGCCCACTCTTGTCCGATGCAGATTTGGAGGCTCGTTGAAGACCTGAGCACCCCCCTGAACCTATCCAGGTACTGTGGGGTGGTATTTCTCGATGTCAGTAAAGCTTTTGACCAAGTGTGGCATGAGGGCCTTGTCTACAAAATGATCAGAGACGGGTTCCCTGCCGATTTGATCTTGATGGTGAAATCCTTTCTTGACGGCAGATCCTATCAAGCCAAGGTTGGAGAAAATCTTTCCACATCCCGTGTTGTAAAGGCCGGTGTCCCTCAGGGTTCTGTCCTCGGGCCTATGCTATTTAATTACTTTGTACATGATTTCCCAAAACCCGATAATTGTAATCTGTATTTTTATGCGGATGACACTGCCATTATGACATGGGCACACCAGCCGGCTCACGTTATCACTCGGCTGCAGTGCGCCTTGAAGCAGTTCGAAGACTGGTTTAACTGCTGGAAGTTGAACCTTAACGTCGGAAGGTGCAAGGCTTTGTACCTCAATAGGAAGCTCAAGCATCCCCCAGATTCTCTTGTTCTGTTTAATAAGAAACTGGACTGGGTGGACAACTACAAGTACCTGGGAGTTATCATTGACTCAAGACTCTCATGGAACCAGCATATGTCCTATGCTCTGAACAAAGCGAAGAGGGCTAAGTACAGTATCATAGCTCTTATGGGTCGCAACAGCGCCCTCAGCATTGACAACAAGCTTCTTCTGTACAAATCGATTATCCGGACCATACTCCTTTATGGCATGCCTGCGTGGGCGACTATATGTAAAAGCAGATGGAGTGAACTACAGTCATTCCAGAATGTTACCCTGAGGACCATTGCCCAGCTGGACAGAAGGACGGTGAAAAACCAATCCATCCACCTCGATTTAAACATGGCCCATATCGGTAAGTTTATACAGGATCTCCTTTTGATTATGATACAGAAGATGAAGACTCACGACAATAAGCTTGTGAAAGGGATACTGGAGAACTCAATGAATATGAACTGGCATACGAAGTATCGTAAACCGAGGCACGTTCTTGACATCAATTTTGAAGATATTAGCAACGTCTCTTTCCCAGACTACTGGAAAATGTGATAATCTTATTTCTCCTTGTATTTTTTATTTCGTTTGTTTTTTGTTTCTGACAATCGTCAATCTTACTTTCTTTTTTGTATAATATGGAAGAACGCTTGGGTTGGTTAGGCTTCTTGACTACCTCAGTGTATTTCCTTTGGAGTTTATTCTGGTTAGATGAGCTTTGTGAAAGCGCTGCTTTCGTCCCATCCTAACGAATGTACACTTCACTGTTCGATTGTCGATTGTCGTACACACAATTAAAACCCTCACTGACCATCTAATGATTTATTCTTAAAGATCTCTTTCAGAAATTGACAATTATAATCTTCAATTAAAAATCGAAATTTATGGATTGCTGTCTGATCAATACACTCCAGATTAACTGATGAGATCCACCTTATCTTTCTAAGAAATGAAGTATATTTTTAGTACTTCTCAAACAAGAACCACTGTTTATACCAGTAAACTACAACCTGTGACAATAAAGTTCGGTGAATGATGGCATATTGAGAGTGGATTGCTCGCTTACATGAAATAGCAGTTACTATCCTTCAAAGTAATTCCCGTCGTTGGTAATGCACTTCTGAGAACGCCTGTACAAGTCCTGGAAACTCCTGGCGTAGTCGTTTTTAGGGATAGCCTTCAGTTGGGTCGTAACATTACGTTGGATGTCTGGCCACTTCGGGGGGCGTCTTCTACGGTGTTCCGGCCTCCTCGGAACCGTTTAAACCACTCATAAACACACTTCAAAGTAATAGCATTTTCTTTGTAAACTGTTGTCATCATTTCATGAGTCTCTTTCGTTCGCTGATCCATATTGGGTTTCGACCGCGCGTACTATGCCTTCTCTCTTCAATGTCCTGTTTAAACACAATAAACACTCTCGCAGCGCTGATTCTCTCAAATTTGTTTAAACATGTCTCGACCTGTCTGGGGCAGGATACGACGATGGTGCACTCTTACGACCGTTAGCAATTTGACGTCATTCACCGAACTTTATTGTCACAGGTTGTATATCAAAAAGCAATAAAAAATTTTAGGAACAACTCTGATATCAAATAATGTAACAACAAGATCGAAATGTCTACGTATTTTACTAAGACGAACCAGACACCCGATTCTCTTAGAGTTATCGATAAGAATCTCATCCGCGTATTTCGAGAATGAACAATTAAGTTATTTCCAGATCCTTATCATTAGTGGCTCTACAGATAGGAGAAAAGTCAATAAGATAATTAAAAATAATTTTATTTACCTTGCGAGAAAAAGTAAAAATATTGGACTTATTTACACTTAGCCTAAAGGCTTTTTTATAATCACTACTCAAATAATGTTTTATGTCTCTGAAACACTCTATCATCATAGAAACATTTAATTTCGAACAAAAGCTTCAAATTATCTGCGTAAAGAAGCATTTTGATGTTATCATTATTCATAATAGAGCCTATGTCAGCGATATAGAAATTAAAGCAAATTGGACCCAATGGAGAGCCTATGTAAAATCTATGATTTAATTGGAGAAGCTTGAATGTACTTTGGTTAACGCATTGTAGGAAAATGATATTACCAGAAGTATCTGAGTTATTTAATGACCCAGTCAAATCTTATTTGCACTGTCTACTGTTAATTCACTCATCACCGATGCCGACGATAATGAAGCGGGGCTTTATGTTCCCGGCCGAATCCCGGGTCTTTATGCAGGGGTTTTCAATTAGTAAACGACCCAGAATGTCTGTGCAGAATAAATTCATTAGTTAAACTAAAGTCATTATTACTAATGCTCTTTTCTCTTGAGAATATTCTGTGAAAACTTTCTCGATAGAAAATTCTTCAGTGAGTAACTACAACTATTTGTTTTGGAGCAGGAGGGCTATCGAGCTTTGAAGACCTTTGGTCCGTCGTTGCTGCTCTTCGAGATCCTCGTGTCCTTCACTGTTGGCCGGGCTGCATTTTCCACTTCTATCCTCTTGGAGAGATCGCCTCCAATAAATTACGAGATTCTTAAGACGAGATTTTGGATGGCCTCGTGCGGACGAGATCTCGCCATTAAAGACATTTTCATATAAAAATAGTTTACATGTTACACAAGACCACTTCACAGTTGATAACGTGGCATACAATTATGACTAGGATCGCTGGATAGACTTCTTTTCAGATAACCTTCGGGTTGAAAGGGGATATTCCAGTTGGCCTTGGTGAAGTTTGACTGTGTAATAGATTTTTCCAAGATCGAGGTAAAGATATGGGACAAGTCATCAAGTCAATTTACAGTCAAACTTGATCAAAGGGTTTCGGACAATAGGGATATTCCCTTTCAATACACAGATTATCCTAGAAGAAATCCATGCTTGATCGCTGAACGACCACAGCCAGGACTATTTGTACAAAATATTTGCTATTAACATCGAGGAAATCCACAGGTCGACTATTACTATCCAATGGAGAGTCCATCCGGATTGCAGAAAAGTGCACGTGGAAAACGTAGAAAACCATCATCATACCACTCGGGTAATTCCATGATACAGGATTCCGATTCCCATTTAGGTTATCTTAAACCAGCTGTGGTTTCTTCCCGGGAACCTTGATTTCATGTCATTGTATCAACAACAAAGAAGAATTAAAATACAACACGTACCATTAAATCGTCTATCAAAAGTCATGGTGTGTCTTTCATTAACTACTTTTCAAAAATTGATTACATAAGCCTGCAATGACATTTAAATGGAAGGAAAACCTTCCAGATATGAAAAACCAAATATTTTATGGTAAAATGTTTCCTTTTATAAACAGGATACCTATAATGAAGATAATTTTGCAATAAGAAGGTAACAGATATGCTAAATATTAAATCATTATTCCAGTTCCAAGATTTATAGGAAAAAACAAAGTGCTTACTTCTGCTTATGGGCGTCGTTCTTCTGGGAAAAGCTGAAACATCACAGCAGGTTGTTTGATAGCCATTACGTAAATAACGACAACAAATGTCATCTGGAAAACCAAAATTTGTGCAGTTCTTCCCCTCCACACAGCCTTCTCCTAGGCAAACGGTATGAGATGGCAAATTTGCGATGGACAGACAAACTATATAAAATAATTAATCAGTGCATTCTGGTTAACTTCTTCATATTTTACATAATGGATATGACCTTAAATAATTTTAAGGGTATACGATTGAGATTTCGGGAGGAATGTTTAATTATCAATATCTCTCGTATTAATAATATGTTTTATTCGACCACTTTAAAATTATTTATTTTACTCTAAAAGAGGATATGATTTTAGTTATTTGTTTATGTTGTATATCATAACAATAAATTTCTCTTAAGAAAATATTTTTACAGGAAGAAATGAGTTTACTTCCATTAAGAAATGGAGAGGTCTTTCCTTTGGTCTGGGTAAAGTTGATAGAGGCTTTGCACATTGATAGGGAATTAGAATTTACATTTAGTTTATCCCCAGTTATGTATTGTAAAGCAAATATCATTCTCGTTTACTTACGGATTAATACAAATTTACAGATCTTAAGGTTTTCACAGGAATTTTTCGAGACAATTGTTCCATACCCGTATATTTCGCATTCGTGGCACAATGAGGGCAGAATAATTTTGCCGATGGCGCAGACAATAATTCACATTTTCCATATATCAACGAGGGTAGTTTAAGGAGTAATTTGTTTCGGAGCCAAAAGATGGTGCCACCAGTTCCATCATACATCAGCATATAGTTCCATCATGGAAAAATAATAATGGAAGCGCTTCTTGTAACACTTCCAATGCTAAAATATGTCAATCGCTGCTATCGCAGAGCACCTGGTAACCAACATGACTGCGCTTACAACCCCTATGATCTTTTATATGATTATACAGGGTGATTCTGAAAAAGTGTGTATAACTGTAAGCAATGACAGAGGTGACCAGAATGAACATGTTCTTTTAATACATTGTGGGGTCGCAAGTACATTGTTCAGGAGCTATCACGTCACACGTTTTATGTGCAAGACACTAATGACAATAATACGGTTTCTTGTACATCATGTGCGTCCTGTGGTTTAGACGCCAACCAAAAGACACAAAAAAGCTGTAAACATTACGTACGATAACGACGCCAGTTCAAAGCAAATGTTCGAAGTGACGGCCACCAGCGGTGCGACATAGCTGACACCGCCGACGTAAGGATTCTCGCACCGGGTGAAACATGTCTGGAGTATCGTGATTGGCACCAGTAGCAACAGCAATTCGTGCTACAAAATCATCCGCTGTGTCCACAGGTGTTTCATACACTAGGCTTTGAAGATGGTCCCAAACAAAGAAATCAATTGGGTTGAGGTGAGGTGAGATGAGCGAGCTGGGAAGGCGGTATTTAGAGTGTCGCGCACTATCCGAGCGAAGTGTGCTGGAGCTCCATCAGGCATGTACCACATGTTCTGTCGAACATCCGGAGGGATGTTATCGAAGAGCTCGGGGAGAGTTTTCTGCAGAAACCGATTGTAATTCTCACCTGTCAGGTGGTTAGGCATGATGTACAAACCCAGTAGATGATTTTTAATGACATTAGCCCACACGTTCACATTGAAGCGATGCTGATACCCGCGAGTTCGTGCTGCATGAAGAATAATGTCTGCCCAGATATGATTGTTGTAGGTGTTGTACACAACCTTACGGGTGAAAGTATGTTCATCAGTGAATAGTACGTGTTTGGACCAGTCAGGATCACAAGCATCCTGCTGCAGGAACCATTTGGCAAAGGCAACACGAGCGGGAAAATCTGTAGGACACAAAGCTTTTGTTTTCGGGAAAATCTTCCACACAGTCGTTTAACTAGTTCCAGTAGCAGCGGCAACTGCTCGAATGCTCGTCGATGGCTTGGCTTCAAAACGGTGCAACACATCTTTCTCCAAGTCGTCTGTACGAACATATGGAGGTTCGCCTAATGTAGGCTTACGAACGTCCACAGTATCTATGTCTCCGAGACGCTGATGAAGGCGGGCGAACATAGCTCTTCCTGGAATCCTGCGATTTGGAAAGCGCTCTTGATAGAGACTTTGTGCAACACTATCCCTTCCACGTACTTCTCCGTAAATCATATGCATGTCCGCTAGTTTTGCCCAACTGTAATGTTCCATTTTCCGCTGGTAATTAGCAGCGATCTCAGTGCAGTAACTGTAGCAATGCACGTGCAATAAACAGTGCAATCGTCCGCAGGAACATGATAATTCAAACAATAAACATAAAACGTGATAGCTCCTGAACAATGTAATTGCGACCCCACATTGTATTAAAAGACAATGTTCCTTCCACGGCCGTACTATATCTCCAGGCCTGACAACTGACGTCATGCTAGAGGTCGTCTGCCTGTCATTTTGACGGAGGAGATAAATTTTTTCATATTACTGGAGTATTCGTTTAATTTGATTAAATATAATTTGTCATCAATTAAAGTATTTCAATGTTAAAGTATTTCAGTTGAGAAGGGGGTTCCCATGGCAACCGACATGTAGCATAACGTCCTCAATCCTCAGTTGTCAGGCCTGATAGATATAGACGGCACTGATTCATTCTGGTCCCTCTGTCATTGCTTACAGTTATACACACTTTTTCAAAATCACCCTGTAGAATTACAGATGCCTTCGAAGTAATTGAACTTGATATTTCATTAAAAATTTTGAATTCGCTTTTTATGTTTGTTTTTATTGGAAATAAATGATTTTTTTTTCATTCAATATTTATTTTCTCCTTTTAATAACCCATGTCATTTCATGAAATTAGGGAGCCCGGTTTAGGAGCGCTTTTTAAAATGGTAAATAATGCTTTGGAATTTTTTTAAATGGTTTAAATGGTGTAGATTTTTCCGCGAAGTTAGCTGTTAAATTCTAGACATGTTGACTGAGGGAAAGAGCAATACTGAACAAAAATTCTTCAAAATATCATTGTTTAAGTTATTTAATGCACAAAATTAGGTATTTTTTATATTATTACAATATTATCATACAAAAATATTGTCCCCCAATGAAAACAAACATTGGGATTTCGTGGCACTCTGATGGCCAACATGATATCTCGTCCTATCTCGTGTGACGGAATTTCTTGCGACAGGCGCTTGCTGTATTATCCTTCCATGGTTCCATCTCTATGAATAATGACCCATTGCAATAACCTCTCCTGGTTTTTTATGGTTGGTACTAAATGCTCATATATGAACGAGCTAGTGACACTATCTTTTGGCTTGTAAAACAAGTTTCAGTATTCCTCAAGCCACCTTCGTATCTGTCTTTGACAATGTCTAGACATGATTTCTGGAGCATGAAGTTAGATCTTTTCCCTAGTACAAGGGGGGGGTTCAAATTTTAGCTGGACTTTATTTTTTGTAAATTTCATTGTTGTAAAATTCTAAATTCTCATTGTAGGGATAGCAACTACCGCCTGTCATGCAAATGCAGCATCACTCATTCGGTTGACCAAAGTGGAACAACGAATAATTATCTGAAATTCATCAGAGACTTCAAAGACAGTTCACCGAGTCATGTTTGTTTTGATTATCCATCTTTGCTTGGTGCCTAAATTTGAAGGAGGGCGAGAATCCACTGGCAATGAACCTCTTAAGGCAAGCCCAGCAACTGCTGTCAATGATGGCATCATCGCACGAACAAATAGCTGATAAGGGACAACAGGCGGATTTATTTCCGAGAACTGGCTTCAATACTGATCATCAGCACTGGAAGTGTGGAGACCATTATCCACGATAAGCTAAAATTCAACAAGATCTGTGCCAGATGGATCCCTAAGAAACTCTCCGAGGATCACAAAACTAACCGGTTGGAAATCTGTTCCATGTTGCTGCTGCGCGCGATATGACAGGGAAGGCGACAGTTTCCTAAGGCGTGTTGTGGCCACTGCCGAGACGTGGATTCATCACCATACTCCTGAAAGCAAGCGTGCGAGCATGGAGTGGCGACACACTGACTCACCACGACCAAAGTAATTCAAGATGATACCATCAGCAACGAAACCAATGGCGACTGTATTCTGGGACATTAAGGGTATCAATCTTTTCGATTTTCTGGAAGAACGTCGAACCATAAATGCACTGAATATTGTGACAATTTGAGGACGTCCCTGAAGCCGGCACAAAGGAAAAAGCGACCAGAACTACTTACCAGTGGTATTTGTTTTCTGCAAGACAATGCCAGGCCACACACAGCCAAACTGACTATGCACACACTGACGGATCTCAAATGGGACATCTTACCATATCCTCTATACAGCCTGGATCTCTCCCCTTGCGACTATCATCTTTATGGACCATTGAAAGAGTTCTTGGGAGGGCAGAGGTTAAAAGGCTGTCCTGACATGGTTTCAACATCAGCCTGAAGATTTCTACAGAACCGGTATCCAGATGTTCCCAGAACGCAGGAAAAAACTTGTTCTGGAAAAAAGAGAGTTTTTTGAGAAATAACTTGCCTGTGTGTGTGTGTGTGTGTGTGTGTGTGTGTGTTTATAGTTTCCTGATTTTATAAAAAATAAAGTCCAGGTCAAATAAGAACGCCCCACATAGATACGGGAAATATTCTACTAATTTCATACTGATTAATTGAAATAAGTCTTGCAACAACACTCACAGACGTTAAGATTCGTGAAATTTGGTTCCGTAAATCAGGTAACCAAAGAAGTTCTGTTGGTAAAATATTCGGGGAGTAAGGTGGATGCGGTAACAGTTCTCATTCCAAATTGGTAATTCAATTACGAGTTACTTTCGCGCCGTGTGTTTTGCCACTGTCCTATAAGATCACACTTTTTACCTGTTCATCAGTGCCGGCTCTTTGGGCTCAAAGAGAGTGTAGACCGCGGTAGTAATGGTTTGTTCCTGATGCGCAATACCAGCTGATGCACAATTCGTCAGCATCGTCTCCAGAATGGAATATTTGGAACCATCTTTGTGCGATACATCTTGTTACTGCTCTTTTCCAAATGCAGGGCATAATTTACAACATGCCTCAGAATCGTTTGTACCTAGTTTGAGTTCGTATAACAAACACGTTCTAATAACGGTACACGTTGAAATACGGTGAAACTGATTGCCGCATCTCTATCCGTAGGTGACAGGGGCACATGCGTCGAGAAGAGTGTATTCGCAACAGGCAAACAGTACCAACACGAAGTATTCTGGCATGAGGTACAAAAGCAAAATCACTTCTAATTTCAGCAATAGTTATATTACAATTTTGTTATAAAACAAAAAGTAAAGGAAAATTTAAAAATACTCATTTTAGCGTTTTGAAATTTTTTTTTTTTTGGAAAATAAAATGTTTATTCTATATTGTTAAATATCACGAAGGAAAAAAAAAGTCACCCCTCCCTGTCCTGATTTTCGAATTAAAAAATTTGGTCACATTATATTTTCCCCCTCTCTAAAGTGTCTCCTCAAATGGAGTTAACAATTCCACAAAGGCTAGGTTTTATTTTTATTAATTTGCAAGCTGCATTTTTAATTCTGCAATATATTTGTTTGGAAAATGCATTTCATAAATCCATTTAGATTGAATTGTTCCATGTTGCACTCTGAATTAAGAATAGTGATATTTGGGTTCAAATTTGGAATAAAGTTAATTTAATTAGTAATACGCGTCTTCAGTTTTGTTGCAAGATTTAAAAACTTGTGCAATTTATATATGAATGGTGGGCTTGGCTCCACGTCACTTCGCGGTTGGTGGAGGTGCTAATTGTGCCCAAACAACGCTGGGACAGGACTTTACACTTCTAGTTTCTCCCGAGATTGACTGGGTGAAAGAAGGCTCATATGGATATCGCTATTCTTAATGAATTTCAGCTTAGCAAAATACGACACTTTTAATGATTCTGATGGAATTTGAAGTTATGACCAATGTTAGTGAATTGTTCACTTCTAGTTATTGCGTTTGGATATATTTGTCTACGACTTTGGTTTTATGACCCCAATAACGAACAACCTATTTGCATGGAACTGAAGAAAAGGTTAAGTCAATTAGATGAATTCAATGTATGTCATAGCTATGTCAGATTTAGCCTCCACCCGTAGTTAAAAAATGATATTAATAGAAAACAATCACTTATCGTACGTTGAATTGTTACGTTATTTGTCAACAAAGAAGTTACTCAAGATTTCACAGGAAGAATTTAAGTGATTATACGCAGTATATTCAAAAGGTTTTTGGACTGCCGCCCGTAAAACAATGCGAGTGGCGTCATCTCGTAGCAATGACCTCGGGTTTCGCCCATACGAGGTTTCATTCAGTTTTGACAAGTTCTGACGTTCATTCGCGTAAAGTTTGTTTGTGTGCTCTTGTCATCGTGTGGGGCTAGAATTGAAGAGCCTATTTCCAAAACGTCTTAACTCCATAAAACAAAAATTTCAAACTGACAGCTGTATCTGGTTTGTCAACACATTTACACAGGTCAGACAAAAAGACAATTAATTACAAGAATAAAAGAACATGAAAGAGCACTTAGAAACAAAGATAAAAACAATCATTTAGT